>CM038147.1:472732457-473198480 GCA_021437245.1 Aegilops speltoides | reverse complement strand
TGGTCGCCTCGATGTTCTCGAGGTACGTGGGTATATATAGGAGGAAGAAGTAGGTCGGTGGACGCCCGAGGGTCCCACGAGATAGGGGGCACGCCCAGTACAGGGGGTGTCGTGGTTCTAAGACTGACAGTAGAAAGGGGGTAGGTATGGAGAGGCAAGATCTCAGCTATGGTGAAGGTGTACACACAAGGTTTACGAGTTCAGGCCCTTCACGGAGGAAGTAATAGCCCTACGTCTCGGTGCCCGGAGGCGGTCGACTAGATTGTATGTGTGTGGTGTTACAGGGGGTGTGAACCCTTGTCCCAAAGGAGGGGTGGCTTATATAGAGTGCGCCAGGACCCCAACCATCCTCCATTACAAGGGGCTTAATGTACGTAAAGTAGGGGCATTACTGATAACGCCAGTCATTAGTGCTATTATCGACTTTAAAGACTATGGAGTGAATGTCCGACCGTTGCAGTGCTGAGTGACTCCTGGCCTTTAGTAGGTCGAGTGATTCCTCATATGGTCGAGTGACAACAGGTAGGAGGGGTACCCGAGTGATATGATTGGTCGAGAGGATTGCACTCGACAACTTTGACTCGGGGTTGTTCATTGCCTTTTGGACTTCTTATCTTCTAGGGTAGTGACCTTGGGTAGGACGTATAGGTCAGGCCTATGACCCTACCCCGGGTCTGTATCCTCAACAGTAGCCCCCGAATGGATTAAGGTTCGAGTGGAAAGTAGGTTGAAGTTGAACTTGTTCCGAGCTTTGCCTCTCGCGAGTGTTTTATGCAGGACGGAAGGCTCAGGTTAGTACTTCAGCATCAATTCTGTCACCTTGATCCATTCAGAGAGTTGCCGACTGAACTTGTAGCATCATCTGTCGAGTACTATCTTGGGGTGCAGAATCTTTGGCGCGACTGATAGCAGGGATTTCACGGGATACGAAATTTCGGGGAAGCATGCGGGACGGGGCATGCCGAAGTAAGCTGGGCGGATAAACAGTAGTGCCTCGATCTCCGCTGCACGCGACTATTGCGGAATTTGATAGGATTTCACGGTCCCACGCATCAGCCACTCGGAAGCGGCCCTTTATAAGGCGATGGAACCGAGGCACCTGCACTGTGCACATTTGTTTTTCTTTCTTCTTCCCCTACTTCTCCACTGCATCCGACTCCTCTGCTCTCGACACCGCTGCTCTGTCACCATGGTGAAGGACAAGACGGCGGCGCTGGAATGCGTGAAGAAGGCGACGGGGGCGGCGAAGGGCAAGAAGCAGAACCGCGGGTCGTCATCATGCTCGGGGTTGCCACCAGGCTAGATCCAGGGCGACTGGATCCGGTCTTCGCTCCGGCAGGAAGATATGGATGAGTTGGTGGAGTCCGGGCTGATCGCCAAGGGTGCGGCAAGGCTGCCTGAGGGGGAGATGGAGTCGCAGCCTCGACTGGGTGAGTGTGTACTGCTCTCCACCACGTCGACCGGGGCTTCTCGCTTCCTCCGCACCCCTTCTTCTGGGGCTTCTTGAACTTCTTCGATGCCCAACTCCACCATTTTTCTCCCAATACCATAACGTACCTTGTCGCGTTCATGTCTATGTGTGAGAACTTTCTGGGGTGTCGACCGCACTGGGGTCTTTTCAAACATATTTTCACCATCCGTTCTCAGTCGGTGAAGAAAGCGAACAGGAATGATGAGAAAACCCACGTCATTCAGATGTGTGGGGGTTTGGGTATCTAGAAAAGGCAGAGGAGTTCGTTCCCTTCCATGACTCTCCCAGAATCGGTTAGGGGCTGGCAGTCGACCTGGTTTTACTGCCAGGACCTTGCAACCCCAGGTCAGTCGACCGGCCTTCCCCACTTCACTTTTGATCGTGTCCAGACTCCTTCCTCGCTGAAAGTGACTGCTGCTGAGAACGTGGAGATGAAGATGCTGGTTGAGAAAGTGGTCCAACTGATCAATGAAGGTGTCATTGGCAAGGATCTGCTGGAAGTATTCCTCAATCGACGCATCCAGCCCCTTCAAGCCTGTGACCATCCCATGTGGCTGTACTCTGGGGTTGACGACACTGCTCGGGTTCATCCAGAGGAAGTGCCAGCCAAGACCGTGGCCATGTGGTTGAAGAGCATTACAGGCAACAAGGACAATCCCAGAGCAGCTAGGAGAGTCGTCCCCATTAGTGACGACAACACTACAAAAAAAGACACATCCGTGACATTTTGGGCCGAACGAAAAATATTTCTGTCATACATATGACACTTCTATGACGATAATTGTGACAAAACCCGATATCATCGTAGATGTGGTGGGCTCCTACTTCTATGACAAAAAATCATGACATAAAATGGGTTTTCATCCTGGGCGGGCCAGACATGCAGCTGCATGACATTCTTTGGGCCGTCCATGATGGAAAAACCCGTGGTAGAAGTGAGGGGGAGGAAACTTTCGGGGAGTTGCCGGTTACGGTGGGAGGTCAGGGGCCGAGCAATGTACATTTCTCTCGTACACGTACGCGCGTGTGTGCGGGGCGTTGGCTCTAACTGAACCCGAGCGAGGCATTGGGCTCTAACTGAACCCGAGCGATTGCATTGCAGGATACGCGTTACTGAACTCGAGCGATCGATCGATGGCTATTAACAGAACCCGATCAAGCGATTCCTTCGCTACTGCTGCTAACTGAAGCCGATCGATTGGATGAACAGTGAGCATTGCGGGGGTGGATAAACAGTGAGCGGTGGCGTTGCCTCTGGATGAACAGGATCCCGTGGTGTGGAGGGCTGGATGAACAGTAGACAGTGGAGGGGTGCCCGTTGAGGGGTGGTTGACGTGGTGTGGAGGGCTGGATGAACAGTAGACGGTGGAGGGGTGGTTGAACAGTAGCCGGTGGAGTAGCGCGCGGTGGAGGCTGAATGAACAGAAGCCCGTGGAGGCTGGAGGAGGTCGACGGTAGCCCGTGGAGGCTGGAGGAGGTCGACGGTGGAGATGAACAGTATCCCGTGGAGTCCCGTTTTGCGGCACGCCACACCCCTCCCGATGAACAGGACCCCTGTTTCGACCGTAGCACTCCAACACAAGTCCATTTCATCTGTTTTGCGGTATGCCACACCCCTCCCGATCAACAGGACCCCTGTTTCAACCGTAGGAGGTCCATTTCGTCCGTTTTGCGGTACGCCACACCCCTCCCGATCAACAGGACCCCCGTTTCGACCGTAGGAGGTCCGTTTCCTCCGTTTTGCGGTACTCCACACCCCTCCCTATCAACAGGACCCCGTTCCGAACGTAGGTGGTCAGTTTCCTCCGTTGTGCGGTACGCCAGGCCTCGTTTCCAACGCATGTTCCGTCCAAGCCCTCCCGATGAACACGACCATGCATTCCGTTCAGACCCAGCCGGTTGGCTCCCACGCGTTCCGTTGCCGCCCGATGAACACAACTCATTCCATTTCCTTCCCATGAACACGACGCATTTCGTTGCCTCCCCATGAACACAACGACGATGCTGTTTCTTTGTTCCAACCCAGCCATGTACACGAGCCCTCGCCGTACGTATGCGCGAGTAGGCGTTCGAGACCCTGCCCGTATGTACAAGTACGTGGTCGTATTTTCTTTCTTGCACCCTGGCCACTGTATGTACGTGTACATGCTACATGCGCGCCTCTACTACGACACGTGCGTGGTGCGACCACAGAATGCTTCGCCAGTTTTCCTCTCATCCCTGGCGGCTGCAACCCTAGCCGCCGCCAGGGCCAATCTCCCAACGCCGTTCTCCGGCGGCTCCCTTCCGCCGGCGACCTCGGTCGTCGGTGGTGAGGGGGGCCGCCGGATCCATGCATGTGGATCGATTTTCTCCTTTATAGTTTAGGTTTTTAGGTTGTTCATCGTCTTTGCTTCGGTGATGACGATGTCGGCGCTGAATAATGAATATTCGAATCCTTCCCTGACGAGGCCATCGGTCCTATGGTTGGGGATGGATTTGGAAACCAGTCTGTTCAAGCAAGGATGGTGTGGCGGCGGCGGCATCCTCGTGGTGGACCTGTGTCCTCGGGCTCCGCCGTTGCGACGACGTTTGCTCCAACGTCGACGCAGAGCTTGGGAGGTAGTCTAGGAGCGGATGCAGATTGTGGTCTGCATCGACGACATCTGGAAGACGGAATATCTGCTGGGCTCGTGGTTTGTGGATGGCAGGTATGGTTTCCTCCTTGGCGTCTCGGTCGTGGTGGGGTGCCGATCCGGAGTTCGATGGCGTGTCCGGGTGTTGCCCGGTCCGATTCGTTCAACGGCAAGGGCTCCACTTTTGGTGAGCCACTTTGGAGGTCCGCAAAGCTGCATATCAGCGATGGAGCCGCGTCGAGCTCGGGTGAGGTGGTGATTCGTCATTCTTTTCTTCGGTGGCTGTTGTGGTGGTGCCGGACGCAGTTGACGAGCGTTGGTGTCAAGCTCAGAGATGTTCTACTATCTTTTCAGTTTTGTCATGTCGGTCTTTACGTGATTTGTACTTTGTTCTTTATGATATAAATGAGACACGTATTACCATGCAAAAAAACACTACGACACGTGCGCGCCTCTACATCCACCAGTTTATATGTACGTACACGTTCGCGACCAGAATGACAATGCTACGCACGCTTTGATCAGGTGGGTCCCGACTGTCAGGCACTTCCTTGCCTGCGAAGATGTAGCTGGTGGGTCCCAGCAGTCATGGGGGCGAATCATTTTGGGTTTTTTTTTTGCCCGGACGCACTTCCTTGCGTGCAAAGATGTAGCTGGTGGGTTTCAGCAGTCAGGGGGGAAACGTTTTTTCACGAAATACTGGTGGCCCGTTCGGTGGGTCCCTGCTGTCAGGTGGAGGAATAATTATTTTGCGCATAATAAGGAGGCACTTCCTTGCGGCCGCCGTGGACCCAGCTGTCAGCCTCTCCACACACAGTACTCTTCCGATGGAAGTCGGTCGTTGACCACATTGACCACGCCGCGCCGAGAGCACCACGGCGGTGGACGATGGCGAGGCCTAGGAAGGGGACGACGCGGAGCCGGGGAAGACGCGGCAGTGGATGCCCACGTGAAGAGGAGTACAAGGGTGAGGCTCCCACCGCCACAGAATAACAGGGGGTGCGGGTGAGTAGAGGGATGGCCTGGCTAGCGGTAGGAGTAGTAGGGGGCAGTGAGGCCTCCGCGGCATCACAGCCGCCCACGAGAGGTAGGAGCACGCGGCATGACCAGCGCTGCTTTGGGCGGCTGGAGCACGAAGTCCAGAGGTTGAAGAAGCACTACGGCCATTGGATGGACATTGTTCATATTGACTAAGTTGACAAAGCCCTCCGTCCCCGTAAACTTAGTAGGCCCACAAGTCAGCCTCCCACCAAGGTGAGTCCCAGCTAGCAGGGGGAGTATTCATTTTTTTGTGCGTAATAAGGAGGCATTTCCGGTGGGTCCGAGCTAACAGCGGGGGGAACATTTTTTCACAAAATACAAAGACCCTTCCGGTGGGTCCCAGCTATTAGGTGGAGGAATCATTATTTTGCGCGTAATAAGGAGGCATTTTCCTGTGTGAGACCCTATTGTCAGCCTCTTCCGATGGCTGTTGTTTGTTGACCATGTTGACCTCGCCGCACCGAGAGCACAAACGCGGTGGACGAGGGCGAGGCCCAGGAAGAGAACCACCCGGAGCCGGCAAAGCCACCGCAGCGGATGCCCATGCTGAGGGGAGAACGAGTGTTGACTCGTCGGCTACGGGGTGAGGCTGATGTCACTGGAAAATAACAGGATGTGTGGGTGGTTAGAGGAATGGCCTGGCGGCAGCACAACCAGCCACAGGAGGAGGGAGCAGGCAGTCCCGCCGGCTCTGGTTTGGGCGGCTGGAGCTGGAAGATCAGATATTGAAGAAGCACGGCGGCCGTTGGATGGACATCCAACAGTCACTGTTGTGTTGACTAAGTTGACAAAGCCTTGCGTACGCGTCAAAAAAAAATTAGGACAGCGTCATCGCCAACCTAGTAGGCCCAGAAGTCAGCCTCCAAATCTGTGGAAAACAGCATACAGCCCATTAGCCATTATTTTCAATAATTTACAGCCCATTTGCTAATTCTTAAGGATATTTGAAGCCCATGTTGTTTTTATTAGCATTACAAACCATATATTCTGGGCACTGCTAAAAAGTTCAATGAAATTTTGCATATTTTGGTGGGGTCCGACCTCTTTTAATCACAAAATTTCGAGTCACATTTAAATTTTTTTTAAAAAAATTATATCAAAATAAAATTCAAAAAACAATTCTCCGCAAAAAAATGAATGAAATTTAGAATCTTAACTAGCAAGATGCCCGTTCGTTGCACGGAACATGAAGATGCATTTGTATGAGTAGTTTATCTTGTGGGAGAAAAGATGATATTTTAATGTAATTGCCAGTTGGCTTTGGTTTTTACAAGATAGAGAGTAGAGAAATCCTTAAAAAAAATGATATTTTAATGCAATTGCCGTTTGACTTTGGTTTAAAAATTTACAGCCCATTTCTTACAACTTATAGCCCGTTTTCTGGGGAAGCCCATTTCTTACTACTTACATCCCTCCTCGTCTTGAAAGATTTGCAGCCTAGCAGGGCTGAGAAAAGCAAGTAGGCCTCGGTTTTTTTATTCCCCAAAAAAAGAACTGGGCTAGCCAATTTCAGAAAGAAAAAATAGATCAACTGGGCTCGTCATGTGCTTAATAAAAGCGTAAGCGTGGGCTAGACAGCCATCGCCTTCAAGACAACGCGCAGTTGAGCTCCGTCTCTGAAACTGAAAAATAACTGGGTGAGCTGCTGGGTCCCTGGTGTTATCCGCTCGTTGTGTAATTTTCTCGTTTATTGACTACATTGACAATGGCGTGGAACCTAGTTGTCAAACAATTAGGACAAAGTATTTTTTTTGGCTTGTAATAACGAGGCACCTGCTAGCGAAATGCAATGACCCTGGTGGGTCCCTACTGTCAGCCTCTCCACGTATAGTCATCTCCTGATTCCTCTTGTCTGTTGACCATGTTGACAACGCCAGACAGCGGCGGGCACATCGAGCTAACCAAGGCGGAGAACGACGGCAAAGCATCGGACGGGAACGAACAGCAGCCGTGGAAGATGCGGCAGTGTAGTGGCAGGTGGAGGGGAGTACAAGGGCAACAAAATTCAAGTCAAGCATACAAATGGTACAAAAAGCCCAAGGATTAATTGATCATCAAAAATTTTAGACAAAACCCAGATTGAACATGATAGTAACATCTAACCCAACCACTCTTTTTTGCAGTCACAAACAAATGGATCGGTCTGATGCATAAAATCAACATCCTGTGCAAAAAAAATTATTTCAGGATGTCTACAACTTATTGTAAATATATGCCGAGCACGTTTAGAAGCCCATTTGTCCACCTGAAAGTTCTTTTTTTTCTGTTCAACATGTTCGTCCGTCAGAAATCTCTTGCTGTAAAAATTAAGCCTCATGGACAATAGTAACCTCGCGTTCAACAGGAAGAATGTGACAAAGCTTCTGTTTGCCTGGTTGGATGCATATCATCCTATTGGTTATTGTCCTCAAATGAATGTCATGAGAACTGAGAAAATCCTTGTGCTCATTACGTCAACGATTGGTTATATGTTTTTCTCCATGTGGTTCTCCTTAAGTAGACATGAAGATTGAAAACAGTTAAGGTCTGAAAAAAGAGTATGTCGAAAGAACGACAGCTGAACAGTTAATTCTAGTACAATATATACGGGCTTTCAATGTGCATGAAATCATCACCTCTATGTATAAATTCTCTAGAGATCGAAAGCATCGCAGCAAGCCAATAATTATGTCCAGATCAAAACTATACATTCTGATATATATGATCTTGATGAATCCAAAGAAGACGATAGGCTGTCAATGGACGAACTCTTCATTGAGAATATAACATAATATTAGTACCCAAAGTGTACTCCAAGATGATATAAAACTTATGCGCACAAATGAAAAATGCAGCATATGATTACAAATGTGTAGATGATAATATACGCTACCTGAAAAAGTGAAGAGCCAAACACCAACTCCTTGTGATTATTAAACGGGTCACGAATTACATCCAAGGTCTCCAGCTTGGGCGCAGAGACGACAGTTATTTCTGAAGGTGTATAACAATTATGAAGGAGCAACCTTTCAAGTGAAGAGGCATCTTCGATGATGAGCTGCTGTCCTTTAAAACAAATTCCAATGCTTTTAAGGTGAGGCTACTTTATTTGGAGACAACTGATACCAATTTCTATTCCCGAAACAATCAGGAAGCGCTCCAGGGCAGGGCAACTGGAGTGGGTGATGTTGTGCAGTGAGGCCTCCGACAGATAAACCACCACAAGCAAAAGTTTTTTTAGCAGTGGGAGTCAAAGCATTTGTACCAGATCATCTGGTAGATGGCACCGGGCGAAGGTGGCGGTATGGAGAGAGGAGGAAAACCGCGAGATGGACAACGGTGGTGTGGGCACGAATTTTTGGTATGTTCATGGTATGAAACTTTCGTGGTAATGGTAGAACTCAAACTGCTGGAGTTTTCCGAATTCAGGGGATGTCAGCCAAGCGTCCACCTTGCCTGGTATGGACAGCAGGTAGCTTGTCGGGATGCAGAGGCATTGAACGGGGCCCTGCTGGTGAGAAGAGATGATGGCTCTGATGAGATCAAATTCAGGAAGGATAGATATCTGACGACTGTCGAGATTGAGGGGCGCGGTGCGCCATAGAGGGCGCCGCCAAGTTGAGAGGACTTGTGTGCGGCAGCAATCCTTGGTGGGGAGAAGCGACATAATCTCCTCAAGGATGACGCCCGGGAGATCGCTGATGCGGTCCACCAGAGATTCTACCGGTTCCTCAGATCTAGGTGGGGGGCTCACCGCTTCTCCCCGCGCTACCGGGTGCGGGATCTACGACCGGCGTCGCCACTGGTGGGAGCCTCATCTTCTTGGCGCTGGGGCCAGCCGACTCCATTTTGCTTGTGGGCGTCGCGCCGAGCACACGGGTTTGAGCAGAGTAGCCAGAGACGAGCCTAGTGGCAGTGTGAGTGGGGAAGAAGGAGGGCTGGGGATTTCTATAGGAGTGGAAGAAGAGGAGCAGGCGTTTTCTGTACGAGTGAGGAAGAAGGTGAGCGGGGTTTTCTGGACGAGTGAGGAAGATTGGGGAGCGGGGGGAATTGAGTGGGGAGACGAAAGCGGGAGAGCGAGCTATTCGTGTTTATAAGGCCCGCTGCACTAATTACTCACTTTTTCCCAAGAACCGCTCTCTTCTTTTGCGTTGCTGCATTGGAGCTGGCGCATGGGCTTGGCTGACTGTCCTTGCATGCAGGATGCATGTGCCCGCCGGCCACTGCATGCGCCTGGTTTGTTACTAGGCCTATTTAATAGGGTGGTTATGGAGTAAATTAAGGAGATTTATTTTCTCTATGTGCATCCACCAAATTAGAGGATGCGGTACTGGATGTAGACACTCACATTAAACTAACATTCAGAAGAACAAAAGTTCAGCATGTCTATGCATCTCAATGATTCACCAGACTATAACCAATATAGAAAGCTGT
This sequence comes from Aegilops speltoides, assembly GCA_021437245.1. Lineage (NCBI taxonomy): Eukaryota > Viridiplantae > Streptophyta > Magnoliopsida > Poales > Poaceae > Aegilops > Aegilops speltoides. The sequence goes on along the minus strand of CM038147.1, from coordinate 473,188,940 downwards.
GAGAAGGTGTGGAAATAAAGAAAGTCGGTCGATGCTTCTCTGAGCAAAGGGCCTCCCTGCACACGCATTAATTTCCTGGGCATGCTTGTTTCTTGTCAATGTTGCGAGCACTTTGAGCATGTTGGCAACTCCACAGCTAGCTAGCTGCCTCATCTTGCAATTGATGCTGACACATTTGCAGCAAACACATGAGGTAATAGAGATGACTCAACATGGGTCCATATTGTGCAGTTCCCCTGATATCATATTCATTGTCCTGAATCTGAAAAGATAGGAAAACAGTAGCTATACTTAAACGGTGTTGCAAAACAGTAGCACATATCAATAGCTCGACATGACAAAACACGATCATCTGGACGAAGGGGATACTGACCTGCCTGAGGAAGATTACATATAATTTCATAAGTCCTTGGTAGATGTCCACCTTCGGCTACACTGCTTGTTTGCTCCTCCACAATGACAGGATCGTTCCGCACTGCATTCAGCAAGTCAACGTATGAATAAGCTAATTTCATCTTGTGGTGGTCATTGTACCTAGTTACGAATGTAGGAATACCTGGAGCACCATGAGGTTAGCTGACAGCAGGTAGATGCAGCCATATAAATTTTGTGTGGTGCTACCAAAATTGAGGTTTGTATCCCTTCCCGTTATGAGAATTCTTCTTGAAGTTGGTAGAATGTGACGGCTTGTTCTTTGCATCAAACTTGCCTTTCCCCTGAGATTTGTTCTTGTTGTTTTGGGGATGGTTGGGCTGGAAGTTCTTCTCATGTACCATGTGGGCACTAGAAGCTCCCTCAGCGACTCGAGCACGTGTGTCTTTTGCTCTCGCCTTCTCCTCAAAATGAAGAGTGCTAATGAGATCCGAAACAGAAAACTCATGTCTCTTGTTTTTCAGAGAAGTAGCAAAATCGTTCCACGAAGGTGGAAGCTTGGCAATGATGGTCCCAGCAACAAATTTGTTCGGTAACACACACTTAAAGTACTCAAGTTCCTTAGAGAGTGACTGTATCTCATGAGTCTGCTGAACAACAGAGTGCTCATCAGTCATCTTGTAGTCACAGAATTGCTCCAGGACGTACAACTCGTTGCCAGCTCCCGGGGGCCCAAACGTGGCCTCGAGCGCAGCCCACATGTCTTTGCCGCTGTCAAACGACATATATGAATCCACAGTGGAATCGTCAAGAACATTCAGCAGGCGGCTTTGAAGAGGGTATCCATGTTCAAAAGCTTCTCTGTGTAGGATTAAGATCGCCCTCAGGCTTACCCTTAGTGGCGTCATAGCAGTACATGATCTGAAACCAATATACTGCTCTTGTGCGCCACCTTTTATATTACACCCCCTTAAAGGTAGGCGGCTTCAAATGCGCAGCAAAATCAGTCGGAGTAAATTGCTTGTGATCAGGTTTTTGGATTGGATTGTTGAATATATGAGCAATTTAGTATGAGATTTAATCCGAATCAGCAGTAAATAGATCATGACGACAATTGCAAACATCAAAGTAATGATGCGGACTAAACCAGGAGGACATAATCACATACTGTACAGCAGGAGAAGAACGGATCTGGTTGATGTTGTCACTCATGTCATTGATGAAGAGGTTACCGAGGTCGGGGAAGAAGGCTGTCGTTAAGGAAGTCATCGTTGGCAGCAGTTACAGGAGTGTGATCCCCAAAAACCTGATCGCCCTTCTCCCGTACAGGATCACGAAAGGCGGGGTTCGGAGGACTGCTATTCCTTCTCGCGGTGCACACCGGAAGGAGGGCTGGAGAAGAATTGCGTGGTGGCGCTAAGATCTGGAACGGTGCGAAACCATATGATCCAGTGGTGGCTAGGGTAGAGCATGTCAGGTCGGTCGTGCGAGTATAATAGTAGGCCTTTGGCCCCCAAACCCCACGTCCAAGTCAATAATAGCTCAAAAAAGTCAATAATAGCCCCACCAAGGTTTGTCTCAAAAAAACAGAGTAATTAAGGTGTCCGTTAGTCCCTTTAGTATAAATACAATATCATTAATAATGGCCCCACCTTTTGTCTCACAAAGTATGTTGGAGTACAACTGGCTACACGTTTACAATCCGCTTTCTCTTCTCTCTCCTCTTCTCTCTCCTTCAACTAAGCACAAATACTATATTTAAATCCTTATAGCCTGCTTATGTGTGACACCCCAAAAATTTTAACCTTGTTTTATTAATTAAAATTTTGCCAGGAAACTAAAACTTTTAGTTTCTGGGTTTTCTCCCGATTTCAGAACCATTCTTTTCTTTATTAGTATGGAGTTTTGACCCCAAGTGAAAACTTTTCAGTCACTATTGGACTTATTTCCCCTCTTAAGAAAAACAATTCTTTTATCAGTTGGATTGTCTATATAATTATTTTTCCCCGAGCTTTATTTCTCTAAATTGGTTTTTCATAAATTTCAGGGTTCCATTTGCACTGCAACACTTTGATAAATTTATTTAAAAATCCCACCAAAATTTGGAGATGTCATGTGATGCTTTTAAATCATTTTTATGCAAAAAGATATTTCATTCATTGGATATTTTGAGTTCTACACCAAGTTTTCAAATCTGGTCCAGTGGGCAATTTTACACTACAAACTATTTAAATATTTCTTTAAAACTTCTACCAAAATTAGGGGAGGTCAGTAGGAGCATATTATTCCACTTTGTGCAAAAACCCATTTATGTTCTTTGAAAATTTTGAGTGAATCATCCTCTTTTTCATTCTGGTCTAACTTGATGATTTGTATTGCAACCATCTTCTAACTTGCTCCTTTACCCATGAGCTTTCTCCTGCTTGTAGTACACCTTACCAAACCCCTCATTCCAAGAGAGTGAACCCATTGGAGTAGTTTTAGTCCATGAAACCATATACTTTTCTTTCTGACCAGATTTGGTTTTCTCAAAGTTTTGCACTAACAAGTTTCTAAATTTTGCCAACTAACCTTACCACCATCTAATGCTTCTAAAGAGACTTTGATCTGAAGATTTGGGCCACCCCAAGAGTTGCCTAGATGCCATTAGCATTTTTTCAAACACCTGGTGTGCATGGCCAGTTTTGACATGATTTTGTCTTTGCATTGTGACCTTGCACCTCTGGGCAAACCAACATGTCCACTAATCTCCTAGGGGACCCTAGCCTAGACCTGCTAATCCCTAGCTCCACCCTAGCCTCCTAGCATGCTCTAGCATTTCGCCGAACGCTTGGCGTGCATGCTCTGGGCGCGCCTAGAGCGCACGTTTTGCACGCACGCGCACCGAGCCGCCGCGTCCCACTGCCGACGCCCCGCGCTCATTCTAGCCATTCCCCTCTCCCAGTCGACGCCCCCGACCCCTCCCACGTCACAGAGCTGCCCCTGGAGCTCCACAGCTCCGTCGTCAGGTCGGCCACGGCGGCTAGCAGGCGGCCACAGCAACCTCTGCTGTGGACGGCGCCGCCCGAGCCTCCTCTGCTCGCCAGCTGCCCTCGTGAGCAGTCCATCCTCATCCGCTCGCCCTCCCGACCCCGCTAGCCTCCACCACGTCGCCCTGACCTCTATAGAGCGGCGGTTCACCGGCAACCTTATCCAAGGCAGTGGAACCGCCGTGGCTACGCTATATAAGGGGGGCCCAAGCTCATCCAAGCCTTCAGGCAGCCTCAGACCATCCCACTGGTACTCCTACAACCCGCAATCGACGACGGGAGGCCATCTTCCTCGTCTCCGGCCAGCTCGGCCGCCGTTGCGCCCCGGTGCCGTGCATCGCCAGCAGAGCCTCCCCCACCCTTCCAACACCACCACTCGACTCCCCTTGGCCCTGCGGAGATGCCCAGCATCTCAAACACGGTCGGGAGCCACGGCATCCCAGAGCCCCAAACCCACCCGAAGCTTCCTCCGCCGCGGGGCTCACCTCCGGCGACTCCCTTCGCCCCCACCACCCTAGCGACCACCGGGAGGACCGCCCCGGGGTGGCGGATCCATCCCAACCCTCCGGAGCCCGCGAGAAGCCACCATTCGCTGGCATTGATCGCCGGAGCCTCACCTCTGTTCGGCCAGAGGAAGAAGTAGGCGGGGGGTGACTGGTCAAACCTGACCAGTGGGCCCCCTGGACCCACTGTCAGTGACCCAGCCCCGCCACCACGTGACTTAAGTGAAGACGTGAAACCACAAAGTACGTTTCCTCCGCTCCGAAAACGTATTCCTGTCTGAAACATTTTCTTTTCTATTTTTATTTTAAAAACAGATTTTGGCCAGAACTTTGACTGTCTATATCTTTTTAAATATAACTCCAAATGAAATGATTCTTTCTCCTACCTCTCACAAATATTGTCTAGTTTATTTTAAGATTTATTTGAAAAAAATTCAGAACAACTTTTTGTGCTGTTTTTATTTTGTGTGTTAATTCATTTATATTGCTAAAATAGGATTTTTGAAGAGAGGAGAAATAGTTCAAGAGTTTGAAATGCACCCTGCCTTCCCGTGACCTGAAGGCAAGCATTCTGAACCCCGGCATAATATTTTTGTGTGTTCGGTGACACATTTATAACATCACCTCACTTTGGAGAAACTTGTTATTTCATGTGATATGATCATATGCATGGGTGCATGTTATTGATTTCCATGCTGTTGGAAATAAACACGCTTGTGATGATAATCATCCTCATGTGCCTTGCATGCATACCGGCAGGAACCCGGGAAAACCACTTCCTTGGGTAGGCATGAGTTTGTCGCCGGTCTCCGTCGGGACGGTTATGTCTGGTATGGCATGGTAAGGTGATATGAGCGATGACTCTGTTGGTTGAAATATATTCGTTATGCTAATCATGCAGGGAATACTTAAACCTCCTGAGTCGACCGTAGATCAAGTCTTGTTCCAGTAACCCCCATACTTGCTTCGTACTACCACTCGTCTCTACAGCAAGGAGAGTACGGTTCAGTAAGTTGTCAACCTCTTTCTAGCACACACCGTAAAGAGAGGCCAGGGTGGAAGATATCGGTTGTAGCTGGTAGGCAGGCCACCTGGTCCGGGGGCATGGGTGTTTCCGGTTGGGACCGAGAGGGGGGCACCCCTTAGAGCGCGCGATATAAATTTGATCCCATCCTACGCGAGGTTGTAGCCTCCCCACTTAGAGTTTGCTTAACAGGTGTCGTGGGTGATTCCAGACACGTGTGAGTTAAGCTGGTGTGGGAAAGTTAGGTGTGTTTTCAACAAAAAGACCGTAGACGGAATTAGTCCCGATGGACTAAAGAAATCCGTTACTCGTGGGTAAAGAGTACACCCTCTACAGAGATTAAACCTATTCGAATAGCCGTGTCCATGGTTAAGGATTAGAGTCTGGGATGGGTCAAGTGTTGGTCTTAGTGTCAGTCTTCGGAGGTGAAAATGTTAACCAGAACTGGAACTACTACTTGTGACTTATGACAATTATGATTATTATTATTGTTGACTAACCCGTGACATTATTGTTATCATCGAGTATCTCTGGGATGGTTCTACCTCTGGGATATTCACTATGATTGTTTCTTTTAAAGCCCTTTATGTGGTGTCGCTCAGACGTCCGACTGTGGCATTTCTTTTAATGCCCTTTATGTGGTGTCGCTCAGACGCCCGACTGTGGCATTTCTTTTAAAGCCCTTTATGTGGTGTCGCTCAGACGCCCGACTGTGGCATTTCTTTTAAAGCCCTTTATGTGGTGTCTCTCAGACGCCCGACTGTTGCATTTCTTTTACAGCCCTTTATGTGGTGTCACTAAGACGCCCGACTGTGGCATTGCTTGTTATTTATTTCATAAATTTTAATACTACTATGTTATTGCATTTTCTAAATAACTTGCTTGCACGCATCAGAGTTTTATTTATCATTTGTGACTGACGTCATGAGCATAAAATATTTTCAGCACATAATTGTTATATTATACCTGTGTTCATAATGTTTGCGAGTACATTCAAAGTACTCACTGGCTTGTCCCTGGCTATTGTCTTGGCAAGATTTTCTTGCACGGAGAGGAGCGACGCGATAACAGCCCGGAACCTAAGCAACGGAGATAGCAGCCTCATGGAGATAGGAGTTAACTGGTCACTGTTCTGTGGGAATTGGAGTCCCATAGACACCGATGATCGACAAACCGCTTCCGCCATCAACCACTAGAAACCATTTGTTGTACTCACAGGCCAGTATGGTCTTGTACTACATATTTTGTATTTTGCTTGGAATTTCTATATCAAGTTGGAGCCTCATCAGCTAACAGTAATCCTGGGGCTGATGAGCACGACGGTCTTTTTCTGGAAATTTATACCCGGAAAAACCGGTCGTGACAGACTTGGTATCAGAGCCAGGCTGACCATTGGCTAAACCTATCTTAGCTAGGTCAAAAAAACCTAGGAAAAACCAACCCACCAGACCCTAACCAAAACCCCAGCCAAGCTTCCCGTGCAAGATAGCCACACAGTGACCCCGACACTTTTGGCAGTCGGTGCCCAACCTATCAGCCTAGCCTGTCGATCACGCGCCAGTGACCGACAAATAATCTGTCTTATTCGCAAGTGTGCGAAGGGAGACTCCGTTTCCTTTTTCTATAAAAAGGGCATGCTAGCCTCAACACAGCACAGCCCCAGCCACCAACCAAAATACCTCGATGACCCCAGAAGTGCTTCGTCGCCTTTTGGGAACACGCTCCAACGGGATTGTGGCCAACAATCCCCGAGATGGCCATCATTGCTACCCCGACCCTGTAGTCCCTCAACCCCCTCCAGCTAATCCTGACGGTGAGAACCGTGGAGAAACCTCGACGTCCACGAGGCAAGCCCGCTTAGATATTAGCGAGGTAGACTGAGTCACTCGAATAGTACCGAGTCATAGTATGTCCTCGTCTTATAACTGTGTGACCCTGTACCGCCATTATTAAATGTTGTTTGATTGTGCGTCCCTTTTTTTAATAGTAGCCATGCATGAGTATATTAGTATACGGTTGCAATTTTAATCCCAAGCGTAGCTACCAAAGACCAACCTCGTCGACGCAAGTTTGTGCTATGAATAAATCTTTTGGTTCCAGCTAACAGGAAGGATGTTTTCAAAACAACCCTTAACAAATCTCGAGGACGAGATTTTTCTTAAGGGGGGTAGTGTTGTGACACCCCAAAAATTTTAACCTTGTTTTATTAATTAAAATTTTGCCAGGAAACTAAAACTTTTAGTTTCTGGGTTTTCTCCCGATTTCAGAACCATTCTTTTCTTTATTATTATGGAGTTTTGACCCCAAGTGAAAACTTTTCAGTCATTATTGGACTTATTTCCCCTCTTAAGAAAAACAATTCTTTTATCAGTGGATTATCTATATAATTATTTTCCCCGAGCTTTATTTCTCTAAATTGGTATTTCATAAATTTCAGGGTTCCATTTGCACTGCAACACTTTGATAAATTTATTTAAAAATCCCACCAAAATTTGGAGATGTCATGTGATGCTTTTAAATCACTTTTATGCAAAAAGATATTTCATTCATTGGATATTTTGAGTTCTACACCAAGTTTTCAAATCTGGTCCAGTGGGCAATTTTACACTACAACCTATTTAAACATTTCTTTAAAACTTCTACCAAAATTAGGGGAGGTCAGTACGAGCATATTATTCCACTTTCTGCAAAAACCCATTTATGTTCTTTGAAAAATTTGAGTGAATCATCCTGTTTTTCATTCTGGTCTAACTTGATGATTTGTATTGCAACCATCTTCTAACTTGCTCCTTTACCCATGAGCTTTCTCCTGCTTGTAGTACACCTTACCAAACCCCTAATTCCAAGAGAGTGAACCCATTGGAGTAGTTTTAGTCCATGAAACCATATACTTTTCTTTCTGACCAGATTTGGTTTTCTCAAAGTTTTGCACTAACAAGTTTCTAAATTTGGCCAACTAACCTTACCACCATCTCATGCTTCTAAAGAGACTTTGATCTGAAGATTTGGGCCACCCCAAGAGTTACCTAGATGCCATTAGCATTTTGTCAAACACCTGGTGTGCATGGCCAGTTTTGACATGATTTTGTCTTTGCATTGTGACCTTGCACCTCTGGGCAAACCAACATGTCCACTAATCTCCTAGGGGACCCTAGCCTAGACCTGCTAATACCTAGCTCCACCCTAGCCTCCTAGCATGCTCTGGCATTTCGCCGAACACTTGGCGTGCATGCTCTGGGCGCGCCTAGAGCGCACGGTTTGCACGCGCGCGCACCGAGCCGCCGCGTCCCACTACCGACGCCCCGCGCTCGTTCTGGCCATTCCCCTCTCCCAGTCGACGCCCCCGACCCCTCCCGCGTCACAGAGCTGCCCCTGGAGCTCCACAGCTCCGCCGTCAGGTCGGCCACGGCGGCTAGCGGGCGGCCACAGCAACCTCTGCCAGGGATGGCGCGGCCCGAGCCTCCTCTGCTTGCCAGCTGCCCTCGTGAGTAGTCCATCCTCATCCGCTCGCCCTCCCGTCCCCGCTAGCCTCCACCACGTCGCCCTGACCGCTACAGAGCGGCGGTTCGCCCGCAACCTTATCCACGGCCGCGAAACCGCCATGGCTACGCTATATTAGGGGGGCCCCGAGCTCATCCAAGCCTTCAGACAGCCTCAGACCATCCCACTAGTACTCCTACAACCCGCAATCGACGACGGGAGGCCATCTTCCTCGTCTCCGGCCAGCTCGGCCGCCGTTGCGCCCCGGTGCCGTGCGTCGCCAGCAGAGCCTCCCCCACCCTTCCAACACCACCGCTCGACTCCCCTTGGCCCTGCGGAGCTGCCCAGCATCTCAAACACGGTCGGGAGCCACGGCATCCCAGAGCCCCAAACCCACCCGAAGCTGCCTCCGCCGCGAGGCTCACCTCCGGCGACTCCCTTCGCCCCCACCACCCTAGCGACCACCGGGAGGACCGCCCCGGGGTGGCAGATCCATCCCGACCCTTCGGAGCCCGCGAGAAGCCACCGTTCGCCGGCATTGATCGCCGGAGCCTCACCTCTGTTCGGCCAGAGGAAGAAGGAGGCGGGGGGCAACTGGTCAAACCTGACCAGTGGGCCCCCTGGACCCACTCTCAGTGACCCAGTCCCGCCACCACGTGACTTAAGTGAAGACGTGAAACCACAAAGTACGTTTCCTCCGCTCCAAAAACGTATTCCTGTCTGAAACATTTTCTTTTCTATTTTTATTTTAAAAACAGATTTTGACCAGAACTTTGACTGTCTATATCTTTTTAAATATAACTCCAAATGAAATGATTCTTTCTCCTACCTCTCACAAATATTGTCTAGTTTATTTTAAGATTTATTTGAAAAAAATTCAGAACAACTTTTTGTGCTGTTTTTATTTTGTGTGTTAATTCATTTATATTGCTAAAATAGGATTTTTGAAGAGAGGAGAAATAGTTCAAGAGTTTGAAATGCACCCTGCCTTCCCGTGACCTGAAGGCAAGCATTCTGAACCCCGGCATAATATTTTTATGTGTTCGGTGACACGTTTATAACATCACCTCACTTTGGAGAAACTTGTTATTTCATGTGATATGATCATATGCATGGGTGCATGTTATTGATTTCCATGCTGTTGGAAATAAACACACTTATGATGATAATCATCCTCATGTGCCTTGCATGCATACCGGCAGGAACCCGGGAAAACCACTGCCTTGGGTAGGCATGAGTTTGTCGCCGGTCTCCGTCGGGACGGTTATGTCTGGTATGGCATGGTAAGGTGATATGAGCGATGACTCTGTTGGTTGAAATATATTCGTTATGCTAATCATGCAGGGAATACTTAAACCTCCTGAGTCGACCGTAGATCGAGTCTTGTTCGAAAGAACCCCATACTTGCTTCAGTACTACCACTGCGTCTCTACAGCAAGTACAAGACGGTTCAAGAAGTTGTCAACCTCTTTCTAGCACACACCGCATGTAGAGGCCAGGGTGGAAGATACCGGTTGTAGCTGGTAGGCTGGCCACCTGGTCCGGGGGCATGGGTGTTTCCGGTTGGGACCGAGAGGGGGGCACCCCTTAGAGCGCGTGATATAAATTTGATCCCATGCTACGCGAGGTTGTAGCCTCCCCACTTAGAGTTTGCTTAACAGGTGTCGTGGGTGATTCCAGACACGTGTGAGTTAAGCTGGTGTGTGCAACTTAGGTGTGTTTTCAACAAAAAGACCGTAGACAGAATTAGTCCAGATGGACTAAAGAAATCCGTTACTCGTGGGTAAAGAGTACACCCTCTGCAGAGATTAAATCTATTCGAATAGCCGTGTCCATGGTTAAGGATTACAGTCTGGGATGGGTCAAGTGTCGTTCTTAGTGTCAGTCTTCGGAGGTGAAACTGTTAACCAGAACTGGAACTACTACTTGTGACTTATGATAATTATGATTATTATTATTGTTGACTAACCAGTGACATTATTGTTATCATCGAGTATCTCTGGGATGGTTCTAGCTCCGGGATATTCACTATGATTGTTTCTTTTAAAGCCCTTTATGTGGAGTCGCTCAGACGCACGACTGTGGCATTTCTTTTAAAGCCCTTTGTGTGGTGTCGCTCAGACGCCCGACTGTGGCATTTCTTTTAAAGCCCTTTATGTGGTGTCGCTCAGACGCCCGACTGTGGCATTTCTTTTAAAGCCGTTTATGTGGTGTTGCTCAGACGCCCGACTGTGGCATTTCTTTTACAGCCCTTTATGTGGTGTCGCTAAGACGCCCGACTGTGGCATTGCTTGTTATTTATTTCATAAATTTTAATACTACTATGTTATTCCATTTTTCTAAATAACTTGCTTGCACGCATCAGAGTTTTATTTATTGTTTGTGACTGACGTCATGAGCATAAAATATTTTCAGCACATCATTTTTATATTATACCTGTGTTCATAATGTTTGCGAGTACATTCAAAGTACTCACTGGCTTGTCCCTGGCTATTGTCTTGGCCAGATTTTCTTGCATGGAGAGGAGCGACGCGATGACAGCCCTGGAACCTAAGCAACGGAGATAGCAGCCTCGCGGAGATAGGAGTTAACCTGGTCAGCAGTTCCTGTGGGAATTGGAGTCCCATAGACACTGATGATCCACAAACCGCTTCCGCCATCAACCACTAGAAACCATTTGTTGTACTCACAGGCCAGTATGGTCTTGTACTACATATTTTGTATTTTGCTTGGAATTTTTGTATCAAGTTGGAGCCTCATCAGCTAACAGTAATCCTGGGGCTGATGAGCAGGACGGTCTTTTTCTGGAAATTTATACCCGGAAAAACCGGTCGTGACATTATGTCATCTAATTGTAGTACTTGCTCTAAAAGTTACTATCCACTGTGTAGTCTGAAATGCCAGGCGTGCAGCGGGCGGTGCCCTCGGTCGGCGCGTCGCTTCAACGGCGGAAGCAATGAGAGGTCACGTCGCCCTGACTTGCCATCAATGTGGAGCGGCGGGCTCAGCTAGCGCCGGGCGGGAAGCGCGCGCAGGAGGGGGGAGGATTTCTATTTGGCCAAGAAGGTGAGAAGCCAACTTGGGATCAGTTCGGACGGGGAAATATCATGTGCTCCCATACTCTGCATATGACACTAGTTTATGTTACTACTCCCTCCTTTCCGGTTTATAGAGATGTTTAGAGTAACATAGTAATATGTTACTGTACAAGTTACTCCCCACTATGACCAGCCTTGGCCTCTCCCAGTGCTCCACCATGTATAGCTGCTAAGCCTGCCACGTAGGCATAAAATATGATGTGGCACCAATAAACTAAGCACCTATGCATTGAAGACTTGAGTTACTAAGCCATTTAATGCACTTAGCACCTCATCTAAAGAGCATTAATAGTATAGCCAGCTGCTGGCTATAAGCTAGTGCCATGTCATCTACAGCCCGTCTTATAGTCAACATGTACAATAGTAGATCAAAAGAGTGTACTACTACTTTTTTGTTCTGTGGCCCACCTTTCATTCTCACAAAGTGCCTAGGAGCACGTGCTAGAGCTGGATCTTCACGAAGAGCCCGCTTACCTTCTCTCTCCTCTTCTCTTTCCTCCAACTAAGCAGAAATATACTATAGTTTATTCTTTATAGCCCGCTGACTCAGATCTATTGTACTTGCTCTAAGCACATCTAAGCACTTACTAGCACCCCCTTGACCGTGGACCTTGACGGTGTACGTCACCTTGTGTCTCATAATTTTCCTCGTCATCATCTGAGTCCTAGAAGATCTCACCCACATCATCATTAGCATGCAGCCGCCTTGATAGACAACGTGCACAGAAGGAGTAGAGGCGACTAGGGACGCACCACCACCACGTCGTGGGCACTCCGTACGTGCTCGTGTGCATGCAATGTGCGTGTTTTTCCATCGGTGCTAGCTCTAAGGCCGAGGCTGCGGTCGTCTTCGTCTCCGACTAGTAGTTGAGCAACGACGACAAAGACGTGCTGCACGAGATGCGTATGTGCCGTTGCGTGCGAGCTTCGCCATAGCACGACGAACCGGACATTGCCGCGGATGGCGCACGCCTCCATGCAGCCGAGTGTGTGCACATGCATGTGTTATTCACGTGAATTCTGCGGCCGAGCGTGTGTGCATGCATGTCTTGTGTACGTGCGTTGTGTGCTCCATGCTGTGCGCGTATGTGCATGAGTTGGATCGGATGGAGTTAGTGCATTGGCTTGTGTACATGCGTGGCTGCATGCGTCCTGTACATGCATGGCTTGTTGCGTGGTTATCAATAATTCAATATAAACTACTCCCTCCGTTCCTAAATATAAGTCTTTCTAGCCATTTCAAATAGACTACAACATACGGATGTATGTAGACATATTTTAGAGTCTAGATTCACTCATTTTGTTTCGTATGTAGTCCCTTATTGAAATATCTAAAAAGACTTATATTTGGGAATGGAGGGAGTATAAAACATCTTCAACTTAGCATCCTGATGTACCGTTTCTAGTGGTTAGCGAAAAGTTCATGTTCTTTTAGTTGTTTATAGGTGGGCAGGCGGCAAAAAATAGGGGAAAACGCTCAAGGTTCCTTGAAGACACTCCACCGCGAGGTTCCTTGCTCCTCCTCCGTCGTCGGGAATCTATGCTCTTCAACTCTTTTCTTTTACGTGAGCTTTGTTCATCCTTTTCCCAACACGCGAGACATATAGCATCAAGGTGCATGTGTCATGCAAGAAATGGAGATAATCAGATAAGCAGTGCGTAAGTGAGTCGTGCGGGGGGGGGGGGAGCGGGGGGAAACCCTTTTCGTAAGTGAGTCGTGCACTTCAATGGCACCTACGCAATATTTTTTTTCTCCTCGATGGCACGTGAATAGTTCACGTACTCAACGACGGAGCACGGGATGGTAGCAATGACATGGTCAGCCCTTTTTTGGAGAGAGTACGTACTACTAGTAAATAACTTTGATGTGTCTCGTCAACTCGCAGAATGACGAGAAGCTTGATTACGCCTTCTCCCTCGCCAACGCGTGCGCGGTGGCTCGCAGCACGAGGAGAAACTTTTGCTTACAAGCGGTGGACGTGCAATAGTTCATTTGGTGTCAGATTGCCAGAAGCACTACTATAGAACCATCGACTTCTGGAAGAGGCGAAGAGCCAAGCACAAGGTCACCTACTAACCTTAGGCTAGGCGTAGTGGGAGTAACATAAGTAGGGGTACCTCCTTTTTTTATTCTAGAAACAACCACATGCGAATATCAAGGTGCTGGTTACGTAGAACAAATTTCCTGCAGTCCGTGCTCAACCCTCCTCTATCTCTCTTCTCAGCCAGCCAGCGGACGCGCGGAGCCCATCGTCTGCTTTGCACATGCGCCCCACATGTCGGTGAAAACGCAAGAGGACCCACTGAAACTGCACATCTTTCACCTCGACGTCTTTGGTGATGAAAAACAAATCAATAAAGATCTTGGTGGCCGCTTTTGGAGTTACTCAAGAGTAGTAAGATTCTATTCTGATTTAACCCAAGATGCACATCTCGTGGCTTCAACTACCACTCTATTTTCTTTCATGACACGACCTGGATGCTGGATGTCCCACGTGTCGGCAAAAGGAGGAAGAACCCGACCAAATCTTCAGTTGTGCTCTCGGATAGACTAGTTGTGCTAACTTAAAAATTTTATTGTGTACTCCCTTCGTTCCAAAATACTTGACTCCATTTGTCCAAAAATGGATGTACCTATATACTAAAACATGTCTAGATACATATATATTTTGACAAATAGAAGGTATGTATTGTGCAACGGAGGGAGTAGAATGGATGCAAGTTTTTGTATTGGGAAGAAGAGTACATCCATATATTGATAGAGCGTTGGAGTTGGCCTTACAAGTGGGACCGCAGTTGAGGAAACCGACTATCGGCAAACCCCCACCTCGCCCGTCGTGCGATGGCTGAGTTAGAGGAACGATGAGGTCGAAGAGATTGCTCTAGCACGGACTCCAAGAAATATGGTGTCGGATGGAAGTCGTGTTGGTGGCGTGTGCCGTACTCCTGGATGTGAATGCTTGTTCTGGCCCATGCCACCCTACTACTCCTACTACTTACTATATAGTAGATTCGAGGTGCTAGTTACGTACAATATGGCTACTGTAAAAACACCCGCACGACGCGCGAAGCATGTGAAGCTAGTACAAATAGTGTACTACTATTGTTGATTGGCCTCATCCGATAACCTGTTGCAATGCACGTACAATTATGTATTCGGAAAATATTTTTTTGCCTCGTCGCACCACTCACCCACAGAAGCAACTCGAAAGCCATTCATAAATTTAGTAAGTTTATCACAGGTATATCATTTTATTACATACAATAGGTCATCAACCCACATCGACAATGAGGATACATTATAAATACTAAAGTTTTCACCACACAACAAATAACAAGCAATGAAATGAACTTCAACTCAGCCATTCCTCGGCGTTGAAACGCTTGCTTTGAACCACAAGTGATTCTCGGGGACGGGCCATCTATTGTCGATCTCGAGACCAACGGGATCTGATCATCCAGTGAAGCGGCCTACTATATCGATGCCAGGGTAGGGAACCATGCTAATGTCCGAGGTATAGACACGTTGCTTCTCATAAATGGTGCTAGTAACGTTGTGTCAACAGCGGTTGGATCGCCTTTCACCATCATCGATAGTTTTGTCCAAGGAAGAGCGAGTTTTCTCCAAGACTATCAATTCTGTACCGGGGAGAAGGTGTTGGCGCTAGCACACTAGTATCCATCCCGAATACCATGCAACGGGTGTTGGAATAGGTCCGGAGAGTGCGACCATGGGAGACTACACCTGCTTCCTTAGCAGTAACATCATCAGTGGGCTGTATACACACGAGAAGAGGTGATCCATCGGAATTAGTTGCCAGGCGCCAAAGAGTATATGGGCGCTCCTTGTCCTCATGCTCGTGATCATCACCATCGTCATCTCCACCTTGGTTATAAAAATCTTCAAGTATAGGTGGTGGAATGTTCGCAGGACCTTGGAAACACAAGAAGAAGGTTAATTAGGAAAGGGAAACTTGCTAACCCGCATGCATGTGGATGAAACAATTATAATTACGGTGGAAGACAAACGTACTGAAACAACAATTCCATGCAAAAATAGTGCCACGAGTGGTGGCAGCAAACACAAGGCCCTCGTATTGAATTGCATCACAGTACTCATGCGTGTATAGGAACTGATTTTTGAGCAATATCCATCCAGTCAAACCACCAAGGACGGTAACAAGCTTGTCGAAGATAGCAACAACTTCATAGTTGTTGTAATTCGAAGAGCGGTTGGGAACTCGAGAAATTGCTATCTTCCGTAGAAGATAGTCACCATGATTGTATTTGAACGTGCGTACAATACCGATGTGCTCAACCTCTGGGCAGTCTGCTAAGATTTTTGGAAGTGGAACCCGGTCACAAGTGTACACATTCACAAGTTCCCACTCACAGTTGGACCCAATGTAAACAACCCAATCTCCATTTGCGTCTGCCCAAGCCTTGCCCTCAAGCGATGGCATCTTAACATCATACGTATCATTATCAAGCGGCATCAACTTGCATAGAGAGAGGCCTCTGTCGTGACAGCGCTAGTCATTAGGGTCACGGCAAAGAAGATAGGGAGATCAAACCGCTCCTTGACTCTTGGGTTCCTTGTAATGATGTTATTAGTTGAGTCGAGAATGGGCTTGAACGAACCTGCCATGCTAGCCGAGGTGATGATGTCGCATCGATCAATGAGTTCCTCCACCTCATCATCTTTCAGATCGGGGCAAGAATAACGGGGTCGTTTCCATCCTGTTCCCTCAATGGAGAAGACGATCGAACAATGGCAGAAGAAAGGGTGAAGGGCTGAAGGAAAATGGAGGAGGGA
Organism: Aegilops speltoides; assembly: GCA_021437245.1. NCBI lineage: Eukaryota > Viridiplantae > Streptophyta > Magnoliopsida > Poales > Poaceae > Aegilops > Aegilops speltoides. Next base: position 473,172,618 of record CM038147.1, on the reverse strand, counting down.
GAGGAAGAGCGTGCGACAGCAGTTCCAAATCGAGAGGGAAAGGCGAAGAGTCGGTGGACGGTTGCCAGTTTGCCACGCTTCACGAAGGGGCGCCCCGGCCTACACGTCGCTTCGGAAATACTCCTACTACTTGCCGTCATCTCACTCATATGTTGGAACGGGACCACATGTCAACGAAACATGGTGTGTAATTTCTCGTGCAAAATGCGATCTGGCCGCGTTGGCCCGAGGTGCCGCATTAGTTTTTTTTTTGAAAGTTTGCCGCATTAGTTATCGACCATTATTTTTTTTAACATGCAATCTGAATGGATAGCTCCTGTGGTCATCACACGTGAGCGGATATAGTGATGGTTGATTCGCCCGAGCAACTTATTACTGTGGGAATATGGGAGTACCAGCGGATTCAAGGAACAGAGAAATGATGGTTGCTTCATCCGAGCAACTTACTGTGGCGAAGGTGGGGCTCTGTGATTTGACTGCTCACTAGCCATTACTACTGCGGCGCAACGACCGGGGTGAATCTTTCTTTAAAGTTGTGTTGTGCACTCAATATTGCCGCATGGCAGGTGGAGCGAGATGAAGGATGTCCAACATGTCGGCGAAACGAAGTTGAATTGTTTCTGGCATTGCTATCAATCCTTCAGGATTTGTTTATATGTACACATAATTTTGATGAAATTGTACTGTGATGCTATGAAGGTTTCAACTCTGGTTCCCGCAGGAAAAAAAATGGTTTCAACTTAGGATTCATGTGTCTTGCCTCGAGATTATCTCGTTACAACATTCCATCAAATACAAATGAAACTACCATGGCTAATGCATCTCAATGGTTCGCAGATCAGCGCCAATATTCACATCACAGCTGAAGACAAAGTTGTGAGAAGGTGTACAAATAAAGAAAAATATATAATTGATCGATGTTGTTTGTAGGTATGGCTCAGTTTCCCAGGCACAGTGTTCATTGCTTGGCAGCTAGTTTCACCCAGCTCTGTAGCCAAAAAAGAGGTGTATGAAGGACACCACAATCCGATCATTTTGTGCAGCTCCACTAAAATCGGGTGGACCATTCCTGTTTGCAAAGATATCTAGTCAGTGTGATTACAATAATAGTGGAACTAGATGATGAAACATAACACACATAAATAGAAGCCGATCACCTCTACGATCTCTCTTTAGGACTAACTTCTTGTTGGAGAATATTTAGGCACGGAGTTAGATGAGGAGGATAGCAAAACGAATCTCCCTTTCCACAGTCCCACAGAAATGTAAAAATGTTGCCCGTGTGACATTTTGGCGGAACTGCACAAAACACTCTTCGGAAAAGTGATTTGTGCAGTTCACGAAAAAGGTCGCAATAGCAACGAGGTGAAAATGGATAGCCCTATTTGCAAAAGGAGGTCGAAAGGAAACAATTAATGCCCAATAACACGAGTTGAAGACACATACGCCGACAAAAAAGAAGCATGTTCCATGTAAAAAGGCAAAGATAGCACATGGTGGTTTATCAAAAATGGTTTGAGGACGAGATTGCAAGACGGAAAGTACGTCGGCCGAGATATGATTTAAGAAAACAACTAAAGAAGATCCACATGCAGCAACGTGAGAAGATGGGCAGTGGAGCAAGGCCGGAGGAAGCTGTACCTGAGGGTCGTCGGGATGTTACTAGGAGGGCGCCGGCGGACGGGATCTGCCCATACTGCGGCAGCGAGCAAGTGGCGAAAACCCTACCGCGTCGGAGCTTGGTCAGAGAGAACGGCGGGTACTGCAGATCGGGACGAGCTACCTCAACGCCGTCGAACAGAGAGACGATGCACATCCTCCCGTTCCGCCGGCGGACGGGATGCGGCCGGATCACTGACCAACGCTGAGAGAGAGAGGCCACGGCGGCCTTGTGTGAGATGGTGTGACGAGAGACAAACCCATTTTTCCATTTCCCCCACGGCAATCGTTTTATATTCTAGGCGTGGTACCCGACCCTCCTTCGACTAAACAACCGCTACACGCGTCAAATTATCATGTGGGCTGCCTTTTCGTACAGAAACGAACTCCACTGTGTACCCGCACGGGTGTGGCTAGGAACGAGACGTGAGTATGTGCGTCCTGCGTGCACTTCATCTTTAGGTGCAGGTACGTACGTGGGTGGGTGTGAGAGAGATGGTTTGTGCGAAACAGAGGCAATGTGTTGATGATATCTCAATCAGAAAAATGTAACATATGCAATGTGTGTGAAACGGAGTCATGGACGCGAGATATTGATAGAATTGAAAACAGGGATGAAGTGTGTGGCTGTGCGATCGATAAAGAGTGCCATCGAATTTGTGTTTGCCCACATCAAAGATAAAGGGCGGCTGGCCTACTGGAATTTGAGAGGGCAGAGGTGCAGTTCTTCTCCGTGGCATGGATACCTACCTACAACGTTCGACTATCGGTGTGGGGGGGGGGGGTAGAGACCGGTCGACTAGTATATGTGTGGGGAAGGAGAGAGACCTAGCTATGTATTGAGGGAGATCGATCGACATCCATGGATATGTGTACCAGAGGAATAAGGTTGGGAAAAAGACAAAGGTAGAGCGTCGGAGGGTTGGTGGTGGAGTGGCGTCTCACAAATGGTGAGAGAGGCCTGCTAGACAAATGGAGGGTATGAGTGCAATATCAATAAGAGAGGGCGGGGGATGTCTGTCTGTCTATGCACGTGCGTGTGAGAGACGGGTCGGGAGGTATTCAAGGATGATGAGGGGAGAAGATATGGTTGTGGTAAGCATGCATAACTACATAGGAAGATCAACCGTCGTGTGTCCGAGAAAAGGAGAGACATAACTAGCGAGGTAAGTGTATCGGTGCTTGGTGAAAACGAATTATAGTCGACCTGGCTATATGTAGGGAGATCAGTTCATACACACGCCTGCATGTGTTAGAAGCAAATAACGTCCGGAGAGGCAGACAAGGGGAGAGGGTGCGGCTAGGAGGTGGTGCGAGAGGCCTACCATGTCGAGGGGGCAGGAGTGTGCGAGCATGTGATTAATGAAAAGAGGGGCGGGAGTGTGCACCTGCGTGGAATCGTATTGGACATATGGGGGCATGGACGGTGAGAAGAGAAGAGGGGAAGTATATATGTGTTTGTTGTAGGCACACTTGGCTAGAGAGGTATATCGACCGATGTGTGCCAGAAAGAAGGAGCCGGGGGCCTACACACACTGCTGGTGGACGACCTAAAGAGAAATAATGAACGTGCGTGATGGAGGGGACACTATGGGTGTGTGAGGGGGCGGGCGTGTGCATGCACGATAGAAAGTTAGCGCTAGCTAGCTACAAATAGAAGAGGATCGTGAAGGTGTAAAAGACGAACAAAGATCATAATTCATTATAAAAAAGTGGATACGGATACTTGAAGAAGATATCATAATGTAGAACATTGATTATAATTAGGGCTAATGTGTGGCTTTTGCAACTCAGGTCTAAATACTTGTCATAATGTAGGGGGCGGGGCACTATACGGTGTACGTATGGAACATGGTTTAGATTATGAATATATAGTTAGTACATCAAATGTACTATTATTTGGAATCAACATCAAGTGTATTCAAAAAAATAGAATTCGAGTTCATGTAGTACACATAGTTCATATCTATCTCCATAGTAATCATGTGGTGTGTTATTAAGGTAATACACGAATGATGGTTGAAGTTGGCAACAATCATGATTGTAGATTCTTATTGAAATAGAGAAACGAATTCAAATTTAGTTCGAATTGCAGCGGTAGTATAGACATTTGGAATGCACTAAAATGTTGGTAAGAGTAGGTTACATGCATTATACAGCAAGCGAAAAAAATTAATCGGACATAACATGGATTCATACTCCTTCCTTCCATCTATATAGGGCGTAATGAGATTTTTAAGACCGCCTTTGACTATTGATAAGATTAATAGTACATGACATGCACAATGCGAAAATTATATCATTGAAAGAACCTTTCATGCATTTAATTTAACGGTGTGCTTTGTGTAAGTTGCATGTCATATATCATTGCTCTAATATTTGGTCAAAGTTAGCATCGAAAAATGCATTAGGCCCTATATAGATGGAAGGAGGGAGTAGCTTTGAATAGCATTTGCATAGTAAAACGGGGCAAGACTCTCTCTTTGTGTGGTGTGAATAGTTTTATTTTTTTCGTTTTCTTTTTGGTTGAGGGAAGTGCGAATTGATTTGGTACGTACAAGTACAATATTACTACATGTTAGGTTTGTCCCTAAAATTCAACCCGCGTCTTGTTATATCCCGAATATTCAGATATCGTGCTCCCAAAACTGGTGCCTTCACAACCCGCGCCTTGCTATCCTGAAATTACAAAGCATGCGAAAACTCCCTCTCGCTGCCAAATCCCGACACGCAAAATCCCCCTTCTAACCCGGAGCCGAAAGGGCCGCTAGTTCAAATCGGTGGGGGGTACTTTTGTAAAACACCCTACATTTTGGACAAGCGCGTCCCTAAGTCATGCTTCACCCCCTCCCATCGCCCCCTTTTCACCATTCGAAATCCCAGGTCGCCATAACATCTCCGCTCTAGCCGCGAAACCCCACCCTCATCTGTCTGCCATGTCACTGTTGCCCATCCGGAGCCTCTTCCCCGACGACGTCGTCCACCGCAACAGCTCAACGTCCTTGGTCCACCTCCCCGGATGAGGATCCATCGTCCATCTCGCCGTCCCGCCGGTTAAGCCGCCCCGTCCTCCACCTCCAAGGAGCTGCTCCGACGATTGCCTCGTGTATCGCGGCTGCTCCATCCCCACAGTGCCGCCTTAACCTACTCCACCGGAACTGCAGCATCCTCACCGACTCCTCGGATGAAGCCGAGGCCTACTCGGCGCCACCAAAGAGGTTGTACACTCATCGCATTGCACCTTCTCCTTAACTCGACCTCCCGGCACCGACGGTGCTCCATCCCGCACCCCCATGGAGCGGCTACCTTGAAGCCGGCTCCACGGGCGACATCTCCACGGCGGCTCTCCCCCAGTCTGAGGCCCATTTGGCGGCGGCGTCCATACCAGCCGGATCTGCTGCTGCTGCTCCGGCTCTCGCTCGCGCTACTGCTGCTGCTCCGGCTCTCGCTCGATCGCTCGCTCGCCCAGCTGCTGTTGCTGCTCTCCCACTCGCTGGTGCTGCTTCTCTGCTCTCATTAAGCCACACTTCAGTTAGCTGAATCGACTTTTGGGTCAGTCAATTTTCAGGGTTGGGGGGGCTCGCCGGAGTTAAGGAAGTACCACCCGCAGCGGGGACGGGGGCTCACCGAAGAGGTACCCCACTATCTATCTTAGGGTTCGAGGGTGGGGCGGGGGCCTAGAGGGCTGGCAGGCGGCGGTGGCGAGTTGTTTGGGCGGCGAGGCGGCTGGGCAGCGGTTTGGCGGTGGTGGCTGGTGGCTCGGGGTGCAGTTGAAGATGAACTCTGAGCCCTCCTAAACTACATGTCAAGTGCCTCTCTGCTACCATTGCGTTCAGTCTCGACATTAGCATTCAGATTCCACAGTAAATTTCAGTTTCGACAGTTAAGTTCAGAGTCAACATTTTTTACCTCATCTGTTGTAGTCAGGTGGTTTTTGGTGATGTTAATTTTACATCCATTTTACATCATCTATTGGAGATGCTATTACAATCCCACTTGAGATTGACGATGTCTTGTGCTGCTTCAGCCTTGACGTCTTACGGCTCACCGGAGCTGCTCCAACGATAGAACCATCCATCACTACAGAGCAGTGCCCTGGACGCTGTATACAGATTCCTCAGATCTTCCTCCACACCTCCGACAGCCACCTCTACCTCAATTGCTTCAGCGACCAACCCAATGATGCTGAGGTCGACACGGCTACGGCAAAGAGGTTGTACACTTGTTGCATCACTTATTACTATACATTCACATCGATCCATTAGGGCTATTTTGTTTCAACGGAAAAACATAGAAATAGGGAATTTTCCAATGGCACTGTACTATTCAATTATTCATGCATTTTGTTGAAAGGAATGAAGCAAGACATCCACTTGGACCTACTTTTCAAAATCCTATGCATGAAAACAAGACCAAGTGCATTAGTGCCAGAATAACATTCTAACTGTACACGCTTTCATATGGTTTCACTTTATTTTGGCCATGTTTCTTTGCATTCCTCTGCTCTTCCAATTCCTGTAAACCAAACACCCAAGTTGACAGAAATCCTATGTTTACAAATGCTCTGTTTACCATGTGCATTTTCCTATCCTATTCTGGTGTTTTTCCTATCCCTGCGTTTTAAGAATCATGCAAGCCAAATGAGCCCTTTCAAAATTACTTCAGTTACAGGTACGTGTCGCAGGGAACTTTGTGTGGTTTGTCCTGCTCCTGCCGCGAAGTCGTCGACCTCACCTGAGTTGCTCCATCGACAGAAGCATCCACCAAACCAAACATCACGACTCCTGACCGTCTTTCGCCGCCTCAGATCTCCTTCCCTGCCGCTGGCACCAACGCAACGGGTCCACAAGAGAGGTTGCACTCTTTTGTTTCTGCTTATGTTATGCAGTGCTTAAACTTACCTGCTACTTTATCGTCGTGTTCAGTTCTTGGACTCCCAAGTCAGGTCCAAATTAATGTTAAAACTTGAGTTCTAAATTAGTTGTGGGGCACATATCAAGGCAGCAATGAATAGTATGTCTATCTAATATCTGGTTCACCTAGGGTATGCCTATGTTGTTCATCTTGGGTGGGAACAAATAGTAAAGCAATCATCATCTGTCTTTTTATTAATTTAAAGCAATCACTACTAGGGAAAACCTTATACACAGAAATTTAGCAACAGCGCGGGTCAAAAAAGCGCGCTAGTGCTATATAGCAGTAGCGATTTAATAAAAACCGCGCTACAGATACAAACTTAGCAGTAGCGCTTGTGGTCGAGAAAGCGCTACTACTAATATTCCCATTGGCAGAATGATAGGCTACGCATAGCAGTAGCGGGCTTCGAAGAAACGCGCTACCGCTAGGGCATAATTAGTAGCGCGTTTCCTGAGAAGAGCGCTACTACTAACGGAAATAAAATAAGATGAAAAACAAATAGAAAAGTAAATGAAAATGAAAGAAATAGAAAAAGGAGAAAGGAAAAAAATAAGATGTAAAGCAAAATAAACGAAAAAGCGAAAAATCGGAGGAAGGCATAGCAGCAGCGTTTGTTTGTAAGAGGCGCTATAGCTAACGTAGCTACAGGGCGTGTCCTAGACCCCTGCTATAGAAACATAAAAGGAAATTCAAAAAGGCAGAAATTTACATAGCTATAGAAGCAGCGCATTTTGCAGAAACCGCTATAGCTATCTTAGCTATAGCACGTTTTGTGAAACGCGCTACCGCTAAGTTTGACTTAACCAAAAAACCGTTTCCCCCCAGCCACCACTTCTCCCCCAAATCCCTCAACCCACCACGCGCGCCGCCATCTCCCCAATTCACCGTCGCCCCACTTCGCCGCCGACATCGACGCCACCAGAGCCGTGCGCCGTCGACGACACCGAAGCCGCCCCCAACGCCACGGAGCCGCGCGGCCTCGTCAACGCCACCGAGCCGCCGTCGGCGACACGAAGCCGCCCCAACGCCACGGAGCCGCTGGCCTCGTCACGCCATCGAACCGCCGTCGGCGCCACCTTCCTCGCCGTCACCGGAGATGCCCCTGCCTCCCTCGCCGTCACCGGAGACGCCCCTGCCTCCCTCGCCAACACTGCCTCCGTCGCCACCACCGGAGCCATCATCTGTAAGCCCCCACCCCTCCTCTCTCTCTCATGCATAGGTTAGCCAGTTTAATTAGGTTAATTATCTAGGTTAGGGCAAAGATTTAGTTAGGGCTTTGACAGAGAAGTAGTTAGGTTAACTAGTTTAATTAGGTTAATTATCTAGGTTAGTGCAAAAACTTAGTTAGGGCTTTGACAGAGAACTAGTCAGGTTAACTAGTTTAATTAGGTTAATTATCCAGGTTAATTAGTGCAAAAATTTATTTTAGGCTTTGACAGAGAACTAGCTGCGTTAACTAGTTTAATTAGGGTTAATTATCTAGGTAAACTAGATTAACTAACTAGGTTAAATAGGTAGGTTAATTAGGTTCGTTGGATTAACAAGCTAGGTTAAGTAGATTGGCAAAGGTTTACGATTTTTGAAAAGACCACTATTTTTCAAGGAAAAGAATTTAGGCAAATTTTATTTTTCATTGAAGTGGTCATGTTATATCTTTTCATTGAAGTTGTTCGATTGTGCCCAAGTGGCTTTGTTGTTTCAGGGAATGATCTTTGAGTGGCCTATGTTTTGCGGAATGTTGATTCATTTACATTAAAGCAAATTTCAGTTCTCGATTTGTCCACTTTTTAGCAAAGGTCATGCGAAATTTCCGTGAATTTCGGCATGACTTGTGCTACAAACTAGGACATATCGAGTGCCGGATTTGCCGCACCAGGAAGGAGTCAACATTCCTGCAAAACAATAGTCCTTTTTTATGTCATTATTCATTTTATTAGGTCTAGAATTAATTGACTAGATTTAATCATAGGAAACATGGCTTGCAACGAATTTTTTAGCCTTACGGACGATCAACAGATGTTGTTGCTGGGCCCACCGGTGGCATTGGGGACTGAGACCGACTCGTAGACCGGTGCTAAGACTGAGACCGGCGCTGAGATTCAGACCGGCATCGAGACCGGCGCTGAGACCGGTGCTGCCACGGGGAGCCGAGCCGGTGTAGAACCGAAAGCAAAGAGGCAACGGGTTCCTAACAAACTCAGGACTACTAGACTGGTGGTCACGGAGGTGGACAACGGCAATTTTGAGCCAAAGGCACCCGAGGAAGCGCGCGCGTGCTACGGCAATCAAATTGGCTGCATCATACGGACAACCGTCACCATCAATGATGAGAATCTAAAGAAGATAGAAAATATGAGGAGCTCCCTCCTAAAGAAGTTTCACCAGATATTCTTGTTCCCGGGCCGGAATGAGAAGGATTATGAAGATCCAGACAAGGACCCGGCAATGAAGAAGATAAACAAACACGCCATGACCAAGTTTAGCAACGCGTTGGCCACCTGGAAAAATTGAGTGAAAGCAAAGATCAATGATGGGAAACCCTACTCCGAGATTGTAAAGGATAGTCCGACAATCACGGAAGAGCAGTTTCAAATATTCAAGGAGGCTTGCGAGGCCGAAGCTGCCAAAGAAAAGTCTAAGTACATGAAGGGGCTTCAAAAGAGGAACATTGGGACCCACCACCTCGGAAGCCGTGGTTACGGCAGAAAGAGGTCCAAATGGGCCAAGGAGGACGCGGAAGCCGCGAGTCTAGGCATCCCAGACCCCTTGGAGGATTTCACCGTCCTGCAGGAGCGTGACGTCCTGAGGGCCCGGCACCGTTGGGACCCAGTGAAGAAGGTTTACGAGACAACATCAGTCATTATGGAGTTCATGAGACTGCTGGTAATTTTAGTTTCTGATCAATTCGACTGCACACGTTAGTCATATTTGTAAAGCGATCCTTGTGCCTTTTGCGAGAGAGCAGCACCGGATTGCGGCGGCGACTTCATGATGCGAGGCATTGGCGAGGCCCAAGTGGGACACTCCATTCAACCGGGCATTGAACATATTGAAACAACAACCGGTGGATACTCGACCGTCGTATGGACGTGTGCACGGTGTCGGAGACGGCGCCACGTGGAAGAAGTACTACCGTGGGACCACGGAGGAGAAAAAGGAAAGACGGAGGATAACTGAAGAAAGCATCGACAAGATGGTTGAGATTGCGGTTGAGAAGAAATCATCTCGAACGACAAGCAGCAGCGGTAGCTGCCGCAAAACAGGCGATTGCAGATATATCTACTTCCTTGGTGACGGGCGTTTACACTTGGACAAGGCAAAATCCAGAAAAAAAATGCAGAGGACTTTCCCCTTGCTGACTTCTTGGGAGCACCTGCTCCCGCACCGGCTCCCGCACCTGCTCCAGCACCGGCTCCTGCACCCGACGTGCTCGGTGGTGCCTCCTCTTTGGCTGAGCTCAACGCCCTCACGGTATCTGCCACACCGGCCCCCTTCAATATAAATGTATAATCTACCGTTTTCGTTGCCTTTCGGATGTCTCACGTTGCAGACTTTTCTTTGCAAGTCGACGAAACCCCGTGCACCATATTGTACACCATCGGCGAACAGAAGGTGGACGCGGGGGAGGGGACGATAATGGAGCCGAAGGAACCATTGTTCCACAGCTGGTCGATCCCCCTGAACGTCTTCAAGGTTTCCGTGGCGATGTCAAACCGGGCCACGAATTTGCCTCCTCTAATACTAGTGGGGATGACGGCGAGACCCGTGGCGGCTTGGTGATTGTTGCAATGGGTGGGTCTGTTGCGGCCAAAGAGTCTGCGTGCCTCGAGGCGGCGGGAGCACACCCACGAGCACGCAGCCTCGGCAAGGTATGAACATCAACACCCCACCTACCCAATTAGCGTCGGGTGTCGGGTTGGGTGATAGCGGACGGGGTAAGCAGGTGGCTCCATTAATCGCTGATGACATCGCCATGGATGTGGATGAGGATGACGATGGCGCTGAACAGTATGTCTATACTGGCGCCTCCTCAGGGTTTGAGCATCATGAGTAGGTGCCTGAATTACCGTCTCAACGTATTATTGACGACCATCCGGTGGTAAAGAAGCCTAGGAAGAGAGCAAGGAAAGACAAAAAAGCTGATTCTATGATCCAGCCGCCTCAGCAGCCTCGGCTTCAGGACCGTGTAGATACCCCCGATGCGGATAAATGGCATATCCTCGGTCGACCAATCCTACCTGAAACAGCGCTACGGGCCAGATTCGACGATCTAAGGAGACTTCATGACGATGTGCTGCGGGTAGAGAAAGGCCTCATCGCCTCAAAAGATCCAGGATACCCACTCTACATGGTTAACGTTCCGTGGCAAATGTCGTACGTTGACGGCTTCCCCGCGGATAAGTTCTTCCTCCGATTCGATTACATATTCGACATGTTTCACGTGAAGAAGCTGGATTTTATGTTTGTCCGCCTTTATGCCTTGCACATGAACTACATCATTGGGGTTGAGCAGATACGTTTTATCTGTGTCGCTGACCCGTACTACATGCACGAGGGCTTCTTGGGAGTCTGTGCACGGCATCATGAATCTGCGAGGGATTACATCGTCGGTTTCATGCTCGCCAATAAGGACAAGGAGGCGATTCTCGTGCCTTATCATCCGTGTAAGTCATCCGCGACTTTGCTATCCTTCCTTCGATTTCAATAATTCATTTGCACGGCGGAGGCTAATTAATTTGAGGTGTACTTATTTTTGCTTGGTGGGCGCGCCGTCCTCATCATCCTCTACCCCCGATTCTCACACGCTCTTTACTTGGACTCGTCGAAGAACATTCACAAAAAGGATTACACCCACATCAAAGATGTTCTCGACAGTGCTATGTTTTACTACCAAGCAAGGGGTGGAGAGGTTAGGCACAAGAAGAGAAAGGCGGCGGGGTCGCCTTTAGCCATAAGACCGACTTCTGCTGCATCCAAGCAACCAAGCGATTCTCTTAATGATGGATTCTATGTCCTACACCACATCTTTGGAGTCTGAGACGGGATCACCGGAACCTTCACATGGCACCTAGATCTGGCGATGCCCATATCTCGCAATGGGCAAAGGACATAGGAGATATCGAGGATCATCGACTTCGAGCTGAGTTCTATAACATCCAGCGCGAACTTGCCCAAATCATCATGAATGAGGTCGTCGGAAAAACAGGGATGTTCCATGCAGAAGGATAAATGTCGCGTGAAGATGTCCGAACATGGATAGCCTCTCAGCGTCTCGACATGAAGCCTTTCACTAAGCTCGATGACTATCTCCCTGACATGGATGGATGGCACAACATGATGGAGTGATTGTCGATATATGACAATGTGTCCGTTTAGTCCATACTTTCTTTTATGACAAAACTTTGAGTTATGCATGGTGAAACTTTATTTGTGATGTAATTAAACCGTCCTCCTCCTCGACTAGCGAAAATCACTCTAGTTAGGTCATTTTGGGTACGATGAACTTTGTTATTTATGCTTATGATATGTTGTTTCTATTTTTGCCAAGTCTGTCTCTTTCTGTTGCTCAACTATATATGTTGCATATCATCGACTCATGTGACGATGCAGGTGCATAGATCATAGATGGCGAAGAAGTGCTAAGCTAGGAGTATATATACGACAAGTGGCCGGAGTGTCGTGGCCAGTGTACCGGTTTTCGGTTTCGAGCGACCAATGATGCTTAGTTTAGGTTCACGCTAATGCGAGAGAGGATACTGAACTCATGTACTCAAAGTGATAGCTATTCTCGCGTATATCATTGTTTAGATGGATGACGATGTATTTGCAAGTAATCGAGACTTGTATCGCTATTTTCGAGATTGATGACGAGAGACCACTTTGTGTTGGATGATGACTATGATGATGACATGATTTGATGAGACTAATTATATGTATATGATATGATTACATTTGTATGTGGATGATATGCTAAAGATTATTGTATAAAGCCTATTCAAATGCAAAACAAATAAAAACAAATATGCAGGAAAAAAACTAATAAAACTAGTAGTAGCGGGGGAATTTAGCGAAGGCGCCGACTTACTGTGGCGCTTCTGCTGAAAAGCGCTATAGATAATATAAGTAGCGCCCTTTTCAAAGAGCGCTCTGACTATTCATCGAGAGCGATAGCATGGGTCAACAGCGCCATCGCTATCGTTAGTCTATGGCGCCTTATTAGTAGCGCTTGTACCAGCGCTACTGAGAGGGCCAAAACCCGCGCTGCTGCTAGGTTTTTCCCTAGTAGTGAATCATCAGCCTGCTATCATTATTTTTGGATCCTTCCACTGGTTGTTAACATCACTCTAAATTTCTGCATGCTCTCCTTACGTAATCTCACCATATTTTTTTGTATGCATGTCAGATATTGTACAGTCATCTTGAACATGTAGAGAAAAGAGAAGAGTTTTTTGCGGCAATACAATGTCATGCAGACATCGCTCCATGGTGGGTTCAATGGCAAACCCTCCCCACCCCTCTCCAGTTGTAATCTAGAGGAAGATATACGTTCGAGGCGGATTCGGATGCGTGACCACTCCTATTTACCCCCAAGGTGTTTGCTCTACCTTGGCATGATGATGTTAGTCATATCATGCATATGTTGCCTTGCAGATGCCTACTTTTGACATCATATATGTCATCTTCTTAGTTTAGACATGTTTTGTAATGCCACCTGTTTAGTTTCTATATCATATATGGGAATTATGCAGTCTCATGTCTTTTAGCCAGCCATAATATATGTGAAATGTGCAATGCCATCCTGTTTAACCAGGCATCATATATTTGAATGATATCTTGCCCATCCTTTTCTTCATTACATTTCCATTTGTCGACAATGTTTGTACATTAAACTACTCTTCCTGTGAATCAGCCATTTGGGTGGGAGGTGGAAAAATCTGGAGTGAAAACAAGGCCTTCAGAGCAGACAGTGCTACCTGTCGAAGCAGATCTCTTGTTGGGTCCCGATAGCTCCTCAAAGATGGATTCAAAGACAGATGACCAGTCCTATTCCCTCACAGAGGTGTATGCTCTAACTTGGCATGGTTATACTGCTCATATCATGCATACGGTGTCTTGCATTGCATAGTTTAGACATCATATATACAATATTCAACACCATGTTCTTAGTTCAGACATCATATCGAATGCCCTCTGTTTAGCATATAAATCACATATGTGAATTAAATGATGCGATTCTGATTACTTAGATAACATGTAGGTGAATTATGTCATGCGATCCTGTTTAGTTATTCATCATATCTTTGAATTATGTTATGCTATGCTATCAAGTTTAGATAGACATCATATATGTGAAATTATGTCATGCTATCCGTTTTAGTTAAACAATATACATGTCAACTATTTCATGCCCTCATTTTTCCACACTATCTATTGCATCTGTCTCTCATACAATGTCTATACATTCAACTATGTTTCCTGTTTATCAGCCATTTGAATTGGAGCGGGTGAAGCCAGTATCTAGCAGAATAAAAACACAGTCTTCAAATAAAACAGTGCCACCTCTCGGTGGAGATAGCACCCCGGTTGTAACATGCACAAGAACCAGCCCTACCACACATAACCCAAACTCTCACAGATTGTACCCCTACTGCGATGGACAGAGAACCAGCTTCACCCAATCTAACCCCAACCCCAGCCGATAGTAACCCATTTCCTGTTGACACAGCACCATCTCTACCACAGAGCTCCCAAACAAGAGCACTTAGTAAGGCAGCTCCAGTGCCCAAAGGGCCAATACTATCATGGCGAACCCCAACTCCACCAGTTAGTACGCCTATTCCTGTGGAGGAAGCACAACCAGCTAGCCATAGTTTAGCATCTATGGCATTTGATGTTGTTAAATCGTATGTGCGTATCTTCCCATCTTGGAAATTTTATACTGAAGATGAAGAAAATGCCAGTTGCAGGTGTTTGTCCAGGAGTTATATGTAAGTAATGTTATTCATGGCAATTATTTTGCTTCGTCCCATACGTCCTACCTCCATGATGGTTATAATACAGCAAATTTTCCCATTTTTCTCTATAGAGAAGGACCGATTTGGAAACTCAGGATGAGGTAACCTGTGCTAATACCTCTGCATCTTCAAGAATGCTGGGTGGCAGTATTGGAATTACCTGAAGAAAACGTACTTCACTGGCAAAGAAACTCATCAAATTCCCTTACGTTCTCCTGAGATACATTTACTGGACGATGACTGGGAACACCTTGTTCTATACTAGTCCCGAACCAAGAATGTGGTAAGGTCTATGAGCTCATTTTCTATTTTTAAGTATTATATTCTTGCGTCTTACTGTACTCCGTTCATGTAGAACAAGTGCCTAAACCTGAAGAACAACTGTTCTAATTTAAGATTCCATGGCTATCATAGTTCAAAAAAGCGCTAGGCGTTAATTGTGCGTTTTGCCACCGCCTTGCGCTTTACTGACCAAAGCGCATGCTTATGCGCAGTTATGCATAGATTAAGCGTAGTTATGCGCAATGTGTTTCGCCAATGCCTAGAGCCTAGGCGCGCTTAAGCGCTCGCTTAGGCGTGCCTTTTTTAACTATGATTGATTTGCTCTTGTATCACTGTATTTACTGATACAAACTTTTTTTAAAATTGAATTATCCAATCGAAACTCCAATGGCACAGCAGGTATGTTCACGCATGTTTCTTTAATAGGTTTTCTCTTATCAATAGCTCTTTTGATTTCAATTTCAATTGTGTATACAGTTGACTTTCATATCATGCACATTACTAGCATCACGACAGAGCCAATAGTGTTGTTGTACATGTAGACCCGTGGTACCCATCTGAAATCTTGTTGTGCCGTGTAGTTTCCCATGCTTTGTATTCTTTCATACGCTTTGTCTGAATCGATATGATTTGAACCGTGTCTCTATTTTGATTTGGCAAGACAATGCAGTGACCATAGGACATAGATATATGTTTGTTTGATGCTTTTATTATGTACTAGTACTTGGCAATAGAAGACTTGGTAGTTTAATCCTGCCCACCTTAGTAATGAACTCGTTCACCGAAACGAGTTTCATATACTAGTACATGCTAAACTTGTTATGTGTCTGCTTGTTTCTTCTTTTAGAATGCTGACAGAATATTAGGGAAGAGTGCCTTATTAAGCAATGGTAAAGGAAGTAATGCAGATAAGGTTCAGGATAGTGACACATCCTTGTTAGTCTCCAACAAAGCTGATAAAACAGCTAAGGAAGACTATCTTGAAGACAATGAGACAACCCCAAAGTCTGTCTTGGTTTAGTGTTCGATTCTTGGCGCTACCGCTTGCACAAGCTAATCAAACTCCTTTATGCGAATCAGTTCGGTTTCTTGAATCTCAACTACAAGTGAAAGACATCGATCAGTGTCTTTGTGACAAGAAGCGGAAGGACTGTGGAAGTCCACGGAGCATTCGGATGCATATTTACGGTCCAACGACAAGCGTTGGAGGATTTTAGTGCCAAACAGGACAAAGCTAATCAGCTGGCTAAGCTTATTGCCAGCGTGGTGGATACCCAGGATAATGTTTCTTGAGCTCTTCTGAAGTTGTTTCAGTTATGCTCTTGTTTTGCTGCAGCGTTTATTTGCCTTTGGTGGCCAATTTTGTGGCGATGTATGTAATATGTTGCTTTGTTCCCTATTTTGCACTGGTGGCGAACTTTGATACCTAGTGGATGTAATATGTGTAAGAGCGGTAATAGGCTAGAGTTAATTGCTTTCTTATTTATTTCCTTATTGTCTTGTTTAGTTGTTTACTTGTAGTCAATGCAGTTCTTTTTCTGTGTTTTTCTAGTGGCCACAATAGCCTATTTTTGGTAACTAGGCCAAAATAATCATGGCAACACACGAACTGTTGTAACCATGGGCCTCCTGCAGGCCGTATGATCCATGGGCCTTCTTCCGGCCGTAGGATCCATTGGCCTTCTATACGGGCCGTAGGATCCATTGGCCTTCTATACGGGCCTTAGGGTCCATGGGCCTTCCATGGGACGTAGGGTCCATGGGTCTTCTATGGGCCGTACGACCCATGGGCCTTCTACAGGCCATAGATCCATGGGCCTCATACGGGTCGTAGATCCATGGGCCTTCTACGGGGCGTATCATCATTTTGCCAATCATGGGTCGTACAATTCGTGGACCATAACGGGCCGTTAATAGATCATATTTGATAACTCTATGAAAACAGCCCAACAGGTTTTTTTGACATGAAAATGGCCCAACGTATTAACGGTCCGCAAATGGGCTGACTGTAACGACAGGCTGAATTTGGCCCACAAGCGTAAAATGCAAGATGGCGGTAAATGCGTAATCGAATGCCGCAGATGAGCCTAAGAATCAATGGGCCCCGAGAAGGCCAAAGATAACTTGGGCTGAAGCGCCCAATAGAATAACGGGCGTTAATGGGTATAAAGTTATACACTGTTCATTACGGGCCAGTTTCACCACGGGTCGTTAATGGGCCAAGAGTTACAAAGGGCCTCATATGGGCCGAAAGAAGTCATGGGCCACACATGGGCCGGAAGTTAAAATGGGATGGAATCATATTGGACAGCCCAGATGACACTACTGTGCCTAATTCGGATAGGGCGTAACGGGCCCTGGGTTACTGGGCTGTAAATGGGCTATATGCGGACAGGCCGTTAACAGGCTTTTCGTGGGCCGGCCCGCCACCTTTTGACCAAGTCAAATGGGCCGGCCTTTTCACAGGAATGGGCCTCTGTTGGGCCGTGCCACGTGTCGCCGTATCATAGGCGCCTTCGGTCCAATGAGCGGATGACATCTGTCCCAACGGTGAGCCGACACGTGTTTCCTCCAGCCAATGATGATTTTACACATGGAAAATCCCCATTGGTCGGGAATGTTAACGGGTTATCAGATCCAAAACCCGACCCGATAAGCTTAACGGCGTTCTGTGATGATAATTTTGATGACCCGACCCGTCACCCTTGACGAAAGCACTTCTGTGACGCGCGATTTATCATCATGGAAGTGGACACTTCCGTGATGATAATTTTGGTAATGTCATGGAACACTTCTATGACAGCACAGGTATGACTATCTTGATTCTGTCATAAAATCGTCATGGATGTACATGCATAACAAAAAACACGACCTACTGTGACAAACACGTATCATCACGGAAGTGTATTTTTTTGTAGTGCAATCATCCTGACAAGGTATGTTCTTCATTCCGACTGTTTTTGCATATACATTCTGACTGCTCTTGATCTCGACTGACTTTTACTCGACTTCTTATCTTGTAGGTTTTTACTGACATGTATTCGATGCCCAATGGTGAACAAGTTCTGGAGCAGGGCCAGGAGGGAGAGGCCAGCGCGGAGGAGAGTGGTGAATGGGAATCTTGGATGAAAAAGAGGAGGAGCAAAGCGAGGAGTCAGACGAGGAGGAGGCGGTCGACTCGCCGCCGTGCTCTGAACACCGATCCAAGCAACACCATGACCCGGCGGGCGGGCGCGGAAAGAACATGGTCCCGAGCACCCAAACGTAGAAGCGCACTCGGACGTCGACTCCAGAGCCAACAGAGAAAGTCACCAAGCAGCCCAAGGTTGTTCCTCCAAAGACTCGGAAGACTCTACGGAGGATCAAGATGGACGTCCCCGTGGCTTCAGGGTGAGCATCTTTCTTGTGTTTTATCTAGGCCGACTGATACTTCTGTTCTGACCGAATGGATCATGTATCTTCCCAGCCCAACCTCTTCTGCGACTGACATGGATATTGACAAGGCATTAGGAGATGAGGAGGCCGACGATGCGGCCACCTCCCGAGCTAGTAAGTCCGCTCGACCAGAACTCATTTAGTCCATTGAGTTACCGGTCGGTTAAATTTCTGATATTTTTCTTTTGCAGCAGTTCCGCGAGACATCGTCGTGCTTCCTGATAATGAAGATGAAGAAGTACCTCTATAGGAGAGGAGGAGGAGAAGCGGGGGCTCAAGCAGGAGAGGACTTGAAGTTCAAGTCCCTCAGTCGACGCCGGTGCTTGAAGCGGTGATCGAGCGATCCGGAGACGTGGTTCGGACCAATGTCACTTTTGCCAACCTGCTGAAGACTGATCGTCTGTCGGGGTCAACTACTCTACCTCCTGCTGCTCCAGTGCAAATCCACGCATCTGACCTAGTAGCTGCTTTGGCCACCTTGGAGCCATCACTTTTTGCTGCATATCAGACCACAGATGACTCGCCAAGTGCTGCCAGGGAGGCTCTTCGCCAGGTGAATCTTGTTATGGAGCAGGTGAAGGTGATGCACGAGGCTAGCCAGGTGGCCTATAATGCCAGCACCGCTCTGCAGACCAATGTTAAGGTCAGTAAACTCCCGACTGAATGTTTGAATGTCGTTTTATATCTGATCGCCCACTGGGGTGTGCCTGTTTTTAGAGTTTAAGAAGTCTTCCATTCCACTCGACTCGTGCTGAGTCTTAGTGTTCTGTCTGAACCAGTGGGGGCACGCTGAGTGCACCCACTGGGTGTAGTCCCCGAGACCACAGTCGACTGCTGGCAGTCGGCTGAGGTCTTAGAATCTACCTTCTTTTTTTTTGACTCACGCTGGGCAGACCATGCTAGTGTTGATCTAGATCACTGGGGCACGCTATGTGCACCCACTGGGTGTAGTCCCCGAGACTACTATTGAATATTTGATATGGCAGTAGTCTTAGAGTAACTTTCACTTTCATTGTCTTTTATTTCTATCGACTGATATATTTCTCTCGCTGACTGCAGAGGTCTTGTGATCTTGGAGCTCGGCTTTCTAAGTTAAACAAGAAGCACATCAGCCTCAAACTTGATCTAGAACTTGCAAAGAAGAACCTCAAGACTGCTCAAGAAGCAACAGCCATCATGGGAGGTAACCAATCGACACTTGTCCACTCAGTAGCTCGCACTCTAGCCTCAGGCGGAACTTTCACAAGATCTCGAGTCGCTGATGACTCGACTAAATTAGATCCCTGGCTGAGTGCAGGAATGAAAGAAGTCATCCGCTCGATGTGGTGCTAACGTCGCCCTGTCATTGGTCCGAGTGCACTGCAAGGACGCTAGAGAAGGCAAGTTGGCGGCTCTCAAGGTTGTGAATACTAAGAAGCACACCTTCCAGTCCTTCATGGACACCTTCCTTGAGGCTGCCACTCGTATTGCAGACAGCATCAATCTTGACAGCTTTTGTGATCCAGCCAACCCTTCTCCTGAAGAGTGATCGAAAAACATTATGCTTCACCTTTATTTGCCTCGGAATGCCGAGTGACTTTGTAATCGTTGAAACTCCTTCGGGCCTGATGCCCGAGCACTTTAATCCGCGGTTTGGAACCTTTGGATTTATCTGAACTTGGTTTATCTTTGAATATGTTGTGTTCGTCTTTGAGCGGAACTTGTTCTTCACTCGGATTGGTTCTTGTACTTTTGATGCAGCTTCTGTGGAAGAGGCTGCAGTCGACCCGTTGGACGAGCCCTGAGCAGCATTGATCAACTCATCAGCGAGGCGCCCAGCAATGGCCTTGACGTTCCTAAAAGCAGCTTGTCTTGGCACTAGCCACTGGATGAGCCTTTGGCAGCATTGATCAGCTCACCAGCGAGGCATTTGGCAATGGTCTTGACGTTCCTGAAAGCAGCTCGCCTTGGCACCAACTGTTGGGTGAGCCTTTGGCAGCACGCACAATCTTGTCCTTCTTCTTGACGGTGCAGCCCCGAGGGGGCTCGTGGTCGACCTGCATCACTCGGTAGGATTTTTTACGCTTAGGCGAGTACTGGACTGCAGCTAAGCCCCCGAGTGGGAGGATCGCTCACCACTCGGTAGGATTTTTTACACTTAGGCGAGTACTGGACTGCAGCTAAGCTCCCCAGTGGGAGGATCACTCACCACTCGGTAGGATCTTTTACACTTAGGCGAGTACTGGACTGCAGCTAAGCCTCCGAGTGGGAGGATCCCTCACCACTCGGTAGGATTTTTCAACCTTAGGCGAGTACTGGACTGTAGCTAAGCCCCCGAGTGGGAGGATTGCTCACCACTCCGTAGGATTTTTCAACCTTAGGGGAGTACTGGACTGCAGCTAAGCTCCCGAGTGGGAGAATCACTCACCACTCGGTAGGATTTTGCAACCTTAGGCGAGTACCAGACTATAGCTAAGTCCCCCGAGTGGGAGGATCGATCACCACTTGGTAGGATTTTTCAAACTTAGGCGAGTATTGGACTGCAGCTAAGCCCCCAAGTGGGCGGATCGCTCGCACAATCTCGTCCTTCTTCTTGACCGTGCAGCCCCGGGGGGAGGGGGTCGTGGTCGACCTGCACCACTCGGTAGGATTTTTTACACTTAGGCGAGTATTGGATTGCAGCTAAGCCCCCGAGTGAGAGGCTGGCTCACCACTCGGTAGGATATTTCAAACTTAGGCGAGTACTGGACTGCAGCTAAGCCCCCGAGTGAGAGGCTGGCTCACCACTCGGTAGGATTTTGCAAACTTAGGCGAGTACTGGACTGCAGCTAAGCCCCCGAGTGAGAGGCTGGCTCACCACTCAGTAGGATTTTTCAAACTTAGGCGAGTACTGGACTGCAGCTAAGCCTCCGAGTGAGAGGCTAGCTCACCACTCGGTAGGATTTTTCAAACTTAGGCGAGTACTGGACTGCAGCTAAGCCTCCGAGTGAGAGGCTTGCTCACCACTCAGTAGGATTTTTATTTTCAACTTAGGCGAAACAGATTCGCAGCTAAGCCCCCAAGTGAGAGGCTGGCTCACCACTCGGTAGGATTTTTCTTTTCAACTTAGGCGAAACGGATTCACAGCTAAGGCACCCACTGGGGGATTTATAACATGTAAAAAATGAACAACAATCATTCGGAAGACTGTAAAATTATGTCTTTGATAATGAAAAAAGGTATTTCTTATTACATCTCAACAGTCTAAATGCTTAAGAGTAAAAGGGGCGGAGCAGCTCCGCATTCCAAGCGCGTGGCTCGTCTCTATTGTGTTCGACATTGAAAAGACGATATGCTCCGTTGTGGAGCACTCTAGTGACGACGAAGGGGCCTTCCCAAGCAGGAGCGAGCTTGTGTGGTTTCTGCTGGTCCACTCGAAGAACCAACTCTCCTTCCTGAAATGCCCGACCCCTTACATTTCTGGCGTGGAATCGACGCGGGTCTTGCTGATAAATGGTCGACCGAATCAAGGCCATTTCTCTTTCCTCTTCTAGGAGATCGACTGCATCTTGCCGAGCCTATTCTGCTTCTTCCTTTGAGAAAAGTTTGACTCGGGGTGCATTGTGAAGCAACTCACTCGGGAGTACAGCCTCAGCTCCATAGACCAAGAAGAATGGAGTTCATCCAGTCGACCGATTAGGAGTTGTCCTCAATCCCCAAAGTATTGATGGAAGTTCATCGACCCAGCCACCTGTTGCATGCTTGAGGTCACGCATCAACTGGAGTTTCAGTCCTTTGAGAATCAATCCATTTGCTCTTTCAGTCTGCCCATTTGACTGAGGATGGGCGACTGAAGCGTAGTCAACCCTCGTGCCTTCTAAAGCACAAAAATCTCTGAACTCACCAGAATCAAAGTTCGGCCCATTATCAGTGATGATGCTGTGCGGAACACCATATCTGAACGTCAATTCTCTGATGAAACTTACAGTTGTACTTGCTTCAAGGTTTTTAATGGGCTTGGATTCAATCCATTTGGTAAACTTGTCGACTGCTACCAGCACATGGGTAAATCCACTCCTGCCAGTCCTCAAAGGTCCAACCATATCCAATCCCCAGACAGCGAAAGGCCAGACGAGTGGAATAGTCTTCAGAGCTGACGCAGGCTTATGGGACATGTTGGAGTAAAACTGACAGCCTTCACATTTTTCTACTATTTTTTTCGCCATCTCGTTGGCATGTGGCCAGTAAAATCCGACTCGGTATGCTTTGGCCATGATGGTCCGAGAGGACGCATGGTGACCTGTGATGCCCCGGATCCGATGCGCCAGGTGTCCGCCAGTTATTCACCGTTGTTGCCATGTCATGTGCTTGCGTGTTGCACTTTGCCATGTCATCATCTGCATTTTATCATGTCATCATGTGCATTTCATTTTTGCATACATGTTCGTCTCATGCATCCGAGCATTTTCTCCATTGTCCGTTTTGCAATCCGGCACTCCTATGTTCCCCGGCGTCCCCTTCTTCTCTCCTGTTGTGAGCGGGTGTTAAACTTTCTCGGAATGACCCGAGGTTTGCCAAGCGGCCTTGGTATAGCACCGGTAGACCGCCTGTCAAGTTCCGTGCCATTTGGAGGTCGTTTGGTACTCCAACGGTTAACCGGGTAACCGTAAAGGCCTCTTTTGTTGCAGCCCAACACCCCTTCCAAAGTGGCCCAAAACCCATCTAACTCCCCTCCATGCTCTCGGTCGTTCGATCACGATCGCGTGGCCGAAAACCGCACCTCATTTGGACTCTCCTAGCTCCCTCTACCTATATAAACACCTCTCCCTCCGAATTTTCGGGTCCAAACCCTAGTTTCCTCCTCCTCCCGCCGACGGACACGTCCACCCGCCGCCCGGACGTGTCCGCCCGCTCCGCCGGACCAACCAGATCGCGCCACGTGTCCACCGCGGCTCCTGCCTGCCATGCCCATGGAGCCCATCCGGGCCAGCGTGGGCCCAGATCCGCCGCCGCCCGGCCGAGCCTCCGCCGCCGTGCCACCTCGCCGCCGGCCGGCGCGCGCCATCTTTCCAGGTGTTGACCATGTATTTTTGTGAGTTGTGTGCTGAGTGTATCAAGCTTGCTAAGTAGGGTAGTTGTTCTTGTTTTTCTGACAGATTCTGTAATATTTTGTTGCTATGTTAACATGCTTCTACTAATCATTCTATGCATAATCTGGAGATGCTCTATAAACATGTTTTGATCTACATGTCATGCTCTATCCAGTCATGCCCTTGGTTGCAATTATAGCCTGCTGGAACATGTTGTAATCTTGCTCTAAAGTTGCTTGAAAATGTTGCTGTCAGCCTGTTTACATTAAGTTCACTTGTTCACATGTGTTTTCCTAGTGATCCATGTACCCTATGACCTTGCTCTTGCCATGCTTAGCTTCATAAACATGCCTTCTTACTGTTGGTTGCCTTGCCATGCCATGTATTGCTCCGTGGTGAGTGGTTCAAGCTCACGAACATGCCTACTTATTATTGTTCCTGCCATGTTTAAATCTGTAATATAACTTGCCATGTTTACATGGGTGCCATCATATTTTCTATGCCTTTTGGGCTCATGGTCAGTAAGGGTCTTTTGATCTAGGCAATTAGTAGATTCATGCCATGCCTTTGTTTGCCATGATAAGTTCCTGTAACATGTTGTTTGATAGCTCTAAACATTGCAACCTGATGTTATTTCCTGATAAGTCTGAAACTGTTATTATTTGCAATATCTCCATGTGTTTTTGAGCATGTTCTAGTTGTTTCTGGAGATAGCTCAGTGTTCATGTTTTGTTATGTTTTACCTGTACTTCATGCCCATGCCTTTTGTTATTATGTTGGGATGCTGTAGCTTGTTGTTTTGATGCTTGTAAGATGCCTAGTTCTTTGTTATGGATGATTGTTGCTATGACTTGTATAGTGTGCATGTGTTGAACCGTTGCTCCGTTTTGAGTGTGCTCTATATGAAACTTGCTTGTTTTTGCATGTAGCTTCATATTATCATGTTGCATCCTTGTTTTGGTGTGTTTGCTTGATGTTTGGGTGCATTTTGCATCAATGCCATGTTTAACTTGTTTTGCTCATATCTTCTAGGCCGTAGCTCCAAATCTAATGAACTTTATATGTAACTTGACTAGAATTTCGTGTAGATCATCTTGGTGCATCTTAACTTGCTGTTTAACAACTTGAACTTAAGGTTTATTCAGTTCTGGACCAATTTCGAAATTTGCATATGAGGACTTACCGGAATTGTTATATGTTGTTCCCGGCCTCATTTAAACTTGCCTTGATGTGTTGTTCTTGTTTTGCATCTTCTCTTGCTATGAGTAGCTTCATGTAGCTTTGTCATGCATCATGCTTGTTGTGCATCATGTCTTGTTCATGGGTGGTGTGTTTACCATGTTGTGTGCTTCTTTTCGATAGTTCCCGTTTCGTTGCGATCGTGAGGATTCGTTCGTCTACGTGTGGTTCGTCTTCGTGGCTTCATCTTCTTCTTGGACTTGTTCTTCTTCCTTGCGGGATTTCAGGCAAGATGACCGCTACCCTGGATCTCACTACTATCATTGCTATGCTAGTTGTTTTGTTCTATCGCTATGTTGCGCTACCTATTACCTCTCTATCAAGCCATCCCATATTGCCATGAACCTCTAACCTTTGACACCATTCCTAGCAAACCGTTGTTTGGCTATGTTACCGCTTTTGCTCAGCCCTCTTATAGCGTTGCTAGCTGCGGTGAAGTTGAAGATTTCTCCATGGTGGATGGGTTTTGTTGGGATATCACAATATCTCTTATATTATTAATGCATCTATATATTTGGTAAAGAGTGGAAGGCTCGGCCTTATGCACGGTGTTTTGTTCCCTCTTGCCGCCCTAGTTTCCGTCATACCGTGTTATGTTCCCGGATTTTGCGTCCCTTACGCGGTCGGGTGATTTATGGGACCCCCGACAGTTCGCTTTGAATAAAACTTGTCCAAAGAAGGCCCAACATTGACTTTTACCATTTGCCTCACCACCACCTATTTTTCCCTTGGGAGTCGCTCTCTCGAGGGTCATCTTTATTTTAGCCCCCGGGCCGGTGCTTGTCTAAGTGTTGGTCCGAATCGAGCTACTCAAGGGCCACCTCGGGCAACTTGAGGGCTGGTTTTACTCGTAGCTAGTCTCATCCGGTGTTGCCACGAGAACGAGATATGTGCAGCTCCTATCGGGATTGTCGGTGCATCGGGCGGCTTTGCTGGTCTTGTTTTACCATTGTCGAAATGTCTTGATGTACCGGATTCCGAGACCGATCGGGTCTTCTGGGTGAAGGTCTAT
Organism: Aegilops speltoides; assembly: GCA_021437245.1. Lineage (NCBI taxonomy): Eukaryota > Viridiplantae > Streptophyta > Magnoliopsida > Poales > Poaceae > Aegilops > Aegilops speltoides. Next base: position 473,147,011 of record CM038147.1, on the reverse strand, counting down.
TCCTTCGATGATCGCGAGAGCTTGTCATGGGCTAAGTTGGGACACCCTGCAGGGTATAAACTTTCGAGAGCCGTGCCCGCGGTTATGTGGCAGATGGGAATTTGTTAATGTCCGGTTGTAGATAACTTGACACCAGATCCGAATTAAAACGCATCAACCGAGTGTGTAGCCGTGATGATCTCTTCTCGGCGGAGTCTGGGAAGTGCACGGTTTCTGGGTTATGATTGACGTAAGTAGGTGTTCAGGATCACCTCTTGATCATTGCTAGCTTCACAACCGTTCCGCTTGTTGTCTTCTCGCTCTTCTTTGCGTATGTTAGCCACCATACTTGCTTAGTCGCTGCTGCAACCTCACCACTTTACCCCTTCCTTTCCCATTAAGCTTTGCTAGTCTTGATACCCATGGTAATGGGATTGCTGAGTCCTCGTGGCTCACTAGATACTTCCAAAACCAGTTGCAGGTGCCTATGTTACCGAGCAGGTGACACAATCAAGCTCAAGGAGGAGCTCGATGAAGATTTTGCCCTTTGTGTTGTTTCGTTCTAGTTGATCAGTAGTGGAGCCCAGTTGGGGTCGATCGGGGACTTTTGTCGCATTTGGGGTTCTTCTTTTATTTTGGTTCCGTAGTCGGACCTTGATTGTATCTGGATGATGTAATGCTTTATTCATGTAATTGTGTGAAGTGGCGATTGTAAGCCAACTATGTATCTTTTCCCCTTATGTATTACATGGGTTGTGTGAAGATTACCTCACTTGCGACATTGCTTTCAATGCGGTTATGCCTCTAATTCGTGCTTCGACACGTGGGAGATATAGCCGCATCGAGGGCGTTACAAGTTGGTATCAGAGCCTTCCCCGACCTTAGGAGCCCCATTACTTGATCGTTTTTAGCGGCCGAGTTGTGTCTAGAGAAAATGTTTTGAGTCATTTAGGATTATATATATCGGAGAGTTAGAAATTCTTTTTACTCCTCAGTCCCTTCGTCGCTCTAGTGAGGTCTCCTGACATAGAGTTTTGACTCTTCTCTTCTCAAATTTCACTAAAAAAAATTTAGGATCACGCGGGTATCTTAGAATCGTTCCGATGGTTTTATGATGACAACATTGTCTTGGTGCCTCCCATCAGCAGGGGGTTTTTTTAGTGGAGGTGTCCCGGGGAGTTGAGCTCCGTGGTGTTGTCGTCATAATTTTATCGTTGTAGTTCTGGAATACCTGAGATTAGTACGCCGACATCGAAAATCTCTTTTATGCAGTTGTTGGTGAGATAACCCGCTAACCCAAGATCGAGGTGAGTACGGAGTATTGCCATGACTCGTATAACGGATGCTTTTCGAAGGTTGAGGTACACGATTTCCGAAGGTTTCTTGGTTATGTGTTGACGGATGGATACAGCTTGGATGTTGGTATTGTTAGTTTGGGTGAAATATGTTGCTTCCCCTGTATCCCCAACACCAGATTGCATAACCAGAAAGTTTTGGGAGTTTTATAGGTGGGAATTCAAGTAGCTCCTAGAATATCTTTCCGACAGATGCATGATATGGGATTGGGTAAATCTCTATCATATGTATTTGTTCCGGCTTATTTTGCAAGCCAAATCCTTTGTTTTGTTTTATTTGTGGTATTCGAGTTGCTTCAAAGTCAAATGTTGAATCCATACCTTTCCTAAACGGTGTTCTCATATTGCTATGTGAATACTAATCCTTCTTGATCATCGAGGTCGTCATGTTAATTCTTTTCCAACCGGCGTGTTTCTCTTCAAGTGCATCCGATCATTCTCCCCATCTGCAAGATCAATTCTAAGTTTTCTCAATGGTGTTTGTTTCATCCATCTCAAGTTGTCTTTGTTTTTCCCGCCCTCCCACCCTTTTTCTTCAAGGACAGAGATTTCTTAATCAAGTATCTATTTATTCATGTGAAGTCTCTTCATTCTTTTCAATCAATGTTCTGATCCAGTGATTTCCCATGAAGATGCTCAACAGCTTCAAGTTCATCATCCTTCATTGCTGTTTCTTCTCTGGTGGATACTATTCAAGCATTCGATATTCATCATATTCCTTTCCTCATTTCTAATGCTTTCTCATACCGATGCACCTCTTAATCATTCACTTCCTATTCATTTGTTCTGGAGTGCTGAAGATATCTCACAAGACTTGTGCTTCCATTCTCAATCCCTTCAAGATATTTCGAGGTTGTTATCTCATTCAAGTCATTTAATTCAACCGGTGCAATTTCTCTTTAAAATCATTTTCAACGGTGTTTTCTTTTGAGTGGGCCCTAACCCACAGGTCTTTTCCCAGGATCTTACCTGACTCTTCTAATTATTCCGGAGCTATTCCAAATTCTTCTCCAAGTTTGACGTAAGAATGAGTTATCATCAATCAAATGCTTTTCTCCAAGATCTTTCAAATTCTTTTCATAGTTGGCTCAACCTCTTCGCTTTTGATTCTTCCGGTGTGCCTCAATAATTCTTGGTGGTGTTTCTTGTTGTCATTCTCATCATTTGAAGACCGAAGAAGAGTTTCTCTTAAATCTTGGTCCATTCTCTTGAATATTCATGGTTCTAGCTTCATGCTATCCTCATAATTGTTTTGATTGTGACACTCTTTTCTTACCATCCAGAGCATTTCATGAGTTGTTTCCATTTCTTTCCTCCGAAGGCCATCATGTCATAATTCTTCATTCTCAGCGTGTAGCTATCGTTCTCCAAATCTTACCGGTGAATCGTCCAAATATCCTCTATTCAGTTCATGTTCTCTTCGTTCTCATGTATATAAATCCCCTCAAATATCTTCATTCGTTTTCAAATTCTTCCCGGTGAATTGTGCCTTTGCTACGTTCATTTAAAATTCTTACGGTGGTTCGTTCAAGATTTCACCTCTTTCGTTATCATTTAATTCATTCGTTCTTTCCAATCCTACCGGTGGTTCGTTGAAGAACTTCCCAAGCTTGCGCCGTATCTATCTAAATCCTTTCTGCGAGAATAAGTAGTATGCCAAATCCGTTGATTGTCATCAATTTAATTGGTGAAGGATAAGCATAACATATTTCTTATTCTTGTTCATCCAAGTGATTAATTCTTTATTCCGGAGGCCCTTAAAATTCTCGGTTTCATTTGTTTCATCTTCTCTTTTTCCCGGAGTTCCAAGCTCTAATTATCACGGAGATCCATCTAAATCATCGCAAGGCTTCACCTTGTGTTTTCAACTTCTCTTTCTTTCTATCATCCTTTTATTACCGGAGTTCTTCATGGAGGCTCTACATGGTGGGTCGTCAAGGATTCTTTTCATTCGTCAATTGTTCTTCAAGATTTCGCTCGAAGTTATGATCCGCCAAGCTATACTCAAAAATAAACAGAGTGCCCAACACATGTTTTGTTTTGAGGAGCTCAAGTATTCTTCATCTTGCATTCCAAAGTGCAATTCTTTCTACCTTATCTTTTGATGTGGTGTTATGTCATTCTTGACAATTTGAGTTCATGTTTCATGATTCACATGTTGTCAAGAATGAGGTATTTTAAATCCAATCAACTTTTTCGTTGGAGTTATCTTGTGTCAGATTTCACCTAAAGCCTTTCCTTAAGGAATGTTGCTATTTGTGGTGATTATGCATGACTCAAGCTTGCTCTTTATCCTCCTGGTGGAAGAAGTTTTTCATATTTTTGGTGCTCTCAATCAAATCAATGGTTTTCCATTAGTGGCCGGTTGTCACCTCATATCTCGAGATGTTTTCCATAAGCCCACAACAAGCTTGTGCGTCTCGTTGTTGATTTTCCAACAACTCCATTCGATTCTTCTTTGCAAGGGTGCTTTCCAAGTTCTCTTGTGGCAAAAGTTGGCATTTTCTACTCCATTATGTTATTGCAATGATCTATCTTCTATTCTTTCGTTCTGGAGGCATTGTGATGTTGTGCTCTTCTCCCATCACCTTGTTTGGTAAGGATCATGTTCTTTTCTTGCTTATCCATTTAACCGGGGTGTTGTATCATCTCTTCAATATCTTTTCATCTCATCAAGTTTTCTTCTCTTTTCTACCGGAGTGTTGTCCAAATTATGTCATTCTTGTTCCTTGGATATCTCATTATACCGAGGTGGTCATATTCTTTTCGTTCGTGAAGCTCTTTTTTCCATGTCTTTCAACCTTCAAATTCTCGTAATACTCCGTGTTCCTCTTTTCTAACGGAGTGTTTTCAACCATGTTCATCTTCGTTGTTTTCTTTCCTTCATTTTGCTCAACCTCTCAAGGTTCGTGGTTTCACTCGTTCGTCAAAGAAGCAACTTAGTTTTACCTCTTCTCTTCCTCTTCCATTTCTCTCCGGTGCCATCCTAGATCTCGGGACGAGATCCTCTCGTAGTGGTGGAGTGTTGTGACGCCCCGGATCCGATGCGCCAGGTGTCCGCCAATTATTCACCGTCGTTGCCATGTCATGTGCTTGCGTGTTGCACTTTGCCATGTCATCATCTGCATTTTATCATGTCATCATGTGCATTTCATTTTTGCATACATGTTCGTCTCATGCATCCAGCATTTTCTCCGTTGTCCGTTTTGCAATCCGGCACTCCTATGTTCCCCGGCGTCCCCTTCTTCTCTCCTGTTGTGAGCGGGTGTTAAACTTTCTCGGAATGGCCCGAGGTTTGCCAAGCGGCCTTGGTATAGCACCGGTAGACCGCCTGTCAAGTTTCGTGCCATTTGGAGGTCGTTTGGTACTCCAACGGTTAACCGGGTAACCGTAAAGGCCTCTTTTGTTGCAGCCCAACACCCCTTCCAAAGTGGCCCAAAACCCATCTAACTCCCCTCCATGCTCTCGGTCGTTCGATCACGATCGCGTGGCCGAAAACCGCACCTCATTTGGACTCTCATAGCTCCCTCTACCTATATAAACACCTCTCCCTCCGAATTTTCGGGTCCAAACCCTAGTTTCCTCCTCCTCCCGCCGACGGACACGCCCACCGCCGCCGGACATGTCCGCCCGCTCGCCGGACCAACCAGATCGCGCCACGTGTCCACACGGCTCCCCCGCTGCGCGCCGCATGGAGCCCATCGGGGCCAGCGTGGCCCAGATCCGCCGCCGCCCGGCCCAAGCCTCCGTCGCCGTGCCACCTCGCCGCGGTCGCGCGCCACCCGGCTTTGCGCCCGCCACCTCGCCGTCCGCCCTCGGCCCGTTCGCCGCAGGCCGCGGCGCGCGACGACCTCCGGCCTCGCCTCGCCCGCCCCGCCTCTGCTGCCTGCCGCCGCTTGGTCGCCATGGCGCGCGCGCGCCGAGCGCATAGCGCGCCGCGCCGCCCGCGACCTCCGTCCGGCTTCGCCCGCGGCGCCCTGCGCCCGCATGCCTCGCGCCTGCCACCGGCGAGATCCTCCGCCTCCCCTCGCCGGGATCCGGCTGGATCCGGCGAGATCCGGGCCGGATCCGCCTCCCCGCGCCTCCTCCGACCTCCCTCCGGCCGCCCTCCGGCGAACTCCCCGGCGACCTCGAAATCCGTGCGCGGTCAACCCTAGCCCCGAGGTTGATTTTTCCTCTAAGTCCCTGAAATTCTATCATTATCATGCCATATTTGACCTGCTTTATCTCTGCAACCGTAGCTCCGTTTTGTGCGTATAATATGTCAAATTGTTCATCTCGACGAGTACTTCATTTCATTCCATTGCATCATTTTCATTTGAGGTCATCTTGATGCATGAAATGCTGTTGGAAGAGTGCATGTTATTGTTAATCTGCTGAAACTGTTATAACTTGCTGTTTTATCATTTTTGCCATGATTGATGTGTGCATCCTATGAGTATGAGCTCTACATGAATGTTGAACTACGCCATGCCATCTTTCCAGGGGTGTTGACCATGTATTTTTGTGAGTTGTGTGCTGAGTGTATCAAGCTTGCTAAGTAGGGTAGTTCTTTGTTCTTTGTTTTCTGATGATTCTGTAATATTTTGTTGCTATGTTAACATGCTTCTACTAATCATTCTATGCATAATCTGGAGATGCTCTATAAACATGTTTTGATCTACATGTCATGCTCTATCCATTCATGCCCTTGGTTGCAATTATAGCCTGCTGGAACATGTTGTAATCTTACTCTAAAGTTGCTTGAAAATGTTGTTGTCGGCCTGTTTACATTAAGTTCACTTGTTCACATGTGTTTTCCTAGTGATCCATGTACCCTATGACCTTGCTCTTGCCATGCTTAGCTTCATAAACATGCCTTCTTACTGTTGGTTGCCTTGCCATGCCATGTATTGCTCCGTGGTGAGTGGTTCAAGCTCACGAACATGCCTACTTATTGTTGTTCCTGCCATGTTTAAATCTGTAATATAACTTGCCATGTTTACATGGGTGCCATCATATTTTCTATGCCTTTTGGGCTCATGGTCAGTAAGGGTCTTTTGATCTAGGCAATTAGTAGATTCATGCCATGCCTTTGTTTGCCATGATAAGTTCATGTAACATGTTGTTTGATAGCTCTAAACATTGCAACCTGATGTTATTTCCTGATAAGTCTGAAACTGTTATTATTTGCAATATCTCCATGTGTTTTTGAGCATGTTCTAGTTGTTTCTGGAGATAGCTCAGTGTTCATGTTTTGTTATGCTTTACCTGTACTTCATGCCCATGCCTTTTGTTATTATGTTGGGATGCTGTAGCATGTTGTTTTGATGCTTGTAAGATGCCTAGTTGTTGTTATGGACAGATTGTTGCTATGACTTGTATAGTGTGCATGTGTTGAACCGTTGCTCCGTTTTGAGTGTGCTCTATATGAAACTTGCTTGTCTTTGCATGTAGCTTCATATTATCATGTTGCATCCTTGTTTTGGTGTGTTTGCTTGATGTTTGGGTGCATTTTGAATCAATGCCATGTTTAACTTGTTTTGCTCATATCTTCTAGGCCGTAGCTCCAAATCTAATGAACTTTATATGTAACTTGACTAGAATTTCATGTAGATCATCTTGGTGCATCTTAACTTTCTGTTTAACAATTGAACTTAAGGTTTATTCAGTTCTGGACCAATTTCGAAATTTGCATATGAGGACTTACCAGAATTGTTATATGTTGTTCCCGGCCTCATTTAAACTTGCCTTGATGTGTTGTTCTTGTTTTGCATCTTCTGTTGCCATGAGTAGCTTCATGTAGCTTTGTCATGCATCATGATTGTTTTGCATCATGTCTTGTTCATGGGTGGTGTGTTTACCACGTTGTGTGCTTCTTTTCGATAGTTCCCGTTTCGTTGCGATCGTGAGGATTCGTTCGTCTACGTGTGGTTCGTCTTCGTGGCTTCATCTTCTTCTTGGACTTGTTCTTCTTCCTTGCGGGATTTCAGGCAAGATGACCGCTACCCTGGATCTCACTACTATCATTGCTATGCTAGTTGTTTCGTTCTATCGCTATGCTGCGCTACCTATTACCTGTCTATCAGGCCATCCCATATTGCCATGAACCTCTAACCTTTGACACCATTCCTAGCAAACCGTTGTTTGGCTATGTTACCGCTTTTGCTCAGCCCCTCTTATAGCGTTGCTAGCTGCAGCTAAAGTTGAAGATTTCTCCATGGTGGACAGGGTTTTGTTGGGATATCACAATATCTCTTATATTGTTAATGCATCTATATATTTGGTAAAGGGTGTATGGCTCGGCCTTATGCCTGGTGTTTTGTTCCACTCTTGCCGCCCTAGTTTCCGTCATACCGGTGTTATGTTCCCGGATTTTGTGTCCCTTACGCGGTCGGGTGATTTATGGGACCCCCCTGACAGTTCGCTTTGAATAAAACTTGTCCAACAAGGCCCAACATTGACTTTTACCATTTGCCTCACCACCACCTATTTTTCCCTTGGGAGTCGCTCTCTCGAGGGTCATCTTTATTTTAGCCCCCGGGCCAGTGCTTGTCTAAGTGTTTGTCCGAACTAAGCTGCCTGCGGGGCCACCTCGGGGCAACTTGAGGGCTGGTTTTACTCGTAGCTAGTCTCATCCGGTGTTGCCCTGAGAACGAGATATGTGCAGCTCCTATCGGGATTGTCGGCGCATCGGGCGGCTTTGCTGGTCTTGTTTTACCATTGTCGAAATGTCTTGATGTACCGGGATTCCGAGACTGATCGGGTCTTCCTGGGTGAAGGTCTATTCCTTCGATGATCGCGAGAGCTTGTCATGGGCTAAGTTGGGACACCCCTGCAGGGTATAAACTTTCGAGAGCCGTGCCCGCGGTTATGTGGCAGATGGGAATTTGTTAATGTCCGGTTGTAGATAACTTGACACCAGATCCGAATTAAAACGCATCAACCGAGTGTGTAGCCGTGATGGTCTCTTCTCGGCGGAGTCCGGGAAGTGAACACGGTTTCTGGGTTATGATTGACGTAAGTAGGTGTTCAGGATCACCTCTTGATCATTGCTAGCTTCACAACCGTTCCGCTTGTTGTCTTCTCGCTCTTGTTTGCGTATGTTAGCCACCATGCTTGCTTAGTCGCTGCTGCAACCTCACCACTTTACCCCTTCCTTTCCCATTAAGCTTTGCTAGTCTTGATACCCACGGTAATGGGATTGCTGAGTCCTCGTGGCTCACCAGATACTTCCAAAACCAGTTTGCAGGTGCCTATGTTACCGAGCAGGTGACGCAATCAAGCTCAAGGAGGAGCTCGATGAAGATCTTGCCCTTTGTGTTGTTTCGTTCTAGTTGATCAGTAGTGGAGCCCAGTTGGGGTCGATCGGGGACTTTTGTCGCATTTGGGGTTCTTCTTTTATTTTGGTTCCGTAGTCGGACCTTGATTGTATCTGGATGATGTAATGCTTTATTCATGTAATTGTGTGAAGTGGCGATTGTAAGCCAACTATGTATCTTTTCCCCTTATGTATTACATGGGTTGTGTGAAGATTACCTCACTTGCGACATTGCTTTCAATGCGGTTATGCCTCTAAGTCGTGCTTCGACACGTGGGAGATATAGCCGCATCGAGGGCGTTACAAGTTGGTATCAGAGCCTTCCCCGACCTTAGGAGCCCCATTGCTTGATCATTTTTAGCGGCCGAGTTGTGTCTAGAGAAAATGTTTTGAGTCATTTAGGATTATATATATCGGAGAGTTAGAAATTCTTTTTACTCCTTAGTCCCTTCGTCGCTCTAGTGAGGTCTCCTGACGTAGAGTTTTGGCTCTTCTCTTCTCAAATTTCACTAAAAAAATTTAGGATCACGCGGGTATCATAGAATCGTTCCGATGGTTTTATGATGACAACATTGTCTTGGTGCCTCCCGTCAGCAGGGGTTTTTAGTGGAGGTGTCCCGGGAGTTGAGCTCGAGGTGTTGTCGTCATAATTTTATCGTTGCAGTTCGAATACCGAGTTTAGTACGCCGACATCGAAAATCTCTTTTATGCGTTGTTGGTGAGATAACCCGCAAACCCAAAGATTGAGGTGAGTACGGAGTATTGCCATGACTCGTATAACGGATGCTTTTCAAGGTTGAGGTACACGATTTCGAAGGTTTCTTGGTTATGTGTTAACGGATGGATACAGACTTGGATGTAGGTATTGTTAGTTTGGGTGAAATATATTGCTTCCTGTATCCCCAACACCAGATTGCATAACCGTAAAGTTTGGGAGTTTTATAGGTGGGAATTCAAGTAGCTCCTAGAATATCTTTCCGACAGATGCATGATATGGGATTGGGTAAATCTCTATCATATGTATTTGTTCTGGCTTATTCTGCAAGCCAAATCCTTTGTTTTGTTTTATTTGTGGTATTCGAGTTGCTTCAAAGTCAAATGTTGAATCCATACCTTTCCTAAACGGTGTTCTCATATTGCTATGTGAATACTAATCCTTCTTGATGATCGAGGTCGTCATGTTAATTCTTTTCCAACCGGCGTGTTTCTCTTCAAGTGCATCCGATCATTCTCCCCATCTGCAAGATCAATTCTAAGTTTTCTCAATGGTGTTTGTTTCATCCATCTCAAGTTGTCTTTGTTTTTCCCGCCCTCCCACCCTTTTTCTTCAAGGACACAGATTTCTTAATCAAGTATCTATTTATTCATGTGAAGTCTCTTCATTCTTTTCAATCAATGTTCTGATCCGGTGATTTCCCATGAAGATGCTCAACAGCTTCAAGTTCATCATCCTTCATTGTTGTTTCTTCTCCGGTGGATACTATTCAAGCTTTCGATATTCATCATATTCCTTTCCTCGTTTCTAATGCTTTCTCATACCGATGCACCTCTTAATCATTCACTTCCTATTCATTTGTTTTGGAGTGCTGAAGATATCTCACAAGACTTGTGCTTCCATTCTCAATCCCTTCAAGATATTTCGAGGTTGTTATCTCATTCAAGTCATTTAATTCAACCGGTGCAATTTCTCTTTAAAATCATTTTCAACGGTGTTTTCTTTTGAGTGGGCCCTAACCCACAGGTCTTTTCCCAGGATCTTACCTGACTCTTCTAATTATTCCGGAGCTATTCCAAATTCTTCTCCAAGTTTGACGTAAGAATGAGTTATCATCAGTCAAATGCTTTTCTCCAAGATCTTTCAAATTCTTTTCATAGTTGGCTCAACCTCTTCGCTTTTGATTCTTCCGGTGTGCCTCAATAATTCTTGGTGGTGTTTCTCGTTGTCATTCTCATCATTTGAAGACCGAAGAAGAGTTTCTCTTAAATCTTGGTCCATTCTCTTGAATATTCATGGTTCTAGCTTCATGCTATCCTCATAATTGTTTTGATTGTGACACTCTTTTCTTACCATCCAGAGCATTTCATGAGTTGTTTCCATTTCTTTCCTCCGAAGGCCATCATGTCATAATTCTTCATTCTCAGTGTAGCTATCGTTCTCCAAATCTTACCGGTGAATCGTCCAAATATCCTCTATTCAGTTCATGTTCTCTTCGTTCTCATGTATATAAATCCCCTCAAATATCTTCATTCGTTTTCAAATTCTTCCCGGTGAATTGTGCCTTTGCTATGTTCATTTAAAATTCTTACGGTGGTTCGTTCAAGATTTCACCTCTTTCGTTATCATTTAATTCATTCGTTCTTTCCAATCCTACCGGTGGTTCGTTGAAGAACTTCCCAAGCTTGCGCCGTATCTATCTAAATCCTTTCTGCGAGAATAAGTAGTATGCCAAATCCGTTGATTGTCATCAATTTAATTGGTGAAGGATAAGCATAACATAATTCTTATTCTTGTTCATCCAAGTGATTAATTCTTTATTAGGAGGCCCTTAAAATTCTCGGTTTCATTTGTTTCATCTTCTTTTCCGGAGTTCCAAGCTCTAATTATCACGGAGATCCATCTAAATCATCGCAAGGCTTCACCTTGTGTTTTCAACTTCTCTTTCTTTCTATCATCCTTTTATTACCGGAGTTCTTCATGGAGGCTCTACATGGTGGGTCGTCAAGGATTCTTTTCATTCGTCAATTGTTCTTCAAGATTTCGCTCGAAGTTATGATCCGCCAAGCTATACTCAAAAATAAACAGAGTGCCCAACACATGTTTTGTTTTGAGGAGCTCAAGTATTCTTCATCTTGCATTCCAAAGTGCAATTCTTTCTACCTTATCTTTTGACGTGGTGTTATGTCATTCTTGACAATTTGAGTTCATGTTTCATGATTCACATGTTGTCAAGAATGAGGTATTTTAAATCCAATCAACTTTTTCGTTGGAGTTATCTTGTGTCAGATTTCACCTAAAGCCTTTCCTTAAGGAATGTTGCTATTTGTGGTGATTATGCATGACTCAAGCTTGCTCTTTATCCTCCTGGTGGAAGAAGTTTTTCATCTTTTTGGTGCTCTCAATCAAATCAATGGTTTTCCATTAGTGGCCGGTTGTCACCTCATATCTCGAGATGTTTTCCATAAGCCCACAACAAGCTTGTGCGTCTCGTTGTTGATTTTCCAACAACTCCATTCGATTCTTCTTTGCAAGGGTGCTTTCCAAGTTCTCTTGTGGCAAAAGTTGGCATTTTCTACTCCATTATGTTATTGCAATGATCTATCTTCTATTCTTTCGTTACGGAGGCATTGTGATGTTGTGCTCTTCTCCCATCACCTTGTTTGGTAAGGATCATGTTCTTTTCTTGCTTATCCATTTAACCGGGGTGTTGTATCATCTCTTCAATATCTTTTCATCTCATCAAGTTTTCTTCTCTTTTCTACCGGAGTGTTGTCCAAATTATGTCATTCTTGTTCCTTGGATATCTCATTATACCGAGGTGGTCATATTCTTTTCGTTCGTGAAGCTCTTTTTTCCATGTCTTTCAACCTTCAAATTCTCGTAATACTCCGTGTTCCTCTTTTCTAACGGAGTGTTTTCAACCATATTCATCTTCGTTGTTTTCTTTCCTTCATTTTGCTCAACCTCTCAAGGTTCGTGGTTTCACTCGTTCGTCAAAGAAGCAACTTAGTTTTACCTCTTCTCTTCCTCTTCCATTTCTCTCCGGTGCCATCCTAGATCTCGGGACGAGATCCTCTCGTAGTGGTGGAGTGTTGTGACGCCCCGGATCCGATGCGCCAGGTGTCCGCCAATTATTCACCGTCGTTGCCATGTCATGTGCTTGCGTGTTGCACTTTGCCATGTCATCATCTGCATTTTATCATGTCATCATGTGCATTTCATTTTTGCATACATGTTCGTCTCATGCATCCAGCATTTTCTCCGTTGTCCGTTTTGCAATCCGGCACTCCTATGTTCCCGGCGCCCCTTCTTCTCTCCTGTTGTGAGCGGGTGTTAAACTTTCTCGGAATGGTTCGAGGTTTGCCAAGCTGCCTTGGTATAGCACCGTAGACCGCTGTCAAGTTTCGTGCCATTTGGAGGTCGTTTGGTACTCCAACAGTTAACCGGTAACCGTAAAGGCCTCTTTGTTGCAGCCCAACACCCTTCCAAAGTGGCCCAAAACCCATCTAACTCCCTCCATGCTCTCGGTCGTTCGATCACGATCGCGTGGCCGAAAACCGCACCTCATTTGGACTCTCCTAGCTCCCTCTACCTATATAAACACCTCTCCCTCTGAATTTTTGGGTCCAAACCCTAGTTTCCTCTTCCTCCCGCCGACGGACACGTCCACCCGCCGCCCGGACGTGTCCGCCCGCTCCGCCGGACCAACCAGATCGCGCCACGTGTCCACCGCCGGCTCCCGCTGCTGCTCCGCGGGAGCCCATCAGGGGCCGCGTGGCCCAGATCCGCCGCCGCCTGCCCGAGCCTCCGCCGCCGTGCCACACTCGCCGCGGTCGCCGCGCCGCCACCCCGCGCCGCCGCCGCGCCACTCGCCGTCCGCCACAGGCTTGGCCTCTGCGCCGGCTGCGCGCGACCTCGACCTCCGGCCCCTCGCCTCGCCTCCCCGCCTCCAGCCCCGCCGCTGCGCCGCCATGGCCATGCGCCGCCGGCGGGCCAGATAGCCTTCGCGCGGCCGCGACCTCCGTCCGGCTTCGCCAGAAGCGCCAAGCGCCCGCATGCCTCGCGCGCTGCCGGCGAGATCCTCCGCCTCCCTCGCGGGATCCGGCCGGATCCGGCGAGATCCGGGCCGGATCCGCCTCCCCGCGCCTCCTCCGACCTCCCTCCGGCCGCCCTCCGGCGAACTCCCCGGCGACCTCGAAATCCGTGCGCGGACAACCCTAGCCCCGAGGTTGATTTTTCCTCTAAGTCCCTGAAATTCTATCATTATCATGCCATATTTGACATGCTTTATCTCTGCAACCGTAGCTCCGTTTTGTGTGTATAATATGTCAAATTGTTCGTCTCGACGAGTACTTCATTTCATTCCATTGCATCATTTTCATTTTAGGTCATCTTGATGCCCGAAATGCTGTTGGAAGAGTGCATGTTATTGTTAATCTGCTGAAACTGTTATAACTTGCTGTTTTATCATTTTTGCCATGATTGATGTGTGCATCCTATGAGTATGAGCTCTACATGAATGTTGAACTATGCCATGCCATCTTTCCAAGGGTGTTGACCATGTATTTTTGTGAGTTGTGTGCTGAGTGTATCAAGCTTGCTAAGTAGGGTAGTTGCTGTTGCTGTTTTCCTGACAGATTCTGTAATATTTTGTTGCTATGTTAACATGCTTCTACTAATCATTCTATGCATAATTTGTAGATGCTCTATAAACATGTTTTGATCTACATGTCATGTTCTATCCATTCATGCCCTTGGTTGCAATTATAGCCTGCTGGAACATGTTGTAATCTTGCTCTAAAGTTGCTTGAAAATGTTGCTGTCAGCCTGTTTACATTAAGTTCACTTGTTCACATGTGTTTTCCTAGTGATCCATGTACCCTATGACCTTGCTCTTGCCATGCTTAGCTTCATAAACATGCCTTCTTACTGTTGGTTGCCTTGCCATGCCATGTATTGCTCCGTGGTGAGTGGTTCAAGCTCACGAACATGCCTACTTATTGTTGTTCCTGCCATGTTTAAATCTGCAATATAACTTGCCATGTTTACATGGGTGCCATCATATTTTCTATGCCTTTTGGGCTCATGGTCAGTAAGGGTCTTTTGATCTAGGCAATTAGTAGATTCATGCCACGCCTTTGTTTGCCATGATAAGTTCCTGTAACATGTTGTTTGATAGCTCTAAACATTGCAACCTGATGTTATTTCCTGATAAGTCTGAAACTGTTATTATTTGCAATATCTCCATGTGTTTTTGAGCATGTTATAGTTGTTTCTGGAGATAGCTCAGTGTTCATGTTTTGTTATGCTTTACCTGTACTTCATGCCCATGCCTTTTGTTATTATGTTGGGATGTTGTAGCATGTTGTTTTCATGCTTGTAAGATGCCTAGTTGTTGTTATGGACAGATTGTTGCTATGACTTGTATAGTGTGCATGTGTTGAACCGTTGCTCCGTTTTGAGTGTGCTCTATATGAAACTTGCTTGTTTTTGCATGTAGCTTCATATTATCATGTTGCATCCTTGTTTTGGTGTGTTTGCTTGATGTTTGGGTGCATTTTGCATCAATGCCATGTTTAACTTGTTTTGCTCATATCTTCTAGGCCGTAGCTCCAAATCTAATGAACTTTATATGTAACTTGACTAGAATTTCGTGTAGATCATCTTGGTGCATCTTAACTTTCTGTTTAACAACTTGAACTTAAGGTTTATTCAGTTCTGGACCAATTTCGAAATTTGCATATGAGGACTTACCAGAATTGTTATATGTTGTTCCCGGCCTCATTTAAACTTGCCTTGATGTGTTGTTCTTGTTTTGCATCTTCTTTTGCCATGAGTAGCTTCATGTAGCTTTGTCACGCATCATGCTTGTTGTGCATCATGTCTTGTTCATGGGTGGTGTGTTTACCATGTTGTGTGCTTCTTTTCGATAGTTCCCGTTTCGTTGCGATCGTGAGGATTCGTTCGTCTACGTGTGGTTCGTCTGCGTGGCTTCATCTTCTTCTTGGACTTGTTCTTCTTCCTTACAGGATTTCAGGCAAGATGACCGCTACCCTGGATCTCACTACTATTATTGCTATGCTAGTTGTTTCGTTCTATCGCTATGCTGCGCTACCTATTACCTGTCTATCAAGCCATCCCATATTGCCATGAACCTCTAACCTTTGACACCATTCCTAGCAAACCGTTGTTTGGCTATGTTACCGCTTTTGCTCAGCCCCTCTTATAGCGTTGCTAGCTGCAGCTGAAGTTGAAGATTTCTCCATGGTGGACAGGGTTTTGTTGTGATATCACAATATCTCTTATATTATTAATGCATCTATATATTTGGTAAAGGGTGGAAGGCTCGGCCTTATGCCTGGTGTTTTGTTCCACTCTTGCCGCCCTAGTTTCCGTCATACCGGTGTTATGTTCCCGGATTTTGCGTCCCTTACGCGGTCGGGTGATTTATGGGACCCCCGACAGTTCGCTTTGAATAAAACTTGTCCAAAGAAGGCCCAACATTGACTTTTACCATTTGCCTCACCACCACCTATTTTTCCTTGGGAGTCGCTCTCTCGAGGGTCATCTTTATTTTAGCCCCCCGGGCGGTGCTTGTCTAAGTGTTGGTCCGAATCGAGCTACTGCTGGGGCCACCTCGGGGCAACTTGAGGGCTGGTTTTACTCGTAGCTAGTCTCATCCGGTGTTGCCACGAGAACGAGATATGTGCAGCTCCTATCGGGATTGTCGGCGATCGGGCGGCTTTGCTGGTCTTGTTTTACCATTGTCGAAATGTCTTGATGTACCGGATTCCGAGACCGATCGGGTCTTCCCGGTGAAGGTCTATTCCTTCGATGATCGCGAGAGCTTGTCATGGGCTAAGTTGGGACACCCCTGCAGGGTATAAACTTTTGAGAGCCGTGCCCGCGGTTATGTGGCAGATGGGAATTTGTTAATGTCCGGTTGTAGATAACTTGACACCAGATCTGAATTAAAACGCATCAACCGAGTGTGTAGCCGTGATGGTCTCTTCTCGGCGGAGTCCGGGAAGTGAACACGGTTTCTGGGTTATGATTGACGTAAGTAGGTGTTCAGGATCACCTCTTGATCATTGCTAGCTTCACGACCGTTCCGCTTGTTCTCTTCTCGCTCTTCTTTGCGTATGTTAGCCACCATACTTGCTTAGTCGCTGCTGCAACCTCACCACTTTACCCCTTCCTTTCCCATTAAGCTTTGCTAGTCTTGATACCCATGGTAATGGGATTCTTTGAGTCCTCGTGGCTCACCGGATACTTCCAAAACCAGTTGCGGTGCCTATGTTACCGAAAGCGGTGGCGCAATCAAGCTCAAGGAGGAGCTCGATGAAGATCTTGCCCTTTGTGTTGTTTCATTCTAGTTGATCAAGAGTGGAGCCCAGTTGGGGTCGATCGGGGACTTTTTGTCGATTTGGGGTTCTTCTTTTATTTTGGTTCCGTAGTCGGACCTTGATTGTATCTGGATGATGTAATGCTTTATTCATGTAATTGTGTGAAGTGGCGATTGTAAGCCAACTATGTATCTTTTCCCCTTATGTATTACATGGGTTGTGTGAAGATTACCTCACTTGCGACATTGCTTTCAATGCGGTTATGCCTCTAAGTCGTGCTTCGACACGTGGGAGATATAGCCGCATCGAGGGCGTGTACCAGTAGCTATGTGTTTGATCACTCTCTCTCGTGTTCTCTCGATGGCACGATCTTGATGTATCGCGAGCTTTGCTATTATAGTTGGATCTTATGATGTTTCTCCCCCTCTACTCTCTTGTGATGAATTGAGTTTCCCCTTTGAAGTTATCTTAGCGGATTGAGTCTTTAATTTGAGAACACTTGATGTATGTCTTGCCGTGTTTATCTGTGGTGACAATGGGATATCACGTGCCACTTGATGTATGTTTTGGTGACCAACTTGCGGGTTCCGCCCATGAACCTATGCATAGGGGTTGGCACACGTTTTCTTGACTCTCCGGTAGAAATTTGGGGCACTCTTTGAAGTACTTTGTGTTGGTTGGATGAATTTGAGATTGTGTGACACATATCGTATAATCATGCCCACGGATACTTGAGGTGACAATGGATTATCTGGGTGACATTAGGTTTTTGGTTGATTTGTGTCTTAAGGTGTTATTCTAGTATGAACTCTGTGATGGATCGAGCGGAAAAATAGCTCTATGTTATTTTACTATGAACTCTTGAATAGATCGATCAAAAATGATAAGTTTGAGGTGGTTTCGTACCCTACCATAATCTCTATGTTTGTTCTCCGCTATTAGTGGCTTTGGAGTGACTCTTTGTTGCATGTTGAGGGATTGTTATATGATCTATCTATTATATTATTGTTGAGAGAACTTGCACTAGTGAAAGTATGAACCCTATGCCTTGTTTCCTACCATTGCAATACTGTTTACGCTCACTTTTATCATTAGTTACCTAGCTGTTTTTATTATTTCAGATTACAAAAACCTTTATCTACCATCCATATTGCACTTGTATCACCATCTCTTTGCCGAACTAGTGCACCTATACAATTTACCATTGTATTGGGTGTGTTGGGGACACAAGAGACTCTTTGTTATTTGGTTGCAGGGTTATTTGAGAGAGACCATCTTCCTCCTACGCCTCCCACAGATTGAAAAACCTTAGGTCATCCACTTGAGGGAAATTTGCTACTGTCCTACAAACCTGTGCACTTGCCGGCCAACAACGTCTACAAGAAGAAGGTTGTGTAGTAGACATCAAGCTCTTTTCTGGCGCCGTTGCCGGGGAGGCTAGGTAAGCGGCACTCACGCCCCGTCAACTAAGCTCTTTTCTGGCGCCATTGCCGGGGAGGTGAGTGCTTGAAGGTATATCTTTAGATCTTGCAATCGAATCTTTTTGTTTCTTGTATTATCACTAGTTTAGTATATAAAAGAAAACTACAAAAAAATGGAGTTAAGTTTGTCTTATACGCTTCGTCTTTTTAATATCTTTCGTGAGAATGATGGAAAGGAAAATTGCGCTCAAGTGCTAGAAGAAGAATGCATTAAAATATTTGGTACTAGATTGTATGATGAGCACGATTGCAATGTTGTTAGATTGAATTCCTTGAATATCCATAATGCTAATGATATGCAAAGCCACAAGCTTGGGGAAGCTATATTTGATGAAGATGATATTTTTTGTCCCCCAAGTTTTGATGAGAGTATTTATTATGATGAAAGCATGCCTCCTATTTATGATGACTATATTTATGAAAGTGGGTTTGGAAGAGTGTCAACTTTAGGAAGTGGTGATCCCACTATTTTGGAGGATGTTGTATCTTATTGTGATGAATATGAAATTGGATTTGGAAGAGTGTCAACTTTATTTAGTGATGAATCGACTATTTCGGAAGAGGTTCCAATTGATTATGAGAACAAAGTTGCTATCTATGATGATTATTGTGATGACTTGTATGCTATTAAGAATAATGATAACCATGAAACTTGTCATCATGATTTTAGTTTTCAATTGGAATATGCCTCACATGATAATTATCTTGTTGATTTTGCTCCCACTATTATTCATGAGAAGAAATTTGCTTATGTGGAGAGTAATAAAAACTTTATGTTTGTGCATCATGAAAAGAATGCTTTATGTGCTGGTTATATTGTTGAATTCATTCATGATGCTACTGAAAATTATTATGAGGGAGGAATATATGCTTGTAGGAATTACAATAATATCAAGTTTCCTCTCTATGTGCTTAAAGTTTTGAAGTTATGCTTGTTTTGCCTTCCTATGCTAGTTGATTGTTGTTCCCATAAGTTGTTTGCTCACAAAATCCCTATGCATAGGAAGTGGGTTAGGCTTAAATATGCTAGTCATATGCTTCATGATGCTCCCGTTATGTTTCATTTCTTATCTTTTATGTGAGCATCATTGTCATCATCATGCCTAGCTAGAAAGGCGTTAAAGAAAAGCACTTGTTGGGAGACAACCCAATATTTACCCTTACTGTTTTTGTGTGTGCACATGATTATGGTACTGTACTAATCATTTTTTGTAGTTTTTGTTTCAATAAAGTGCCAAGTAAGACCTTTAGGATAGCTTACGGTGATAGTTGTGTTGATCCTGCTGAAAATCAGAAACTTTTGCACCCAGTAAAATAGTTTTGTTAATTCATAGAAATGTGATTATGATCTGATTCCTTTTGATCTGGATTGTTACACTAATTTCTTAGGACTTCCTAATTTGGTAGTGTTTTTGGAGTTCCAGAAGTATACGTTTGATACAGATTACTAAAGACTGTTCTCTTTTTGACAGATTCTGTTTTCTATGTGTTGTTTGCTTATTTTGATGAATCTATGAGTAGTATCGAAGGGTATAAAGCATAGATAAGTTGGAGTACAGTAGATATTACACCAATATGAATTTATAATGAGTTCATTACAGTACCTAAGTGGTGGTTTTATTTTCTTATACTAACAGAGCTTACGAGTTTTCTGTTGAGTTTTGTGTTGTGAAGTTTTCAAGTTTTGGGTAAAGATTCGATGGACTATGGAATAAGGAGTGGCAAGAGACTAAGCTTGGGGATGCCCAAGGCACCCCAAGATAATATTCAAGAATGGACAAAAGCCTAAGCTTGGGTATGCCCCGGATGGCATCCCCTCTTTCGTCTTCGTTCATTGGTAACTTTACTTGGAGCTATATTTTTATTCACCACATGATATGTGTTTTGCTTGGAGCGTCATGTTATTATCTTTTGTTAGATTTTGCTTTCTGTTATTTATAATAATGCTTTGCATCTTTAGTTTCAATAAAAATGTCAAGGATAGCCTTTGCCATGCTTATTTTGGTAGTATACATGTTGCTGTTTGAAAACAGAAAGTTTACCGCTGTTGGAAAAATTCCCTAGAAAAGTAAGAGAATGATATAATGTTGAAACTTTTTGCATAATGAGATCTGATAAATTTACTACAGTGGGCATTTTCTTCATAATTTTTGGAGTTAGGTAAGTATTGATACTCCTGCATTCTTTACAGACTGTACTGTTTTGACAGATTGCTGTTATGTTTGCATATGTTTGCTTGTTTAATGATTCTATTCGAGGATAGGAGTATTAAATATGCAGAGGCATTTAGTATGAAATGTGGAATAATAATTTTAGTGATTTGTCACAGTAGAAAATGATAAGGTTTTGCATTGGTTTATACTAACCTATCTCACGAGTTCTTGTTGAGTTTGGTGTAGATGAAGCCTTTGATAAAAAGAGAAACCATGATATGAAAGGAATTAAGGAGACACAAAAGTTCAAGCTTGGGGATGCCCAAGGCACCCCAAGATAATATTTCAAGAAGTCTCAAGCATCTAAGCTTGGGGATGCCCCGGTAGGCATCCGACCTTTCTTCTTCAACAACTATCGGTTAGTATCGGTTGAGCCTAAGTTTTTGCTTCTTCACATGAGTTGTGCTATCCTTGCCATGTCATTTTATTTTGTTTTGCTTGCTGTTTGAATAAAATACCAATATCTGAAATTCCTTAATGTTAGAGAGTCTTCACATAGTTGCACAATTATTCGACTACTCATTGATCTTCACTTATATCTTTCGGAGTAGTTTGTCATTTGCTCTAGTGCATCACTTATATCTTTTAGAGCACGGCGGTGGTTATATTTTGTAGAAATTGCTAGTCTCTCATGCTTCACTTATATTATTTTGAGAGTCTTTTAGAACAGCATGGTATTTGCTATGATTATAAAGTTGGTCCCAGAATGATGAGCATCCAAGTTGGGTATAATAAAAACTATCATAGAAAGTGAATTGGATGCTATGATCAATTTGATGCTTGATAATTGTTTTGAGATATGGAGGTAGTGATATTAGAGTCATGCTAGTTGAGGTGATTATGAAAAATACTTGTGTTGAGGGTTGTGATTCCCGTAGCATGCACGTATGGTGAACCGCTTTGTGATGAAGTTGGAGCACAATTTTATTTATTGATTGTCTTCCTTATGAGTGGCGGTCAGGGACGAGCGATGGTCTTTTCCTACTAATCTATCCCCCTAGGAGCATGCGCGTAGTGCTTTGGTTTTTGATGACTTCTAGATTTTTGCAACAAGTACATGAGTTCTTTTGACTAATGTTGAGTCCATGGATTATACGCACCTCACCCTTCCACCATTGCTAGCCTCTCTTGTGCCACGCAACTTTCGCCGGTACCATACACCCACCATATACCTTCCTCAAAATAGCCACCATACCTACCTATTATGCCATTTCCATAGCCATTCCGAGATATATTATCACGCAACTTTCCACCGTTCCATTCATATGACACGCATTACTTTTGTCATATTGCTCTTTGCATGATCATGTAGTTGACATCGTATTTGTGGCAAGGCCACCTTCATAATTTTCATACATGTCGCTCTTGATTCATTGCATATCCCGGTACACCGACGGAGGCATTCATATAGAGTCATATCTTGTTCTAGCCTTGAGTTGTAATTCTTGAGTTGTAAATCCATAAAAGTGTGATGATCTTCATTATTAGAGCATTGTCCTAGTGAGGAAAGGATGATGAAGACTATGATTCCCCCACAAGTCGGGATGAGACTTTTGACTTTACAAAAAGAAAAAAAAGAAAAAAAAAAGAGAAAGGCCAAAAAGAAAAAAAGAAAAAAAGAGAAAGGCCAAAGAAAAAATAAAAAGAAAAAAAAAGAAGAAAAAAAGAAAAGAAGAAAAAAAATAAAATGAGAGAAGGGACAATGCTACTATCTCTTTTTCCACACTTGTGCTTTAAAGTAGCACCATGATCTTCATGATAGAGAGTCTCCTATGTTGTCACTTTCATATACTAGTGGGAATTTTTCATTATAGAACTTGGCTTGTATATTCCAATGATGGGCTTCTTGAAAATGCCCTAGGTCTTCGTGAGCAAGCAAGTTAGATGCACACCCACTTAGTTTCTTTTGTTGAGCTTTCATATATTTATAACTCTAGTGCATCCATTGCATGGCAATCCCTACTCACTCACATTGATATCTATTAATGGGCATCTCCATAGCCCGTTGATACGCCTAGTTGATGTGAGACTATCTTCTCCTTTTTGTCTTCTCCACAACCACCATTCTATTCCACATATAGTGCTATGTCCATGGCTCACGCTCATGTATTGCGTGAAAGTTGAAAGAGTTTGAGATTATTAAAGTATGAAACGATTGCTTGGCTTGTCATCGGGGTTGTGCATGATTAAATACTTTGTGTGATGAAGATAGAGCAACATTCAGACTATATGATTTGGTAGGGATAACTTTCTTTGGCCATGTTATTTTGAGAAGGCATGATTACTTTGATTAGTATGCTTGAAGTATCACTGTTTTCATGTTAATATGAACTTTTATTTTGTATCATTTGGATCTGAACATTCATGCCACAATAAAGAAAATTACATTGAGAATTATGCTAGGTAGCATTCCACATCAAAAATTCTGTTTATCATTTACCTACTCGAGGACGAGCAGGAATTAAGCTTGGGGATGCTTGATACGTCTCCAACGTATCTATAATTTGTTATTGTTCCATGCTATTATATTACCCCTTTTGGATGTTTATGGGCTTTATTTTACACATTTATATCATTTTTGGGACTAACCTATTAACCGGAGGCCCAGCCCATATTGCTGTCTTATTGCTTGTTTCAGTATTTCGAAGAAAAGGAATATCAAACGGAGTCCAAGCGGAATGAAACATTCGGCAGTGTTATTTTTTGGAAGAATATGATCCTGGAGACTTGGAGTTCACGTTAGAAGATCCTCGAGGAGGCCAGGAGATGGGGGGCCCCCTACTGGGCGCGCCCCCTGTCTCGTGGGCCCCTCGAGCACCTCCCGACCGACTTCTTTCTCCTATATAGTCCCACGTACCATAAAAACATCCACGGAGAAGATAGATTGGGAGTTCCGCCGCTGCAAGCCTCTGTAGCCACCAAAAACCTCTCGGGAGCCCGTTCCGGCACCCTGCCGGAGGGGGAACCCATCACCGGTGGCCATCTTCATCGTCCTGGCGCTATCCATGACGAGGAGGGAGTAGTTCACCCTCGGGGCTGCGGGTATGTACCAGTAGCTATGTGTTTGATCTCTCTCTCTCGTGTTCTCTCTATGGCACGATCTTGATGTATCGCGGGCTTTGCTATTATAGTTGGATCTTATGATGTTTCTCCCCCTCTACTCTCTTGTGATGAATTGAGTTTCCCCTTTGAAGTTATCTTATCGGATTGAGTCTTTAATTTGAGAACACTTGATGTATGCCTTGCCGTGTTTATCTGTGGTGACAATGGGATATCACGTGCCACTTGATGTATGTTTTGGTGACCAACTTGCAGGTTCCGCCCATGAACCTATGCATAGGGGTTGGCACACGTTTTCTTGACTCTCCGGTAGAAACTTTGGGGCACTCTTTGAAGTACTTTGTGTTGGTTGGATGAATTTGAGATTGTGTGACGCATATCATATAATCATGCCCATGGATACTTGATGTGACAATGGAGTATCTAGGTGACATTAGGGTTTTGGTTGATTTGTGTCTTAAGGTGTTATTCTAGTATGAACTCTATGATGGATCGAGCGGAAAGAATAGCTCTATGTTATTTTACTACGAACTCTTGAATAGATCGATCAAAAAGGATAACTTTGAGGTGGTTTCGTACCCTACCATAATCTCTACATTTGTTCTCCGCTATTAGTGGCTTTGGAGTGACTCTTTGTTGCATGTTGAGGGATTGTTATATGACCTATTTATGTTATTATTGTTGAGAGAACTTGCACTAGTGAAAGTATGAACCCTATGCCTTGTTTCCTACCATTGCAATACCGTTGACGCTCACTTTTATCATTAGTTACCTTGCTGTTTTTATTATTTCAGATTACAAAAACCTTTATCTACCATCCATATTGCACTTGTATCACCATCTCTTCACCGAACTAGTGCACCTATACAATTTACCAATGTATTGGGTGTGTTGGGGACACAAGAGACTCTTTGTTATTTGGTTGCAGGGTTGTTTGAGAGAGACCATCTTCATCCAACGCCTCCGACGGATTGATAAACCTTAGCTCATCCACTCGAGGGAAATTTGCTACTGTCCTACAAACCTGTGCACTTGCGGGCCCAACAACGTCTACAAGAAGAAGGTTGTGTAGTAGACATCATCCAGTCAGGAGTGACGACCAAAACCTCATGACTAAGTCGACCACGGCTGGGATTTCGACTTCAGTCGCATCTGTGGCACTCTTAGGCTGTGGGGGCTCTTCAGTGAAAGGATATTCCTGAACTGAAGGTGAATGAATATGCTCCAAAAACACATTGCTGGGAATGGTCTCTCTCTTAGATCCTATCTTTGCCAATTCATCTGCAGCTTGATTTTTCAGTCGGGGTCTATGGTGAAGCTCCAACCCTTCAAACTTCTTTTCCAGCTTTCTTACTGCGTTGCAATAACCAGTCATGGCCGGGCTCCGGACATCCCACTCTTTCATCACTTGATTAACCACCAAATCCGAGTCACCGTAGACCATAAGGCGATGGACACCGAGTGAAATGGCCATACGCAACCCGTATAAAAGTGCTTCATATTCTGCTTCATTGTTGGAGGAATCAAAATGAATCTGGAGAACATAGCTAAGCTTGTCTCCACGGGGGGGGGGGTACCAATACTACCCCAGCACCGAAACCATTCAGCATCTTGGAGCCATCGAAGAACATGGTCCAATGCTCCGAGTGAACTTGAGTCGGCAAATGCTGCTCAATCCACTCGGCAAGGAAATCTGTGATTGCTTGGGACTTCATAGCTTTCTTTGCCTCAAACTTGATATCCAATGGAAGGAGTTAAATTGCCCATTTTTCCACTCGACCAGTTGCATCTCTGTTGTAAAGAATTTCAGATAATGGTACGTCACTGACGACTGTAATAAAGTGATCAGAGAAATAGTGTGCAACCTTCTTCATGGTCATGTAGATTCCATAGACAAGCTTCTAATGTGGATATCTCTGCTTGGATGGAGTAAAAACTTCAGAGAGATAATACACTGGGCGCTGAACTTTGTAAGCTTTTCCTTCTTCTTCCCGCTCGACCGTGAGTACTGTACTGACAACTTGTCCAGTGGCTGCAATGTAAAGCAGTAAAGGCTCTTTGCTGATTGGCGCAGCAAGCACCGGCTGGGTGGAAAGCAGGGCTTTGATCTCTGCAGACGCTGCGTCAGCTTCATCAGTCCACTCGAACTTATCAGATTTCTTCATCAATCGGTAAAGAGGTAAGGCCTTTTCACCGAGACGAGAAATGAATCGACTCAAGGCGCCAAACAACCAAGAAGCTTCGAACGTCATGCACACGCAGTATGTTTCATTCGAAGGATGGTATCGACTTTTTCTGGATTTGCGTCGATCCCCCGTTCGGAAATGAGGAAACCGAGTAACTTTCCACCTGGAACTCCGAATGTGCACTTCGACGGATTAAGCTTGATATCATACCTTCTTAGGTTGGCAAAGGTTTCTGCGAGGTCAGTCAGTAGGTCGGAACCTTTACGTGACTTGACCACAATGTCATCCATGTATGCTTCCACATTCCGACTGATTTGAGTGAGCAGGCACTTCTGAATCATCCTCATGAATGTGGTGCCGGCATTTTTAAGACCAAATGGCATGGTGACATAGCAAAAGCACCCGAATGGGGTGATGAAAGCTATTTTTATTTCATCGGGACCATACAGTCGGATCTGATGATACCGGAATATGCATCTAAAAAAGACAAGCGCTCACACCCCACAGTCGAGTCAACAATCTGATCGATGCGGGGGAGAGGGAAATGATCTTTCGGGCAGGCCCGATTGATATGCTTGAAATCGATGCACATACGAAGTAAATCGTCCTTCTTAGGGACCATGACCACATTGGCAAGCCACTCGGAGTGGTAGATCTCTCGGATGAACTCTGCTGCTAGGAGCCGAGCCACTTCCTTGCCAATTGCTTCTCTCTTCTGCATGGCGGACCGCCAAAGATGCTCTTTGACGGGTTTTACCTTGGGATCGACACGCAAAAGGTGCTCATCCAGTTCTCTGGGTACACCCGGCATGTCAGAAGGTTTCCATGCAAAGATGTCCCAGTTCTCACGGAGGAACTGGATGAGCGCTTCTTCCTATTTGCTGTTGCGTGTCACTGAAATATGAGTCGGTGCAACATTGGGATCAGCCGGGTGGATATGAATCGGCTTCGTTTCTCCAGACGACTGAATTGCAGAATCCATGGCAGGCTTCTTAGCTTGGAGCAAATCACTTGGATCTGCATTCTTCTGATACTCTTGAAATTCAACTGCTGCCACTTGTGCATCGGCAATTTTGGAACCCTTCTGGAAGCATTCTTCTGCCTTCTGCCGATTACCAGTGAATGTGATCACTCCTCTAGGACCGGGCATCTTCAGCTTGAGGTACACGTAACATGGTCGAGCCATAAAACGCGCATAGGCAGGCCTACCCAGAATAGCATGTTAAGCACTCTGGAAATCCACAACTTCAAATGTCAACTTTTTCTTTCGGTAATTCTTGGAATCGCCAAAAACCACGTCAAGGGCGATCTGGCCGAGTGATTCGGCTTTCTTTCCAGGGATAACGCCATGAAAACTCATATTGCTCTCTCTAAGTTTAGACATCGGAATGTCCATCCCCTTCAACGTTTCAGCATAAAGGATATTCAGGTCGTTACCACCATCCATTAGCACTTTGGTCAGTCGAGTGCCTTCGACCACTGGGTCGACCACCAACACTTGCCTCCCCAGAGTGCCTATATGCGCCGGGTGATCAGACTGGTCGAATGTGATGGTTGTTTGTGACCATTTCAGGTATGTGGTGGTCGTCGCCGGAGCAACCATATTCACTTCTCTGTTGATAACTTTCAACCGACTCTTGCTCTCAACATCAGCAAAAATCATCAGGGTGGAATTGACTTTGGGATAACCATCGTCTTCCTCTTCGTCCACGTCTTTGTCCGACTCTTTTTCCTTCTCACTGGGCTGTTTCTCTCGGAACTGCTGGACCGGGAGTCGACATTGTCGAGTGGTGTGTTTAGGATAAATCAGATTACCCTCTTCATCCTTCTTTGTATGAATGTGACATGGTAAATCCAACACATCATTTCCCGCTTGATACTTTACCTTCTTAGGGGTCCAGGGCCCCTTAGGTTTTCCTTTAAACTTTCCTTGAACCACTGCCACAATTTCACTGGGTGCTGCAGGCTTGGCCTTACGTTTCTGTTTCCGACTGGAATTACCCCCGCCGGCGTCTTGGCCGACTGGTTTACCCTTTCCGCTGCGGAGTCGATCCTCTTCTTCCCTGTTAGCGTACCGGGTGGCTATTTCCATCATCCGAGTCAGAGTCATATCTCCAGTCCGACCGAACTTCAAGACCAGTTCTCGATATTTAACGCCTTCCTTGAAGGCACACACTGCTTGATGCTCAGATACATTTTCCACTGTGTGATGCAAAGTGGTCCACCTCTAAATGAAATCCTTAGAGTCTCACTCGGTTTCTGCACACAATGCTGCAATTCTGTCAACCCTGTTAGCCGCTTGCAAGTGCCCTCAAAAGTTCTGATGAACACTCGAGCAAGCTCTTCCCAACTGTATATACTGCCTGGGGCTAACTGAGTCAACCATGCTCTGGCTGACCCTTCCAACATCAGAGGAAGATGCTTCATTGCCACTTCATCATTCCCGCCACCAATCTGCATAGCCACTCGGTAATCCTCAAGCCAAGTTTTAGGCTTGGACTCTCCAGTGAACTTGCTGACTCCAGTCGCCAACCTGAAGTTGGGAGGAATCACTGCAGCCCTGATGGCTCTGCTGAAACACTCTGGACCCGAAACATGAACTCTGCTGCTAGTCGGACAATCTCTGCCAAGGTCTTCCCTCTGCGCTCTATTCTGGTCGACTAGACCTTGAATGAGAATAGATCTTGCATCAAAGCCTGGCTCTCTTGGGTCGACTGGTGCTCTGCGCTCGCCACTGTGAAGGCGTCTATCATCGTACTGCCGAGGCACATATGATGCACTCCTCGGAGGAGGTGTGGGCACTCGATGACGATTGTCGTGGTCGAGTAGGTGATCATACTGCCCACGGCCTTCACGCCGTAGGGGCGATTTTGGACTGTGGGTCGACTGAACAGTATCCGCTACCATGGATCTGCTATGCATCCTATTCCGCGACTGAGACACTGCTGTGTTTTGTTCTCCTGCTGCCCGGAGTAAGGCCCAGATCTGCATCAAACCTCTGCCAGCCTCCGACTAGAAAGGTTGAATTGACTCTGCTATTCAGGCCGCAGCTATGAGATCTTGAATAGGAGTGCGGTATACCTTAGGTGGAGGTGGGAAAAGCTGTCATCGACTGGACTCAGGGATCCGCTCCCACGCATGCTTGTCGAGTGCACGCTGGAGGTTCTCCAGTCGAGTGTGCTCAGCCAAATTAGCCAAGCGCACCTCTTCCAAGGCCCGATCCTCGAGGTTTCTCCAATGATGGGCGTGTGGAGTGCATCCATGTTGCGGCGACGAAGTTCTTCCCTCTGTTGTGAAGAGAGGGGTTCGGGATGGTACTCCTCATGGACGCGCGACGGATCACCGCCACCATCCCCACCGTCTTCACGGCGGAAACTTCAGCCGCAGGGTCGCTGCTATCGCACTCGGATGTGGTCTCGACGGAGCTAGTCAACAGGTCGAACAGGCCGTGGAGAGTTTTGTCGGGCTCGATTGCCGCGACTTGATGGGTGGCCGAATGTCGAGCCACTGCGTGTTTCACCCACCGCTGAAGCTGCGACCGACAGAATCGCTTGCGGCGGTAAACACCAGGGAGTGAAGATATCATCGGAGCTGACCGATACAGGGTTGACGGCTTCCGGAGAAGAACGTCGCGTATGCACGCGCGAAAGTGCATCGCCCCTCGGACGGGGAGCGCCTCGACGTCAAGGGGAGCTTCCTGAAGCCAGGCGGAGTCGTCAGCGATGAAAACGAGCTCGTCGAGACAATGATTTGGTAAACCAGTTCCAACTGCTGTCTCAGTTGTACGTCTGGTTGGAGCGGCTGAGTATTTAAACTCGAGGACACACAGTCCCGGACACCCAGCCTCTGAGCCGCAACTCAGGACACCCAGTCCTCACCGTATTCTCCTTGAACTAAGACCAAGCAGGCCTCGTCCAATCACTCGTGGTAAGTTTTCAGGTAACTTCCAAACCTTCACAGACTTGGTCACTCGGCGATCCACAATTCCTCTTGGATGCTCTAGACCTTCACGCCTAACCGTCTAGAAGAAGCACAGTCTTCAATGGTAACAAGCGTCGGATCCACGCAGGATCAATTTCTTCAGTGATGCTCAATCACTTTGGGTTTGTGGGGGTTTGGTTTTGGGATTTTCCTCACTTGATGATTTTCGCTCAAAGTCCTCGGAGGATGGGTTGCTCTCAAATGACAAGTGTCAAATTCTCTGGGAGCAGCCAACCAGCTAGTGGTTGTAGGGGGTGGCTATTTATAGCCTAGGGAGCAGCCCGACATGATAAGACATAAATGCCCTTCAATGATATGACCGTTAGGTGGATAAGATATTTTGGAACAATCGGTAGCAAGAAGACAAAGAACGGTCGGAAATTTGACTCTCAAATTCCTCGGGGCTATCATGTTCCTCATGTAGGCAATTCAAGACTAGCGAATTCCTAACTCCTCGATCGAGCAAAGTCCTCAAGTGACTGTAAGAACTGCATCTCATATCAAGGAATTGGTGAATCTGTATGAGATTTCCAATGGCTTCACTCGAAGGGATTGGTAGGTGTAGGATTTTGAGTTGAGCATCACATGAAAATTTTTCCTTAGTATTTCCTCGACCCCCTTTAACAGTACGGTGTTTCCTATGACTCAAGAAAGAGAAAACGAAACTACGAAAACAAAAGTCTTCACGCTTCATATTTCTTGAATGAATATTAAGTCTTCAAGGTCACACCAATTTCTTCACTTTCAAAGTTTTCAGAAAGTCTTCAGAATATCAAAGTCTTCAGTCGAAGAACTTCATTTTTAGGGGTCGACCTTCACTGTAAATATCAAACTCCTCATAGACTTATATACCTGTGTACACTCACAAACGCATCAGTTACTTAACCTATAAGTCTTCAATACACCAAAATCACTAAGGGGCACTAGATACACTTACAATCTCCCCCTTTTTGGTGATTGATGACAACATAGGTCAAGTTTTCAACGGGGATAAACATATGAAGTGTAAATACTGATATTGAGGAATTTGATTGCAAGATATAGAAGAACTCCCCCTGAATATGTGCATAGTGAGGAATTTGCTTTTGAGGCATTACATATTTGAAGAATCGAATCATGGAGATCTCCCCCTATATCTTGTAATTCATACACGCATTTGATATATAATATGAAGAATTTGAAATGCATGATGAAATATGGTGCCTGATGAGATTCAGCATGCGTGCAATAATATTGACAAGGAATAAGCATGCGGAATAGCACATCAAAGTTTGAGCTCGGTGCATCAAAAGCATCGAGCACGACCAAAAGTATCAAGGCACCATCGGATTTAAGATTACAACTCGATCCAATGAAAGTTTTCAGAAGAACGAGAGTTGTAACTTAAAAAAAACGCCCATAATGTAAACCCGCTTGAAGACTAACTCAGATTTCTCCCCTTTGTCGACAAATGACCAAAAGGATCGAAACCGAGGACTAACGCCTCAAGATTTTCAAGTTGATGGAGGAGCGCCGGCGTTGTCGGGTTGGTTGTTGAAGTAGGGCCTGCCGCAGATGTCGCCCAAATCTTCATGTTCATCGGTTTCATGCGATGAAGAATAAGAACCGCCACGGATCGGGAACTTTGACTCTCTTGAATTTCTTCGAGGTGGTGCGACCAATCAAATGCTTCACGGAGACCCATAGTCTTCAATTCTTCCATGGAATGTACATGATTGAGAATAGCCAGTGCGGTTGAGGGTTTCATGAAGGTAATCTGATTTTCTTCACCGCATTATGTGTTGAGGTCATGTTGTGAAGAATTGCAGCAAATTGACGCTTCACCCATTTCGATTATGCTCAACCTTCCGATGAAGACCGAGGAGTAACTCACGGTCAGTCATCACCCTAGGTGCTGTTGCTTGAGGCTTTTGCTTGGCTGAGGTATTTGCGGCAGTGTCATGTGTTGCAGAATCGTCATTGGTGGAGTAAGATGTAGCTAGACGGAATTGACCATCCAATGGACGTGTGCCTTCATCAATCACAGCAGCTGCCTTGCCCTTATCATCAGATGATGAAACTGGTCGCTTGAGGACTTCAATGGGCGGCAAGTAGCTGCCATGGTTCAGAGTGTCAGCCTTGTAATTCAGTGAAGATCTTGCCCTTATGAATCTCATAATCCAAGGTGCATAGGGCTTCAGCTCAAAAGGTGACATTGCAACATTAGCCAAAGTCCTCATGAAGAAATCATGGAAGTTGACAGGAACGCCATGAATGATGTTGAAAAGCATGTTCTTCATGATGCCAACGACATCTTCATCATTTGAGTCGTGGCCTTTGATGGGACTCATTATCTTCGTCAGGATTCGATAGACAGTCCGAGGCACATACAGCAGTTCCTTGACGAGGAATTTGGTTCGAGGGGCCTGCCCTGGCTTCAAAGGCTTCATGAGCACTTGCATATAATGATCAGTCAGCTTGCGGTCATTGTAGATGCAACGTGCGCTTTCATGGGGAGGATCAAGAGGAAGGACACGAAGCAATTCAGTTGCTGGTGCCTTGTAGTGAGTGTTTTCTGTCATCCAATCCAGCACCCATGAATTGACATCTGCGACATCTTCGGTGATATGCAAAGTGGCATAGAACTGAAGAATGAGCTCTTCATTCCAATCACAGATATCAGTGCAGAAGTTCAGCAGCCCTGCATCGTGAATAACTCTGAGGACTGGCTCGAAGCATGGCAGAGATTCCATATCCACATGAGGAATATGCTCATGATCGAAGATTTTGTCCTTGTCAAAGAGCACTGAGGAATAGTAGTTGGCTTGAGTAGCAGTCCAGAAGCGTCTTTTCCTTATGCAAGCAGAGTCATACGGATTGTAATCAGTGAAGAACACATGCTCAGAAAAGAAGTCTTCAGCCTTGAATTTTTGCTTGCTTGAGAACGGATTCTTCGGTTTGGGCAGAGGAGTGTCAGTGATTTGCAGCACAACCTCAGGAATCGCGATCTCAGGTTCTTCAGGCTGAGGAATTTCTGGTTCCTCTTATTGTGCAGTTTGGGGATCAGCAGCAGGTTCTTCAGCACTAGCGGCTGAAACTTCTTCATGAACAGACGATGTGGGATGAGTTTTGTCAGAGCCCAATTGAAAAGTTGTGGCCGGGGACTGAGGAATTTGTTGAATCGGAGTGAAGAGAGGAGTATTGGGATGCTGAATTTCCCAAAAGTCATCGTTCATCACTGGTGTAGTGCATCCAATATCCACGTCTTCTTTTTCTTTTTCAATTTCCTCAACACCAGCCTCTTCAGCTGTGAACTGAGGCATGGGTGAGGAAACGACTGGCGGTGAAGGGAATGCTTCCACTTCAATTTCTTCATCAATCTGTTCTGAGGTAGCAACAGATTGATTTTCTTCATCAGATCCGCTTGGGATCTTGTAGTCTTCACCATAAGGAACAATTTCCTTAGACGACCTGGAGGAAATGGGAACGGCATCAATAGGATTTTCAAGCGAGCTGGTCATTAGCTTCATTTTCTACGCAGCCGAAGAATTTGACGCAGCAGATGCCTTCCTCTTCTTCACTGCAGCTCGTTCTGCAGCCTTTGTCTTCTTCACTTCATAAGCAGAAGGAAGAATTGGAGTTGGTGTTGGCGTTAGGAGGAGCTGAGGATCGTGGTTCGATTTCTTCAGCGAATCTGGTGGAGTTGCCTGATCTCTTGATTTCTTCAGCGCACCGCTAGTGGACGCCTGGAATTTCTTCGGTGGTGGAATGGAGTCATCAGCCTCGAACTTGTATTCTCATCGGCAGTTGAAAGTCATCAGCGATCTTGGCATGTTCTTCAGCGAGCTGAGCGAGTCTTCACTGAGGATTTTCTTGTTGCGATGGGGCAGCAACAGCTTGTCATTTTCTTCGTCAAATTGATGAATCTCACCTTGGCTCCTTGCCAATCAAGATTAGCACCAAATCCTTGCCGAGGGCTTGATTTCAGATTGAGCTTTGAGAAGTTCTTCAGAGTCGTTGACGATGTTCTTCCTCGAAGCTTCTCCTTTCGGCTTGTGCTCTCTTTATTTCACGAGCCTTTTCAAATTTCCATTTCTCTTGGCGATGAAATGGTTCAAGATATGACTTTGACCAGAGTCGAGGCGATCGGTATGGGAGTGTTTGGATCTCGATGCCATAAGTCGATGAAGTCAAGGATCTTCTTCGGATCCAAAAGCAGAGGCACAGTAGTTCCTTTGGCTCTAGCGGCCTTTGTCAGTCTGTCTCTGATGATTTTTGCAAGTTCTTCATCAGAAGCTTCATCATCAGAGGGCACATTGAAGGCAACCTGTTTCTTTCTTGGACTTGGCCGAGGACTGCGTCTAGCTGTTGTTTTTGTCTTCAGCAGAGTGGGGCATGATGAGGACATTGGTGCAGCTGAGGAACTTGCTGAGACACCAGAAGCAATCAAGAAACTCTGAATCCTTTGGCAGGTAACCAGATGCACAGGAGTTGAGGACTTGGAGGGAGCTGCTGAGGATTTGGAGGGAGCAGCAGCAGTCTGAGGAATTTGCCGTGAGGGCGCGGCTGAGGAACTGGGCCGTGAGGGCGCTGATAGTGAAGCACTTGGCTTGCGAGCAGGCTTCTTCGGCATTGATTTCCTCGGCTTGACCGAGGTCTCAGCGGCAGCAGCAGCAGCAGAATCCTCATTGAATTTTCTCACTGCCTCCTTGGCCTGTCTTGCCAATTTGGCTTGGCGCCTGGACCATTCTTCAGAAAGTCTTCACCACGCTTGATCTTTGGTGGGATCACGACTTGGCCGGTGCCAATGGAGCTCTTGGGAATGGAGGGTTTAAGGCGAATTTCTTCATGTACTTGGGAGTAACATAGCGATATCCCTCCATTCTCGTGCCCATCTTCGTTCTATCCTCTCGGATCGCACTTTGCGCTGATTTTTGTTTTCCTTGCCAAACTTGGCTTCATCAGTGTGCAATAATCTTTGTAAATTTCATCAGGATCTCAAAGGCGGTCATGACCTCCGGTTTCTTTCCTCCCTTCTGCGGTCTCTTGCCTTCGCCATTTTCTTCAGATGAGGAATTTGAACAATAGAACACTGAAGAAGTATGCAGTTTTTCTTCGAGGAACACCGCAAATGAGTTAAGTTGATGAGAACCTAGTGATTCAGCAGCGGACATGAGTACCTGTGAACAGAGTGTAGGTGCGAGGAATTTGGAGAGGTCATATGCGTTCTCAGAAGATTTTTTAAAAAAAAGTTTTGAGGAATTTGACCAGTTGAGCCTTGAGGAATTTCACTAAGCGTTTTTGTTTTAGGTTCCAGAGTTGTACAGATTGAAAATCCGCACAATTGAGGAATCTTGAAGAAATGAGTGCTTAGAGAGATGAATCAAGAGCATACAGTGTGTGAGGTGTTCATATGTGAAGATTTGAAGAACAAAAACACCTTTGAAGATTTTCAGAAAAGTTTGAGAATCGAAGCGAGTAATAAAAGTGACTTTTAATTACCCTAACTGAAGAACACGACGAACAGAGATGAACTGTAGTGAAGTTCATCACGTTAGATCTCCCACGCCCTAACTTGGCAGAGGGAGACAGCTATGGCGGCGGCGGGGTGAAGATTTCCGCAGCCGGCGCGAGTACGACGGCGACGAGGTCGAGGCACTGAAGCTCTTCCTCACCGACGGCGATGGAGTAGCGGCGGCGCTAGGGTTTGAGGAGAGCTCGAGCGAGAGACAGCGACCGAGCGGAGTAAATGAAGTAAGGAAGGGAAAGGAGTATTTATAGCCACGGTAAAAACTGTTCGCCCAAAGATTTTGGGACGAAGATGCCCCTGCCCTTTCTTCTTCACGCGACATGAGTCACCCACGTACTGTGCAGATGAGATCGTGTAAGATCGTGGGTGAATAAACTAATGTATCGTGGGATGCGGAACGGTTTGAGCGGTAAGACCGAAAATCTGGATAAGATTTGTTTAAAAATTTCGTTCGCAATTTCTTCAACTGTCAAGGACACAGTGAAGACTTCGAACGAGTTTCAATCAGAACGCACATGAAGAATTTGTGAATAGATTGGGTTGAGTATAGTATAGAGGGGGAAGGGTCCGATCACATTCACTTAGCAGAAATTGCAACTTGAAGAAATAGCAATAAGTGAATGCTGTAGAGGACATTAACTCACGTATATATATAGCCAATGAAGAAAAACGACGGAAACATTGAAGATTTTGCAAAGTTGAAGAATTTGTAAAACTGAAGAATTTAAAAAATGAGGAAAAACTCAAATTGAAGGTTTTCAACTTTTGTGGTGGCGAAATTTCATCAGATAAGAATGATGATTTCAGACACCGCTGCATAATTTGTCGAGGGTTACGAGAATCGATTCTTCATTAATTTCTCACACTTAGAGTGTTATTCTTCATTGATTGAAGAAAACGTTTCTTCATGTGTTGCACATCTAAGTCATCAATTATGCATAAGGGTTAGGATGTGTCCTTTTCAAAGAACATTCGAAGATTCTAAGATATTTAGCTCACACCGCAACTTGCTAAATCTCTTCTCATCCAAGGGCTTAGTGAAGATATCAGCTAGCTGTTCTTCAATCTTCACATGCTCGATGGAGATATCGCCCTTCAACACATGATCACGAAGAAAATGATGACGAATCTGGATGTGCTTAGTCTTCGAGTGCCGAACTGGGTTGTGAGCAATCTTGATGGCACTCTCATTGTCGCAGAGGAGAGGCACATTCTTCACGTTGACGCCATAGTCCTTGAGGGTTTGCTTCATCCAAAGCAGCTTGAGCACAAGATGAGCCAGCAACAATGTATTCAGCTTCAAAGAGATGAAGCGGTGATACACGTTCTGCTTTCTTCGAGGACCAATGCACAAAGATCGCCCAAGGAAATGACAAGTGCCGATGTTGACTTGCGGTCCACACGATCACCAAAGATAGTCGAGTCGAATATCCAATGAGATCAAAAGCAGAGCCCTTGGGGTACCATAATCCTAGTGTTGGTGTGTGAGCTAGATATCAAGAATATGCTTCACAGCCTTATGGTGTGATTCCTTGGTGCAGCTTGAAATCGGGCACACATGCAAACACTAAGCATTATATCCGCCTAGATGCACATAAGTACAATAAAGAACCAATCATGGAGCGGTATACCTTGTGATCAAGTCAATACCATTTTCATTAGTGCATAGATGGCCATTTGTGGGCATAGGAATTTTGACGCCTTTGCAATCTTGCATGCCAAATTCCTCAAGACATCTTTGAGGTATTTCTCTTGAGATATGAATATGCCCATTGTGTTTGCCGATTTAATTTGAAGACCTAAGAAGAATTTCAACTCTCCCATCATAGACATTTGATATTCTTCACTCATCATATAGGCAAATTCATCACTGTATCGTTGGTTAGTACAGCCAAAGATAATATCATCAACATATATTTGGCACACAAACAGTTCACCATCATATGATTTAGTAAAAAGAGTAGGGTCGAGTGAACCGGGTGTGAAGCCATTCTTCATGAAGAATTCCTTCAATGTATCATACCACGCCCGAGGGGCTTGCTTGAGGCCATAGAGGGCCTTATTGAGTCTGAAGACTTTGTCAGCATTCTTGGGATCTTCAAAACCTGGGGGTTGAGCAACATATACTTCTTCTTCAAGCTTACCATTGAGGAATGCACTTTTCACATCCATTTGATATAAGATGATATCATGATGGTTAGCATAGGCAAGTAAAATGCGAATAGCCTCAAGTCTAGCAACAGCTGCAAAAGTTTCATCAAAATCAATTCCTTCAACCTGCGTGTAGCCTTGAGCTACTAGTCGTGCCTTATTCCTCACCACAAGGCCATTTTCATCTTGCTTGTTGCGGTAGATCCACTTTGTGCCAATGATATTATGCTTGCGAGGATCTGGGCGATTGACCAATTCCCAGACATTTTTAGCTCGAACTGATGTAATTCTTCTTGCATAGCCTGAATCCACTCCGGCTCTAGAAATGCTTCATCTACCTTAGTGGGCTCTGAGATAGAGACAAAAGCGTAGTGCCCACAAAAGTTAGATAAGTGTGAGGCTTTTGAGTGTGTGAGACGACCTGGTGCGCTAATGTCATCGATGATCTTCTCCACTTGTACTTCTTTTGCAACGCGTGGATGAGTTGGTTGTCGCTGAGGATTTTGATCAGCATTTTCTTCGGCACCATTTTCCTCATCATGTTCTTGTGTGCATCACCGACGCTCTTCATGAACAGGAATGAATTCTTCA
Organism: Aegilops speltoides; assembly: GCA_021437245.1. Taxonomy (NCBI): domain Eukaryota; kingdom Viridiplantae; phylum Streptophyta; class Magnoliopsida; order Poales; family Poaceae; genus Aegilops; species Aegilops speltoides. The sequence goes on along the minus strand of CM038147.1, from coordinate 473,109,141 downwards.
GCAGATTCTTCAAGAGGAATGACATCCTCGGTTGTTTTGAGCTTGATAGCATCCTCGGTCTGCTGGTTCATCTAACACGTAGGTAGGTGCTCTCTTTGCGAGCCATTAGTTTCATCGAACCGCACATCTACAAGGTCAACAATCTTGTGAAGAACAATGTTGAAGACTCAGAGGTGTGCGAGTCCTTTCCATAACCAAGCATAAAACCTTCATGTGCTTTCGGTGCAAATTTAGAGTTGTGGTGAGGATCTCTAATCCAACATTTAGCACCGAAGACTTTTGAAATAACTCACATTGGGTTTCTTGTCAGTGAGGAGTTCATAGGCAGTCTTCTTGAAGAATTTGTGAAGATATACTCTGTTGATGATGTGGCAGGCAGTATCAATTGCATCAATCCAAAAATGATGAGACGTTTTGTATTCATCAAGCATAGTGCAAGCCATCTCAACAAGAGTTCTGTTCTTGCGCTCCACAACGCCATTCTGCTGAGGAGTATAGGGAGCAGATAACTCATGAGTAATACCAAGTTCATCAAGATAGGCATCAAGACCAGAATTCTTCAACTCAGTTCCATTGTCACTTCTGATATGCTTGATCTTCACACCAAAGTTGGTTGAAGCCCTCGAGGAAAATCGTTTGAAGACTTCCTGCACTTCATGTTTGTAAGTAACAATGTGTACCCATGTATATCGAGAATAATCATCAACAATGACAAAACCATATAAAGATGCATCATTAGTATTTGCTGAATAATGATTAGGTCCGAAGAGGTCCATGTGAAGCAATTGAATGGACGGTAGTGGTCATGATAGTCTTATTGGATGCTTGGCCTTGGTCATTTTTCCGACTTCACAGCTCCGATAAGTGATCCTTGAGGAATTTGACATTCTCAATGCCAATGACATGCTTCTTCTTCGCAAGCGTGTTCAAATTCCTCATGCCTGCGTGACCAAGTCGTCGATGCCATAGCCAGCCTTCGAAGCTTTTGCAAGTAGACACACGGCTGGTTGTGGTCCCAGAGAAATCAACAATATCTGATCTCCTCTCCTAAAGCCTTCAAGACTTTGGAATTGTCGACTTCCATAATCACAACACAACGATATTTGCCAAGACAACAACCATACCAAGATCACAAAGCATTGAGACTCGACATGAGATTGTATCCTAAGGACTCAACAAGCATGACTTTGTCCATGTGCTTATCCCGAGAGATAGCAACCTTACCAAGACCCAATACGACTTTTGCCTTTGTCAAAAAAAATGATATGCTTCAGAGGTGACGTGATAAGGGAGCATCCATCAATAGATTCTTGTCACCAGTCATGTGATTTGTACATCCACTATCGAGGACCCATTCAGTGCTTTTGGGTTGATCATCCTGCAGATGAATTAGTGTAGCTTACAATCTCATATGCTTCATCATGAAGAATATGATATCAAGTTCATCGATGAATTTCATCTAGCGGTAAACAGATATAGCAGTATGAGGACGTGTGAAATGAAAGTTCATTTCATCATGATTCGCCTGCGTCCTTTCAGGCATTTTTGTCAGGTCCCCAGCAAATTTTTCAGACTATAAAGTACGTCTGGAGACCTGACCCTGCAGAAGAGATTAGTTCTTTTTCTTCACCACCCACATCTGGAGAGGTGGCAAAGAGTTCATCATCCTACGAGCATCATGTGAGAAAGGTGGCAAAGATGCCAAACCATTTCGCTTAGCATAGGAGGGGTTAGGGTAAGCATATGAATAAGCAGAGTAATTCTTCGAGGACTTACGAACATAATGGTTTGAAGAATAATGCACATATTCATAGCCCTTAGCTCTACCCTGTGAGACAGAGTTGTTAGCACGATGATAATCATATGAGGACTTTGATCCTATTGAGGAATTTGATCCATGTGAAGGATTTGATCTGTATGAAGAATTTGATCTGAGGTTCCTGTTCTTCACAGGTGGTGTCATGAGGACATTCACCTGAAGACTTTCAACACAGCTTTTGGGAACCCATATTTTCTTCATAGGGGAACCGTTCCTGCAGTTAGTGCCAACATATCTAGCAAATACTTCATCATTCTGATTTTTGAACAGTTTATAGTTAGAGTCAAGTGACTCATCAGAAGAATGAGTAGATTCACATGTAAAGCCAGATAAGTTAGATGGATCAACTGGAGGTCCCTTTGCAGCAACCCATGAGGTTTTGGGATACTGCTCAGGTTTCCAATATGTTCCATCGGCATTGAATTTCCTCTCAAATGCAATACCCTCTTTCCTAGGGTTTCATTGAGGATCTGCTTTTGAGCACATCACAAAGTGTCGATGCCCTTTGAGGCTTTTGTACATGCTGTCATGTACAATTCCTTCAGCCCTGCATTGTCAAGTGATACTAGCAATGTCCTCGATGAGGAATTAGTGATAGCAGAGGGATGAAGAATTTGTAACATTTGAAGCATTTGAACATTGGTGAAGAATTAGCGATTCACGCTCAATGCACTTTAAGCATGGAGGAACAAATTCTTCCTGAGAAGTGCTGATTTGTTGAGCTAGTAATGAATCGCGCTCCTTCTGAAGATCTTCATAACACACTCTTAGCTTTTCAAGATCTTCCTTTCTTTGAAGAGCTTCAAGAGAAAGCTTCTCATGATCAGTCAAGAGGGTATTATGTTGATCTTGAAGGACGTCAAACTTGGAGTGGATTTTCTGAAGACATTCACCCAATGCTTTTGACTGATCCATTTCTTTGCGCAACATATTATCACTTCTTTCTAGCATATCCTGAGTTTGTTCTAAAACTGTTTGTTGTTTAGTGGCAACGCAAATGAGTTTGGTATAGCAGGATTCAATATCATCATCAGATTCATCATTGTCAGATTCACTATCACAAGACTCGGATGAGGAGCATTCAGTTACCTCAGCACCATTTGCCATGAGACAAGGTGCAGAAGATGATGATTCTGGCTCAAAAGTCATCGTTTTGAGAGATTCCTTGAAGTCCTCAAACCAGGGATCATGACGAGTTCGATGACCTTCATAGACATCAGAGATTCGGTCCCAGATGAGATTTGAATTGCCAAGATGCATAATTAGCGAATTGATCTCTCGGATAGGCGAGGAGCGAGGCGATATCCTTCGCTATGACATCAAGTCGAGTGTACTTGCGAATATCATCAGCATTCGCCATCTTGCATAGATCGGTAAGACCAATCTCAGTGACGGTCCACAGCTTGCTGTTCTTTGCCATGAGGCGCTTCTTCATCATGGCCTTCCACTTGGGATAGTCATGACCGTCAAAGATAGGGCATATCACTTTCTTCATACCTGCGGTCGACATAACTAAAACTCCAGGCGGTTAAACCAAAATCACACAAAACAAGGGAGTACCTTGCTCTGATACCAATTGAAAGTGCGTTATATCGACTAGAGGGGGGGTGAATAGGCGATTTTTAAGAATTCTTCACTGAGGAATTTGCTGGAGAGGAAATTCCTTAGTGAAGAACTACTTGCAGCGGAATATGTACTTAGAAGTAAACATAACAGGATACAAACATAGTCATCATGATGAAATGAAGACTAACACAGAGTACGGGAAGCGTAAACACGGGATAGCAAGATGAAGACAAACGGATCAAGAAATTGGGCGAGGAATTTGTGAAAGTCTTGACCAAAGTCTTCAAGCACAGATATGAACAACATTCAACACAAGAATGAGGAAATGAAAGAGTTGAGGAAATAGAGCCGGTCAGTTGGTGAAGACAATGATTTGGTAAACCAGTTCCAACTGCTGTCTCGGTTATACGTCTGTTGGAGCGGTGAGTATTTAAACTCGAGGACACACAGTCCGGACACCCGCCTCTCGAGTCGCAACTCAGACACCCAGTCCTCACCGTATTCTCCTTGAACTAAGACCACGCAGGCCTCGCCCAATCACTCGTGGTAAGTCTTGGTGACTTCCAAACCTTCACAGACTTGGTCACTCGGCGATCCACAATTCCTCTTGATGCTCTAGACCTTGACGCCTAACCGTCTGGAAGAAGCACAGTCTTCAAGGTAACAAGCGCCGGATCCACGCAGGATCAATTTCTTGATGATGCTCAATCACTTTGGGTTTGTGGGGTTTGGTTTTGGGATTTTCCTCACTTGATGATTTTCGCTCAAAGTCCTCGGAGGATGGGTTGCTCTCGGATGACAAGTGTCAAGTTCTCTCGAGCAGCCAACCAGCTAGTGGTTGTAGGGGCGGCTAATTATAGCCTAGGGAGCAGCGACATGATAAGACATAAATGCCCTTCAATGATATGACCGTTAGGTGGATAAGATATTTTGGAACAGCCACAAGAAGACAAGAACGATCGGAAATTTGACTCTCAAATTCCTCGGGGCTATCATGTTCCTCATGTGTAGGCAATTCAGATCTGGCGAATTCCTAACTCCTCGGTCGAGCAAAGTCCTCAGTGACTGTAAGAACTGCGTCTCATATCAAGAAATTGATCGAATCAGTATGAGATTTCCAATGGCTTCACTCGAAGGGATTGGTAGGTGTAGGATTTTGAGTTGAGCATCACATGGAAATTTTTCCTTAGTATTTCCTCGACCCCCTTTAACAGTACGGTGTTTCCTATGACTCAAGAAAGAGAAAACGAAACTACGAAAACAAAAGTCTTCACGCTTCATATTTCTCGAATGAATATTAAGTCTTCAAGGTCACACCAATTTCTTCACTTTCAAAGTCTTCAGAAAGTCTTCAGAATATCAAAGTCTTCAGACAAAGAACTTCATTTTTAGGGGTCGACTTTCACTGTAAATATCAAACTCCTCATAGACTTATATACATGTGTACACTCACAAACGCATCAGTTACTTAACCTATAAGTCTTCAATACACCAAAATCACTAAGGGGCACTAGATGCACTTACACTTAAAGACTACGGAGTGAATGTCCGACCGTTGCAGTGCCGAGTGACTCCTGGCCTTCAGTAGGTCGAGTGATTCCTCATATGGTCGAGTGACAACAGGTATGTAACGCCCCGGATCCGATGCGCCAGGTGTCCGCCAGTTATTTGCCGTTGTTGCCATGTCATTGCTTGCGTGTTGCATTTCACCATGTCATCATCTCGCATTTCATCCGCATGTTTTTCAAAACTTGCATCCGTTCGGTTCTCCGGTTCTCTCCGTTGTCCGTTCGAGTCCAGAGACCGCACGCGCGCTGCACCTCCGAAATATTATTTTATAAGTGGCATAAAATGTTCTCGGAATGGGTTGCAACTTGTCGTGCGGTCTTATTATAGTGTAGACAGGCCGCCTGCCAAGTTTCGTCGCATTCGGAGTCCATTTGATAGCCCAACCGTTAAACCATAAACCGCAATATAGCCGGTCTTTCGTCGGACGTTTTCGGTCCCCGGAAACTGCTGCCGGGCCTCTCTCCCTCTTCCCTCCTGCAGCCCATGGTCTCTCCATAGCCCACTAACCTCCCCCCCTCTGATCGGAGCCGCACGATCGCGATCGTACGGTCCAAAAACGGCCCCAAACCCTCAAACCCTAGCTCCTTTCTATATATAGACGCCTCCCATGCCATTTTTGGCCTCCACCAACCTCCTCCCTCAATTTCCGTGCAGCCAGCCACCTCCCACCTCGGTTCCGCCGCCGCCAGCCGCAGCCCGCCACTTGGCACCGTCGCCGGCGCGCCCTGGACCAATCCACGCGCGCCACGTCGCCTCGGCCGTCTCCACCATCGCCCGCCGCCATGTGGCATCGCCACCTCACCCCGCTCCTCCCCGCCGCCGAGGCCCGTAGAAGCCCGCATCCGGCCCACGCCCGGCCGATCCGGGCCCGATGAGCCCGCAGCCCCGTTCGCCGCCGCTCCCGAGCGCTCTGCTCGATCTGGATCGGGAGTTCCCCTCCTGCTCGCCCGATCCCGCCGCCCTCCGCGCCCTCCGGCGAGCCACCGCCGTTGACCCCGAGGCCTACCCCGTCGCCCTGCCCTTCCATCTCTCCCTTCTCCCTTGGTTCCATCTCCCTCTCACCCCGCCGACCTTTCCTCTCGCAGGTACCCGTCGTTGCCGCCGTCGGAGTTGCTCGCGCCGCCGCCCTGGGATCCCACTGCCGCTGCCGCCACCGGGAATGGGTTTCCCGGGACCAGATCCGCCCTCTCCGGTCCTTCCCGCTGCCCTCACCGGCCGGAGTTGCTGCTGCCCCGCCGTTGACTTCGGGCGCCGCCGTCCCCTGCATCTTGCCCGTGCGCCTCAGGCACGAGGAGAACGACACCGGCGCCTCATCCTCGTGCGTAGGCCCCCCATAAGCCGGCCAGTCTGGGCCGCCCCTGTGCCCAACAGCCCAATGCCCAAAGAACCTTCTCCACCAACCGGGCCAAGGCCCATGGTGAGCTGCCCCCGCGCCTTCCTTTTTTTTCCATTCTGTTGGGCCAAACAGATTCGGCCCGCGTACATTTTTTTCCTGATCTGCGCATTTGTCTATTTTTCCAGAGATTCCAGTTTTACAGAAAAGTCCCTAAACTTCATGCATTAATAACTTCATAGCCGTGCATCGGTTTAAAATAATTTATATATGTAAAATGATTAGAATTTCATCTAGTTTCATAATATGCCATTTTCATCCATGTTTAAAATGTTTAACTTGCTGTTTATATAAATTTGCCTAAATGCCATGTTAAAATGATTTAATTCATAACTAAATAACCGTAACTCCGATTTTAACAAACTTTATATGTAAATGGGGTGGAAAAATGCCTAGATTAACATGGTCCACTTTATTTTCCTGTTTAACAACTCTAAAATTGTGTTTAGGGCAGAACAGTACCAAACCTTAAAATATGCACATGGGGATTTTCCGGACTTGTTGTTCGTTGTTTCCGGCCTCATTTAAACTTGCCTAGGTAGGTAGTTTTGTGGTGCTTCACCCCTTGCCATGTTAATCAACATTTAATATTGTTGGGTACTTAAACGAGATCGAACTAAATAAATTGTCGTGGTGTTTCATCAATATGCACCGTTGCATATTGAGCTCCACTTAATTTGTAGGATTGCTTGTGCACTTTGCCATGCCATGCCATGCCTCATTAAACCGGACATGCATCATACTTGTTTGCGCATCATGCCATGTTTATGTGAGGGTTGTTTACTATATTGTTTGCTTCTTTCCGGTTTGCTTCTCTCGTTAGCTTCGGTTTCGTTCCGGAGTTGTGAGGATCCGTTCGTCTTCGTCCGTTTGTCTTCTTCATGGACTCGTTCTTCTTCCTTGCGGGATTTCAGGCAAGATGATCATACCCTCGAAATCACTACTATCTTTGCTATGCTAGTTTGCTCGCTCTTTTGCTATGCCAATGCTACGATGCCTACCCTTTTGCTTGTCAGCCTCCCAAATTGCCATGAACCTCTAACCTTTGACACCATTCCTAGCACACCGTTGTTTGGCTATGTTACCGCTTTGCTCAGCCCCTCTTATAGCGTTGTTAGTTGCAGGTGAAGATGAAGTTTGTTCCTCGTTGGAACATGGAGATGTTGTTCCTTGTTGGAACATGTTTACTTGTTGGGATATCACAATATCTCTTATAATATTAATGCATCTATATACTTGGTAAAGGGTGGAAGGCTCGGCCTTATGCCTGGTGTTTTGTTCCACTCTTGCCGCCCTAGTTTCCGTCATACCGGTGTTATGTTCCCGGATTTTGCGTTCCTTACGCGGTCGGGTGATTTATGTGACCCCCCTGACAGTTCGCTTTGAATAAAACTTGTCCAGCAAGCCCAACATTGCCTTTTACCATTTGCCTCACCTAGCCCTTTTTTTCCCTTGGGTTTCCGGAGCCCGAGGGTCATCTTTATTTAACCCCCCGGGCGGTGCTCGTTGAGTGTTGGTCCAAACCGTCTACCACGGTGTACCAGAAGCAACTCTGGGCTGGCCTACCGGAAGTTTGGACAATCCGGTGTGCCCTGAGAACGAGATATGTGCAGCTCCTATCAGGATTTGTCGGCACATTCGGGCGGCTTTGCTGGTCTTGTTTTACCATTGTCGAAATGTCTTGATGTACCGGGATACCGAGTCGATCGGAGTGTCTCGGGTGAAGGTCTATTCTTCGATGATCGCGAGAGCCCTGTCATGGGCTAAGTTGGGACACCTGCGCAGGTTTAAACTTTCGAAAGCCGTGCCCGCGGTTATGTGGCAGATGGGAATTTGTTAATGTCCGGTTGTAGACAACCCGAAGTTGACCTTAATTAAAATACATCAACCGTGTGTGTTACCGTGATGGTCTCTTTCCGTGAGTCCGGAAGTGAACTCTGATGTTGGAGTTATGCTTGACGAGGTTGCTATAGGATCACTTCTTGATCATACTTTTATCGACCGTGCTTTGCCTTCTCTTCTCGCTCTCATTTGCGTATGTTAGCCATCATATATGCTAGTCGCTTGCTACAGCTCCACCTCTTGCCTTTACCCTTACCCATAAGCTTAAATAGTCTTGATCTCATGGTGTGAGATTCTTTGAGTCCTCGTGACTCACGGATACTTCAAAACCAGTTTGCGGTGCCTATGTTATCGAAAGCGGTGGCGCAAACAAGCTCAAGGAGGAGCTCGATGAAGATCTTGCCATTTGTGTTGTTTCGTTCTAGTTGATCAGTAGTGGAGCCCAGTTGGGGTCGATCAGGGTCCTTTGTCGCATTTGGGGTTCTTCTTTTATTTTGGTTCCGTAGTCGGACCTTGATTGTATCTGGATGATGTAATGCTTTATTCATGTAATTGTGTGAAGTGGCGATTGTAAGCCAACTATGTATCTCTTTCCCTTATGTATTACTTGGGTTGTGTGAAGATTACCTCACTTGCGACATTGCTTTCAATGCGGTTATGCCTCTAAGTCGTGCTTCGACACGTGGGAGATATAGCCGCATCGAGGGCGTTACAAGGTAGGAGGGGTACCTGTTGGAAATATGCCCTAGAAGCAATAATAAAAGTATTATTATATTTCATTGTTCATGATAATTGTCTTTTATTCATGCTATAACTGTATTATCCGGAAATCGTAATACATGTGTGAATACATAGACCACAATATGTCCCTAGTGAGCCTCTAGTTGACTAGCTCGTTGAGATCAACAGATAGTCATGGTTTCCTGACTATGGACATTGGATGTCGTTGATAACGGGATCACATCATTAGGAGAATGATGTGATGGACAAGACCCAGTCCTAAGCATAGCATAAAGATCGTGTAGTTCGTTTGCTAGAGCTTTTCCAATGTCAAGTATCTCTTCCTTCGACCATGAGATCGTGTAACTCCCGGATACCGTAGGAGTGCTTTGGGTGTATCAAAGCGTCACAACGTAAGCGGGTGACTATAAAGGTGCACTCTGGTATCTCCGAAAGTGTCATTGGGTTGACACGGATCGAGGCTGGATTTGTCACTCCGTATGACGGAGAGGTATTTCTGGGCCCACTCGGTAATGCATCATCATAATGAGCTCAAGGTGACCAAGGTGTTGGCCACGGGATCATGCATTACGGTACGAGTAAAGTGACTTGCCGGTAACGAGACTTAACAAGGTATTGGGATACCGACGATCGAGTCTCGGGCAAGTAATGTACCGGTTGACAAAGGGAATTGTATACGGGGTTTTGATCGAATCCTCGACATCGTGGTTCAACCGATGATATCATCGTGGAACATGTGGGAGCCAACATGGGTATCCAGATCCCGCTGTTGGTTATTGACCGGAGAGTGGTCTCGGTCATGTCTGCATGTCTCCCGAACCCGTAGGGTCTACACACTTAAGGTTCGGTGACGGTAGGGTTATTGACTACCGAATGTTGTTTGGAGTCCCGGATGAGATTCTGGACGTCACGAGGAGTTCCGGAATGGTCCGGAGGTGAAGTTTTATGTATGGGAAGTTGTCATACGGACACCGGAAAGTTTCGGGGGCTTATTGGTATTGTCTGGGGCCCGGAGAGGTTCGAGGTCCACCGGGAGGGGCCACCCCTCCGGAGGGCCACATGGGCAGAAGGGAGGAGCCAGCCTGGAGGGCTGGGCGCGCTACCTTGGGCCCATGCGCCTAGGGTGGGGGAAACCCTAAGGCGCCCCTGCTTGGGGGCAAGTCCCCCCCTCGGCTGCCGCCCCCTCTAGATCCCATCTAGAGGGGTCGGCCCCACTTGCCCCTTCCCCTATAAATAGAGGGGTGAGGGGAGGGCTGCTGTACACATCTTCCAGCGCAGCCCTCCCTCCCAACACATCTCCTCCTCCGTTACGTGCTTTGCGAAGCCCTGCCGAGATCTTGCCGCACCAACACCACGCCGTCGTCTGCTGCCGTTGGGCGATCTTCCTCAACCTCTCCTTCCCCTTGCTGGATCAAGAAGGAGGAGACGTCTCCGTCCCATACGTGTGTTGAGCGGAGGTGTTGTCCGTTCAGCACTTGGACATCGGTGATCTGAATCACGTCGAGTGCGACTCCATCATCACCATCCCTTGCAAGCTTCCGCACGCGATCTACAAGTGGTATGTAGATGCAAACTCACTCCCTTGACTCGTTGCTTAGATGAACTCATAGATGGATCTTGGTGAAACCGTAGGAAAAATTTTAATTTTTCGCAGCGTTCCCCAACAGTGGCATCATGAGCTAGGTCTATGCGTAGTTCTCTAATGCACGAGTAGAACACAATTTCGTTGTGGGCGTGGATCTTGTCAACTTGCTTGCCACTACTAGTCTTTTCTTGCTTCAGCGGTATTGTGGGATGAAGTGGCCCGGACCAACCTTACACGTACGCTTACGTGAGACCGGTTCCACCGATTGACATGCACTAGTTGCATAAGGTGGCTGGCGGGTGTTTGTCTCTCCCACTTTAGTTGAAGCGGATTCAATGAAAAGGGTCCTTATGAAGGGTAAATAGAAGTTGACAAAATCACGTTGTGGTTATTCGTAGGTAAGAAAACGTTCTTGCTAGAACCCAATTGCAGCCACGTAAAAGATGCAACAACAATTAGAGGACGTCTAACTTGTTTTTGCAGCGATTGTTCATGTGATGTGATATGGCCAGAAGTTGTGATGAATGATGAATTGTGATGTATGAGATCATGTTCTTGTAATAGGATTCATGACTTGCATGTCGATGAGTATGACAACCGGCAGGATCCATAGGAGTTGTCTTTATTTTTTGTATGACCTGCGTGTCATTGAAGAACGCCATGTAAACTACTTTACTTTATTGCTAAACGCGTTAGCCATAGAAGTAGAAGTAGTCGTTGGTGTGACAACTTCATGAAGACACGATGATGGAGATCATGGTGTCAAGCCGGTGACAAGATGATCATGGAGCCCCGAAGATGGAGATCAATGGAGCTGTATGATATTGGCCATATCATGTCACAACTATATAATTGCATGTGATGTTTATTATGTTTATGCATCTTGTTTACTTAGGACCACGGTAGTAAATAAGATGATCCCTTACAACAATTTCAAGAAGTGTTCTCCCCTAACTGTGCACCGTTGCTACAATTCGTCGTTTCGAAGCACCACGTGATGATCGGGTGTGATAGATCCTTACGTTCACATACAACGGGTGTAAGACAGATTTACACAGCAAAACACTTAGGGTTAACTTGACGAGCCTAGCATGTACAGACATGGCCTCGGAACACGGAGACCGAAAGGTGGAACACGATTCGTATGGAAGATACGATCAACATGAAGATGTTCACCGATGATGACTAGTCCGTCTCACGTGATGATCGGACACGGGCTAGTCGACTCGGATCGTGTAACACTTAGATGACTAGAGGGATGTCTAATCTGAGTGGGAGTTCATAATTTGATTAGATGATCTTAATTATCATGAACTTAGTCTAAAACCTTTGCAAATATGTCTTGTAGATCAAATGGCCAACGCTCATGTCAACATGAACTTCAACGCGTTCCTAGAAAACCAAGCTGAAAGATGATGGCAGCAACTATACGGATCGGGTCCGGAACACGAGATCATCCTCATAGCTGCCGAGAAGCAATATGTCCTAGAAGGACCGCTAGGTGACGCTCCGTCCCGAGAACCAAGACATTATGAGCGATTGGCAAACTCAGGTCGATGATTACTCCCTCGTTCGGTGCGGCATGCTATACAGCTTAGAACGGGGCTCCAAAAGCGTTTTGAGCATCACGGAGCATATGAGATGTTCAAGAGCTGAAACTAGTTTTCCAAGCTCATGCCCGGTCGAGAGATATGATGTCTCCGACAAGTTCTGATTGTAAGATGGAGGAAAACAGTTACGTCGGTGAGCACATCCTCAAGATGTCAGGGTTGCACAACCGTATGACCCAAATTGAACATTAACCTCCGGATGAGGCGGTCATTGACAGAATCCTCGATCGCTCCCACCAAGCTACAAGAGCTTTGTGATGAACTACAACATGCGGGGATGGTGAAGACCATTCTGAAGTGTTCTCAATCTTTGAAGTCAGCAGAGGCTGAAATCAAGAAAGAACATCAAGTGTTGATGGTCAATAAGACCACTAAGTTCAAGAAGGGCAAGGGCAAGAAGAACTTCAAGAAGGACTGCAAGGATGTTGACGCCGTAAGCGATTCTGGGAAGAAGTCAAAGAATGGACCCAAGCACGAGACCGAGTGCTTTTATTGTAAGGGAAGGGTCATCGAAGCGGAACTCGCCCAAATACTTAGCGAATAAGAAGGCCGGCAACACCAAAGGTATATTTGATATACATGTAATTGATGTGAACCTTACTAGTACTCGTAGTAACTCACGGTATTTGATACCGTGTCGTTGCTCATATTTGTAACTCACTGGCAGAGCTGCGGAATAAACGGAGCTGGCGAAGGGCGGGTGACGATGCGCGTCGGGAATGGTTCGAGTCGATGTGATCGCCGTCGGCACGCTACCTCTACATTTACCTACGGGATTAGTTTTGAACCTTAATAATTGTTATTTAGTGCCAAGTTTGAGCATGAACATTGTATCAGGATCTCGTTTAATACTAGATGGCTACTCATTTAAATCCGAGAATAATAGTTGTTCTATTTATATGAGAGATATGTTTTATGGTCATGCTCCGATGGTCAATGGTTTATTCTTAATGAATCTCGAGCGTAATATTACACATGTTCATAGTGTGGATGCCAAAAGATGTAAAGTTGATAATGATAGTCCCACATACTTGTGGCATCGCCGCCTTGGTCACATTGGTGTCAAGCGCATGAAGAAGCTCCATCTTGATGGACTTTTAGAGTCTCTTGATTATGAATCGTTTGACACATGCGAACCATGCCTCATGGGCAAAATGACCAAGACTCCGTTCTCCGAACAATGGGCGAGCAACCAACTTGTTGGAAATCATACATACCGATGTGTGCGGTCCAATGAGCATTGAGGCTCATGGAGGATATCATTATGTTCTCACTCTCACTGATGACTTGAGTAGATATGGGTATGTCTACTTAATGAAACACAAGTCTGAGACCTTTGAAAAGTTCAAGGAATTTCAGAATGAGGTGGAGAATCAACGTGACCGAAAGATAAAGTTCCTACGATCAGATCGTGGAGGAGAATACTTAAGTCACGAATTTGGTACACACTTAAGGAAATGTGGAATCGTTTCACAACTCACGCCGCCTGGAACACCTCAGCGTAACGGTGTGTCCGAACGTCGTAATCACACTCTATTGGATATGGTGCGGTCTATGATGTCTCCTACCGATTTACCGCTATCATTTTGGGGATACGCTCTAGAGACAGCTACATTCACTTTAAATAGGGCACCGTCTAAATACGTTGAGACGACACCGTATGAATTATGGTTTGGGAAGAAACCTAAGCTGTCGTTTCTAAAAGTTTGGGGATGTGATGCTTATGTCAAGAAACTTCAACCTGAAAAGCTCGAACCCAAGTCGGAAAAATCGTCTTCATAGGATACCCTAAGGAAACCGTCGGGTATACCTTCTACTTAAGATCCGAGGGCAAGATCTTTGTTGCCAAGAACGGATGCTTTACGGAAAAGAGTTTCTCTCGAAAGAAGTAAGTGGGAGGAAAGTAGAACTCGATGAAGTACTACCTCTCGAGCGGGAAAGTGGTGCAGCTCAGGAAAATGTTCTGTGATGCCTACACCAATGAAGAGGAAAATAATGATGATGATCATGGTACTTGGATCAAGTTGCTCTTGAACCGTGAGGTCCACATGGACACGTTCCGCACTGAGTGGTACGGCAACCCTGTCCCGGAAATCATGTTGTTAGACAACGGTGAACCTTGAACTATGAAGAAGCGATGGCGGGCCCAGATTCCAACAAATGGCTTGAAGCCATGAAATCCGAGATAGAATCCATGTATGAAAACAAAGTATGGACTTTGACAGACTTGCCCGATGATCGGCGAGCGATTTTTAAGAAGAAGACAGACGCGGATGGTAATGTTACCATTTATAAAGCTCGACTTGTCGCTAAGGGTTATCGACAAGTTCAAGGGATTGACTACGATGAGACATTCTCTCCCGTAGCAAAGCTGAAGTCCGTCCGAATCATGTTAGCAATTGCCGCATACTATGATTATGAGACATGGCAGATGGACGTCAAAACGGCATTCCTTAACGGACATCTTAAGGAAGAGCTGTATATGATGCAGCCGGAAGGTTTTGTCGATCCTAAGAACACTAACAAAGTATGCAAGCTCTAGCGATCCATTTATGGGCTGGTGCAAGCATCTCAGAGTTGGAACATTCGCTTTGATGAGATGATCAAAGCGTTTGGGTTTATGGAGACTTATGGAGAAGCCTGCGTTTACAAGAAAATGAGTGGGAGCTCTGTAGCATTTCTCATATTATATGTAGATGACATACTCTTGATGGGAAATGATATAGAACTTCTGGACAGCATTAAGGCCTACTTGAATAAGTGTTTTTCAATGAAGGACCTTGGAGAAGCTGCTTATATATTAGGCATCAATATCTATAGAGATAGATCGAGACGCCTCATAGGTCTTTCACAAAGCACATACCTTGATAAGATTTTGAAAAGGTTCAAAATGGATCAGTCCAAGAAAGGGTTCTTGCCTATGTTACAAGGTGTGAGATTGAGCTCGGCTCGATCACGCACCACGGCAAAAGATAAAGAAGAGATGAGTGTCATCCCTATGCTTCAGCCATAGGATCTATTATGTATGCCATTTGTGTACCAGCACTGATGTAAACCTTGCCGTAAGTTTGGTAGCAAGATACCAAAGTAATCCCGCAAGGAACACCGGACGATGGTCAAGAATATCTGAAGTACCGAAAAGGACAAAGGACATGTTTTCGTTTATGGAGGAGACGAAGAGCTCGTCGTAAAGGTTTACGTCGACGCCAGCTTCGACTCGGATCTGGATGACTCTAAGTCACAAACCGGATACGTGTATATGTTGAATGGTGGAGCAGTAAGCTGGTGGAGCTGCAAGTAGAGCGTCGTGGCGGGATCTACGTGTGAAGCGGAGTACATGGCAGCCTCGGAGGCAGTGCATGAAGCGATTTGGGTGAAGGAGTTCATCACCGACCTAGGAGTCATACCCAATGCGTCGGGGCCGATCAAACTCTTCTGCGTGACAACTTGGAGCTATTGCCCTTGCCAAGGAGCCTGTGTTTCACAAGAAGACCGAGCACATCAAGCGTCGTTTCAACTCCATCCGTGAAAATGTTCAAGATGGAGACATAGAAATTTGCAAAGTACATACGGATCTGAATGTCGCAGATCCGTTGACTAAACCTCTCTCGCGAGCAAAACATGATCAACACCAGAACTCTATGGGTGTTCGATTCATCACAATGTAACTAGATTGGTGACTCTAGTGCAAGTGGGAGACTGTTGGAAATATGCCCTAGAGGCAATAACAAAAGTATTATTATATTTCATTGTTCATGATAATTATCTTTTATTCATGCTATAACTGTATTATCCAGAAATCGTAATACACGTGTGAATACATAGACCACAATATGTCCCTAGTGAGCCTCTAGTTGACTAGCTCGTTGAGATCAACAGATAGTCATGGTTTCCTGACTATGGACATTGGATGTCGTTGATAATGGGATCACATCATTAGGAGAATGATGTGATGGACAAGACCCAATCCTAAGCATAGGATAAAGATCGTGTAGTTTGTTTGCTAGAGCTTTTCCAATGTCAAGTATCTCTTCCTCCGACCATGAGATCGTGTAACTCCCGGATACCGTAGGAGTGCTTTGGGTGTATCAAACGTCACTGGCGTAATCGGGTGACTATAAAGGTGCACTACGGTATCTCCGAAAGTGTCTCATTGGGTTGACACGGATCGAGGCGGGATTTGTCACTCCGTATGATGGAGAGGTATCTCCGGGCCCACTCGGTAATGCATCATCATAATGAGCTCAAGGTGACCAAGGTGTTGGCCATGGGATCATGCATTACGGTACGAGTAAAGTGACTTGCCGGTAACGAGACTGAACAAGGTATTGGGATACCGACGATCGAGTCTAGGGCAAGTAACGTACCGATTGACAAAGGGAATTGTATACGGGGTTTTGATCGAATCCTCGACATCGTGGTTCAACCCATGAAATCATCGTGGAACATGTGGGAGCCAACATGGGTATCCAGATCCCGCTGTTGGTTATTGATCGGAGAGTGGTCTCGGTCATGTCTGCATGTCTCCCGAACCCGTAGGGTCTACACACTTAAGGTTCGATGATGCTAGGGTTATTAGGAAGACTAGTATGTGACTACCGAATGTTGTTCGAAGTCCCGTATGAGATCCCGGACGTCACGAGGAGTTCCGGAATGGTCCGGAGGTGAAGTTTTATGTATGGGAAGTTGTCATACGGACACCGGAAAGTTTCGGGGGCTTATCGGTATTGTATCGGGGCCACCGGAGAGGTTCCGGAGGTCCACCGGGAGGGGCCTCCCCTCCCGGAGGGCCACATGGGCCGCAAAGGGGAGGGAGCCAGCCCCTGGAGGGCTGGGCGCGCCCCCCACCTTGGGCCCATGCGCCTAGGGTTGGGGGAAACCCTAAGGGGCGCCTGCTTGGGGGCAAGTCCCCCTCCGCCGCCGCCCCCTCTAGATCCCATCTAGAGGGTCGGCCCCTGCCCCTTCCCTATAAATAGAGGGGTGAGGGAGGCTGCTGTACACATCTTCCAGCGCAGCCCTCCCTCCCCAACACATCTCCTCCTCCGCTACGTGCTTGCGAAACCACTGCCGAATCTTCTTTGCACCAACACAACCACGTCGTCGTCTTTGCGTTGAGCGATCTTCCTCAACCTCTCCTTCCCCTTGCTGGATCAAGAAGGAGGAGACGTCTCCCGTCCGCACGTGTGTTGAACGCAGAGGTGCTATCGATTCAACACTTGGACATCGGTGATCCGAATCACGCCGAGTACGACTCCATCATCACCATCCCCTTGCAAGCTTCCGCACGCGATCTACAAGTGGTATGTAGATGCAAACTCGCTCCCTTGACTCGTTGCTTAGATGAACTCATAGATGGATCTTGGTGAAACCGTAGGAAAAATTTTAATTTTCTGCAACGTTCCCCAACAGTACCCAAGTGATATGATTGGTCGAGTGGTTTGCACTCGACACCTTTGACTGGGGGTTCTTCGTTGCCTTTTGGACTTCTTATCTTCTAGGGTAGTGACCTTGGGTAGGACGTATAGGTCAGGCCTATGACCCTACCCCGGGTTTGTATCCTCATCAGGGGGAGCGCCCTCCACCCTCGTGGCCTCCTCGATTGCTTCTTGACTTGCACTCCAAGTCCTCTGGATCACATTTGTTCCAAAAAGATCGCTCCCGAAGGTTTCATTCTGTTTGGACTCCGTTTGGTATTCCTTTTCTTCGAAACATTGAAATAGGCAAAAAAACAGCAATATGGGCTGGGCCTCCGGTTAGTAGGTTAGTTCCAAAAATGATATAAAAGTATAAAGTAAAGCCCATAAACATCCAAAACGGGTAATATAATAGCATGGAACAATCAAAAATTATAGATACGTTGGAGACGTATCACAGGCCATTCTTCGGATGCCTTCTTCGGTGTACCGGATAGGTATCCGGTTACGGCGATGCGCCATATCTCAGCTCCGCCCACTTGGAATATTGATCCCTCCTGATTACGAGGGACGAGGCAAAAAAGCTTCTTCCATAACTCGAAATGGGCCTCGCAACCCAGAAATAGCTCGCAAAAAGCAACATAACCCGCAATATGCAGGATGGAGGCAGGTGTAAAGTTGTGCAGTTGGAGGCCATAGTGCTCCAGAAGCCCTCAGAGGAATGGATGGATTGGAAATCCAACGCCTCTCAACAAATAGGGGAAAAACATACTCGTTCTCCCCTGGATGGGTTGGGGAACTTCTCAGCCTGCTCCCCACCGTCGAAGGAAGCCAATCCGACTCGTACGGGGACTAGATCTGCAGGACGAAGGAATCCCTGGGTCTGCAGCTTCACCAATTGGCCGTGGGATATGGAACACTTTTCCCAATCACCCTGTTTGGGGCCGTGAGGACGCGAGGAGGAGCTAGGGGCGCTAGCCATGTTGGGGTGGTTTCTGCGGGCAAGCTCCGAGGATTCCTCGTTTGGGGGAGATGGTGTGGATTAGATCTGAAGATCCCCGTCTCTTAAATAGACGATTTTCTCATGGTCAGGGTGGTAAGTGCAAAAATGCCCCGACCTCTCGCATTCGCTCGACACGTGGAAACTGAAATCATGAAGGTACAGAAGCGGAGGAGCGCGACTTTAAATGGAAAGCTGGATACCGCTCTTTAAGTCAGGTACTTTGAAGTATTCGGAGAAGGAACCCGCCTTGCAATGCCGAAGAAAATCTGTGCGCCAGACTCATCGTCATTGAAGCCTGGTTCGGGGGCTATTGAGGGAATCCTGGACTAAGGGGTCCTCGGACAGCCGGACTATATATTTTGGCCGGACTGTGATAGAAGACTTCATCCCGTGTCCGGATGGGACTCTCCTTTGCGTGGAAGGCAAGCTTGGCGATGCGGATATGTAAATTTCTTTCTCTGTAACCGACTTTGTGTAACCCTAGCCCCCTCCGGTGTCTATATAAACCGGAGGATTTAGTCCGTAGGATGACAATCATAATCTCATAGGCTAGACTTCTAGGGTTTAGCCCCTATGATATCCTGGTAGATCAACTCTTGGAATACTCATATTCATCAAGATCAATCAATCAGGAAGTAGGGTATTACCTCCATAGAGAGGTCCCGAACTTGGGTAAACATTGTGTCCCCGACCTGCTACCATTAGCCTTAGACGCATAGTTGGGACCCCTACCCGAGATCCGCGGTTTGACACGGCGGCCGCCATCGCCATTGTTGTTGTTTCGGTTTTCACCGTGAACCATGTCTCCCACTTCGCGGTAGGGACTAGATGATGGATCTCAGATCCAACCACCCGACCTCCGCCGCCACGCTCGACGAAGAAGATGGCCACCACCACCGGCTACACGGCGTAACAGATCCGCCAGAGGTGCCGCCGGCGATCCATCGAGCCCTCGATGTCGTCGCCAATCTAAAGCCCGATGGCGTCGTCGTGGACGCGATCACGCCGCCGCCCGATCCAGGCCAGCCGCGCAGCCAGCCGCCCGTGGCCCGTGGCAGGGCCGACCACCGCCGCCATCGAAGCCATCACCGCTTCTAGATCGGCCACACCTCCACGTGCGTTGGGGCCCCGCCGCCCCTGAGACGCGGGAGAGAGGAAGGACCCCCGCCACCGCCGTCGACCTCCGAGCGCAGGCCGGCGGCGGAAGGAAGGAAGGAAGGAAGGAAGATTATTTAGGCCTTGGCAGCGGCTAGGGTTGGGGTGCCACCCGTGTCGCCCGAGCGGGGGGGCGACGCGGGGGCGAGAGAGGAAGGGAGGAAGATATGAGTTACTTTATATTTTTTTGGATCTTAGGTCCAAATCAGTGTACATGTAATTGTTATGAGTATCAATAAAGTTACATGTGTTTCTCAAAAAAAAAATCAGTTGTGCTTTATGCTTCATAACTACTCCCTCTGTCTCCAAATAAGTGTCTCAACTTTATACGAACTTTAGTATAAAATTGTACTAAGCTTAAGACTTCTCAAGATAGCAGTTGTTCGCCGGCCCCGAAACTCTATCCCACCACAGCAGGTTCACAGGTCCCTCAAGTGGATCACGCCTAGCGGGGAAGCGGTGAAGATCAACGTTGATGGTGGCCTATCCCGCCATGACAATGTAGACGCCGCGGCGGCTGTTTGTAGAAACTAAGGCTGGTTTGGTTTTTGGGGGCCTCTGCTGCTACCTTCGATTGACTGCTTGACCCTTCAGCTTTGGAGGCTCAAGCATGTAACGAGGTCAAACAGTCCAAAGCTAGGGCCTCGTTACATGCTTGCGCCTTGAGGTGATTACATTTCTCAACTTAGTGATCAGCGACCAACTTGCCATTTCTTTACGGGTCAACTTACGCAAAGTGGTAATTACATCTGACTGCTAACAAACATCAACAAAGGTGCAGTTTCGGTCTATGCGTCGGTGCTCGATGATATACATCGTGGGATGAAGGAGTTTGATGAAGTTTGTTTTCGGTTCGAGCCTCAAGAGTCTAATTCTGAAGCCCGTGATTTAGCTAAAGCATCTTCTCTTGTAACTGGGCGCCACTTGAGGCTAGCGCTAGTGCGTGACATCATTTGTATTGCAAACACCAATCATTTAATAAAATCTCCAGCCACCCTAAAAAATAGTTGCGTCCTATGCTTTTGATTTTCAGAAAGAGAAAAAAAAATAGGCCTATTCCTGCACCGTGGCTCCACATCCACTAATGGCCAATCTCAAATCAAACAAATAAATGTAATCGTAACCAGGATCGGACGAAGGACCCAAAAATATCATCGTGATGATAATTATATGGACGATGACAGATGCTTTTGGCCGCACTACATGCATCATGCCCACTGTTCCAGGGACAGTGGGAGGAATCAGGCTACAGTAAGCAAACCCGTAAAGAAATGGCAAGTTGGTCGCTCACTCATCACTCACCACCAGCAGCCAGCACCACCCTGCGGCCTGCGCAGACGCACCAAAAACACGTCGCCGTAGTTTATTTCTCGGCTTCCCGCGTCGTGGTCAGCACACGGCAGAGCAGAGCAGCGGCGGAGGCGCACCGAACAGCGGGCCCCGGCGGACAACGACCGGCTCGCGTCGCTCGGCCCGTCGCCGTCGCGGCGGGGGCCATCGCCATCGCTGCGAGCCGTGGCCGGACGAACGAGCTCTGTTGTGTTGCGTTGTGCCCGTACGCTGACGCCCCGCCCCACGTGATCGAGGGCCCCTCCTCCTCCTCTCTCCGACGGGGAAAGACAGAACGAGAGCGGGCCGGGCCGTCGTGTCTGCGGCGGTGCGCGGTGACTCCGACCGCCGTCGCTACAGACGAAGCAGAACCATGGCCACGGGCACGGGGGGCAGGGCGGGCGGGACGAGCCGCGGAGTCGCACGCGGCCTTGGCCTTTCCTTCCCCTCTTGTGTTTCTTTCACCTGGCATCATCGGAGGGAGAGCAACGCTTCACGGGGGCGAGGAGCCTTGAATGACTCGGTCGGGCTGCCCGCTTTGTCTTTGGGCGGACAGGGACGTCTGCGCGCAGCGGCTGGCCATTGCCGACGGTGGCCCGCCAGCCATTGTCGCCGAGTGCGCGCTCTTCCCCCGTTCTGCGGCCTCGCTTTTCGGGGAAAGCGACCCGCCCCGCTGTTGGTTTGTTTGGCTGGGCCTGTCAGGGCCCAGCCTCCCTCCAGGCCTCCAGGGACCCTGCAATAGCCTGGCGCGCGGGAGGATTAGCAATCGTATGATTGGGGGCGTGGATGCTGCTGGATATACCCTCTCCTCCCGGCACCCAATTCATGATTTCATAATATCGAGTACATGAAAAATCTGCGGTGGAGGCTAGAGATTCCGTAGCAGTTTGGCAAAAACACATGTGGTTGGCCATCACAGCAGCCAAATGGTGCTTTGGGTTCGTTCATCGCCAGACCTTGCGTGGAGCGGTCTTATTACAGGCAGGCTGGAAATGCAGCACAAACATTGTAGGAATATATCTGGAAACTCCATGCGTTTTACCGCCAATCATGTACATAGCGTGCTGGCTGCGAATTGCCACGGTCGAGATCTTTACCTAGAGCCCTAGACGCACCTGAACCCGGTCGATTCGCAGCTGGTGGCTGAGCGGCGGCCATGTCAGCGGCATCGGACACGATACAATCGACCCAAACACAGTGCGTGCGTGCTTGTTTTTTTTTACCGGGTTTTCATGGCGACATGTGATGGGCACCCACCATTATGGACGCAAACAGATTCGCTTCCTTCCTCCCCGGGCCTATGCCAGCCAGATCGATCGGAGACGGCGGTGTTTTGACATCTCGTGGTTCACTCCACCGCGACTGTCTCAGATCTCGACGTGAACTGCGCGCGTATGCTCTTTTTATGCCGCCGCATATTCCATCCGCTCCCGGGCTGTCCAGCGGGCGGAGACTGACACCGAAAAGGCCTGACGTCGAGAGGAGGAGAAGACGGCGGTAATAGTATAGCGACAGATGCCTTCACCTCTCGCCAGATGACAAAAGTAGTAGGCAATGGTTAAGATCTGTGGACTGTGCTTGTACTACGGTGCTAGTAAGAGCATCTACAGTCGGACCTGTAAATCCAAAGTGACCGATCACGTCTTAAAAAAATACATTTCACATCTGGATACCTTAAATTTGAAACCTCGAATCAATATTATTGCATGCAACGCAGCGATCTTTGAGCGGAGCTTCGTCTGATTTCGCTCCCCACTCACCCGTCTCTGCGGTGGCCATGTCCGACGGCCGGCTGCACCCCTCATAGTGTTGGTCCGGTCACCGGCAAGGTAGAGTAGGGCATCGGGCATGAGCCGGCTCACGGGACTCAAGGCGCCGCCATCTCCCATGCCCTACTCTTTCTCGTTGGAGCCCGTAACCAGAATGGTGCTGGTGGACGTCAGATCGATGACGGATCCGTCCTGGGACGAGCCGCCGACGTCCACCATGATGCGGTTGCGATGCTCAGACGGATGCGCCATACGGGGCACCGGAGAATACGACTCCGCCTCCCCGACCGTCGCGAGGGCTGCCACCGCCTCCCACGCCCGATGCCTGGCACGGCGACACGCGGTGCCATGTTCTCGTTGGACGAGGCTCATGGTGCGTCCCGGTGCTCGGCGCGCCAACAGAGGGGTTGCGCGCCCGCCACCGAGTTCGGACGTCAGATGGACCGCACCGCCTCTGGTGAGGCAGCAACGACTGCTCTACGCCGGATCCATGCACCATTTGGGGGGACGCAATGGATTCCTGACGGAAGGAGTCCGAGCGTTGCCGTGCACGGGCCTCCTTCCAGGCGCGGCAGAGCGCAAGTCGGACGGCCATCTCATCCTCGACGGCACGTGGGATGAATTCGGGGTCGACGGATCTGGAGGTGAAAGACTCGGATCTGCTGCCCACCATGTCGGAGACGGCCAAAAGGCGCCGAAGACGAGTTTGGGTGGCGGAGAGGAGTGAAATGAAGTGGATAGGGTTTGGTCCGGTGAGGAGATGAAGAGGAATAAATATGGGGTCGGATGGACCAGCGTGGGCCGGGTCCGACATGGCACGCGTGCTCTGGCGCGCCCCGGTGCCCCCATATTCGCCCCATATTTGGGCTGGATTTGAGGTGTGTTGGTTAGCCCGGACGTTTGAGGCATCCGCCTTGGCCAAAAATTTGCGACCAGACAGTGACCGGCGATCCGCCCGAGCTTATGAGGCGGGTTTGAGACGCCCGACTGTAGACGCTCTAAGTCATTTCTGTATATTCCATGTGAAGTTATATGATCCATCTACCCTTCTGAAACATAGCACGAGGTCACGTATTGCGTGCTCTGAAAAATTATGAAAAGGAAGTCACAAGTATGGCGGAGATTAGTCCTTGTGGGTTTCCATATTTCTTAAAAATGTAGGATGAGCTCGAGTAAAATATCATAAAGTGAGCTAGCAAGAGAAACTAAGATGACGAAGGAAAGATCATGCTTCTTGTGAGCAAGTTGCAGCTACTGCGCCGATGGCGATGGCCAGCCTTTTTCAATGGAAAGGGAAGCCGAGCAGAATAGTCGATAAAAGGTGACATATCAGACGTCATCGCACGCAGCAGCGGGAAAAAGAATGCGCGCGCGCATCTTCCTGTCCCTCTCCAACATATCCGAGACGGATTTCTTCCACCCAAACCATCGAGCCGCCGAGCATCATCTGGAGTAGAAAGTCGTACGCCTTTTTTTTCACTGCACGCACGACGACACAGCCTAGAGCCCTAGCTTGTTGCCTTGTTCACCGGTACACAAGTGCTAGTACACTGGCAGACAGTGCACAGAAGATTCATGTGCCGTTTTTGCACCATATTTTTTTGTATTACCTCAGTAATTCAGGGCCGAGGGGGTACAACAAACTTCATATACTCCAACTTAACACAAACACGCTGTTAACAAAAACATGAACATGTATATGCAAGGTTTACAAGGGTGAGAGGTCGTATTCGTTCCAGGTCCGCTACAGTCCAACAGAAAAGAAAACCCAGCTTAGTCTTTCTTTTGATTAAATAGAAGGGGCAATGACGTAAATTCACTACAACCTCTTGTCGTTTATGGATTTGCATCGGCCAATCCTAGCTGTGGTTACAAGGACGAGTGGCCGCTAAATTAATGAAGTGATTGCCTAGGACACCATACGTGCAGCTGCTTTCTCATATTTTCTGTCCTTGCAAGTGGGTGCACAGTGCAGACAAAATCCATTCAAAATGGGGTGATGATTGGAGCACCCACACCACCATCGATGGCGATTATAAGTAGATTAGAGTGTGTCGTCTGTAAACTTGGATCTGTGGTCATATGCAACCAGTGTTGTTAATGAGTTGGTCTCTAAGATGGGGTCTAAAATTTGAAAAATGAAGAGGTCAAAATCAAAACCAGTTTCTCCTGGAGTCTAGAGGCAGATAGAACGAAGATCTCAGGGCGTACCCAACAAAACTAGCTCTTTCTTTTTTTTTTGCGGGTCAAAGAAATTTCATTTCTCACACATAGAGTGCCTCGACATTACATAAGTCTAGAACCTCCTCCGGTCCCGATCCCAGCCATACAACCGTACGCTTATGAACTCTATCATAGTTAGCAAGATAGTGACTCATACCATTCTGCTCTCTACGAACATGGACTAGCTTAACTTCCCTCTCTCCTAGCATCAAACGCTTAACCTGGTCAATGAGCATGGCAAAACGAGATCTGTCCGTCGATGGCGCTAATATCGCATGTACCGCCACCGAACAATCTGATTCCATCTCAATAGGCAGAGGAGTCCATTGTAGTGTCAGGTTGAGCCCCTCCATGCATGCATGTAGCTCGGCCTCCAAAGGATCCAAACAGGTCTGAAGTTCCCTGCAAGATGAGAAGATGATATCGTCGGTGTCGCTACGGAGGATCATGCCCGTTCCGGCCTCTCCACTCGTGGCATTGAAGGAGCCGTCGACGTTGAGTTTTGCCCACCCCGTGGCCGGCCTGGACCAGCGTAGCGCCATGGTCGGCGCACGGGCTTCCTGCTGCATTGGCCGTTTGTGGACAACGACATCCACCACCTGCTTCCCCTTGTTGAGGTCTGCATCAGGAGTATTCTGAAGACCCACCAATGAATCGACGTAGCTGATGAGGAAGCGTATGGACACTTCGATCGGCGACGGCTTCTTGTGATGCACCAGCTTGTTGCGAACGTGCCATCATCACCACAAGGTCATCATGAGCTCCATCCTCTCCGTGTCCGGCAGATCGCAAAGGGCTTGGGCTAGCCACTCCATCCCAGTCCGGCGGAAGGAAGCGACGTCGGGTATTCTCCATTGGTCCACCATGGCCTGCTAGAGCGCAACCGCCATCGCGCACCTGCAAAAAGCATGGAACGTGTCCTCCGGCTCCAAGGCACAGAGAGGCGGGCATTGGTCAGAAACCTCCAGACCTCGGCGGCGTTTATTCACCCAAGTGGGTAGACAATCCGTGAGTAGCCTCCAAGTAAAGATTCGACCCTTAGGAGGAGCAGGGCACCTCCAAATAAAAGCCCAGACGGCTCGTCGCCCGTCCGGTGCCCTGCTCGCCGCGACTAAAGAGAATCGAAGATGATCCTCAAGTGCAAGTCGATAAGCACTCCTTACTGTGAAATTCCCGCTGATTGTTGTGATCACCTCCGCATCCACCGGTAGAAGGATGCTCCGTACAAGGTCCATCTTCCATGCTCCATGATTGTCCAGCAAGTCGCAAACACGACGCACCCGACATCTTCCTTGAGGAGTAACTGGTTTCCCGCTTCCATTCCTGGGTATCCAACTGTCGCGCCAGATCCTGGTCGCACTCCTATTCCCTACCAGCCAAATCAGGCCCTTCTTCAATAGCTCAAGTCCGTGCTGGATCGCTTGCCAAGTAACCGAGGCAACACTCGAGAAGACGGTGTCCTCCAGATTGTTGTGCGGGTAGTAGCGCGCTTTCAGTAAGAGAGCACACAAGCTGTCAGGTTTCGTGAGGAGCCGCCAAGCTTGGCGCGCCAGAAGCGCCTGGTTGAAGAGTCAAAGGTCTCGGAAGCCCAGCCCACCTTGCGCCTTAGGTTTAATGAGATGAATCCATGTCCGCCAATGCATCTTCCTCTTCCCCTTCTTTACTCCCTAGAAAAAGTTGTGGATCATCCGCATAAGATCTTCACATGTGGCCGCCGGCAACTTAAAAACACTCATGATGTATGGCGGGATAGCCTGAGCAATGGACTTGATAAGAACCTCTCTTCCGCTTTGCGCGAGTTGAGCACCATCCCATTCCACCATTCGCTTCATATATTTCTGTTGGAGGTTCTGGAACTTGCCTTTGGACATGCGGCCGTTTGGCGTGGGCAGGCCCAGGTAGCACTCCTCAAAACTTTGCTGTTGTACCTCCAAAGTGTGTACCACTGCACCCCGGTCAGCCCTCTGGAATTGCTCCCCGAAGAGGATGGAGCACTTCTATGGGTTGATAAGCTGACTCGTAGCTTGAGCAAAGGTGGCCAAGGCGTCCTTGACATGTAGTGTTTCCTGTTCGCTTGCTCGAAAAAATAGCAGTGTGTCATCTGCAAACATGAGATGTGAAATACCAGGAGCTCATGGGCAGACACGTAGAGGAGTAATTAACCGAGAGTTAACACCCTGCTTCAGAATTGCCGCTAGTCCATCAGCCACAAAAAGGAATAGGAACGGGGAGAGAGGATCTCCTTGCCGAAGTCCACGCGATGGTGCAAATGAATCTGAAAGAGCTCCATTAACGTTGCAACAGTAACGAACCGAGGTGACACAAGTCATTATCCATCTCACCCACCGATCCGCAAAGCCCAATCTCCTCATCATTTACTCCAGGAAGGTCCAGTCTACCGGATCACATGCCTTGGATAGATCCAACTTATAAGCACAGAAGGCTTTATCAGGGTCCTTCTCTTGTTTAATATAGTGAGTGCACTCAAAGGCAATAAAAGCATTATCCGTTATGAGCCTGCCAGGAACGAAAGCGCTCTGCTCCTCAGAGATGATGTCCCCAAGTATTGGTCGCAACCGATTCACCAAGCACTTGGATATGATCTTGTATATCACATTACACAAGCTAATGGGGCGGAACTCTGATAAGGTTGGGGGTTATCTACCTTTGGAATGAGCACAATGGTGGTGCTGTTGACGCCCTCCAGCATCACCCCCGAGGTGAAAAACTGTCTAACTGCCCCGATAATTGTTGGGGAACGTAGTAATTTCAAAAAAATTCCTACGCACACGCAAGATCATGGTGATGCATAGCAACGAGAGGGGAGAGTGTTGTCCACGTACCCTCGTAGACCGAAAGCGGATGTGTTAGAACAATGCGGTTGATGTAGTCGTACGTCTTCATGGCCCGACCGATCAAGCACCGAAACTACGGCACCTCCGAGTTCTAGCACATGTTCAGCTCGATGACGATCCCCGTACTCCGATCCAGCAGAATGTCGGGAAAGAGTTCCGTCACCACGACGGCGTGGTGATGATCTTGATGTTCTACCGTCGTAGGGCTTCGCCAAAGCACCGCTACAATATTATCAAGGACTATGGTGGAGGGGGGCACCGCACACGGCTAAGAGATCAAGAGATCAATTGTTGTGTCTATGGGGTGCCCCCCTCCCCCGTATATAAAGGAGTGGAGGAGGGGGCCGGCCAAGGGGGTGGTGCACCCTAGGGGGGAGTCCATCCCCAACCGGGAGTAGGACTCCCCCCTTTTCCTATTAGGAGTAGGAGAGGGAAGGAAGAGGGGGGAAGGAAGAAGGAAAGGGGGGGGCCGACCCCCCTCCCAATTCGGATTGGGCTTGGGGGGCGCACCCTCCTTTGCTTCTTCTCCCTCCTTTCCACTAAGGCCCAATAAGGCCCATATACCTCCCGGGGGGGTTTCGATAACCTCCCGGAGATCGGTGTGTCCCAATCTCACCGGAACCTTTCCGGTGTCCAAATATAGTCGTCCAATATATCGATCTTTATGTCTTGACCATTTCGAGACTCCTCATCATGTCCGTGATCACATCCGGGACTCCGAACAACCTTCGGTACATCAAAACTCATAAAGTCATAATAAAACTGTCAATGAAACCTTAAGCGTGCGGACCCTACGGGTTCGAGAACTATGTAGGCATGACCTAGAACTGTTTCCGGTCAATAACCAATAGCGGAACCTGGATGCTCATATTGGCTCCTACATATTCTACGAAGATCTTTATCGGTCAAACTGCATAACAACATACATTGTTCCCTTTTTCATCGGTATGTTACTTGCCCGAGATTCGATCGTCGGTATCTCAATTCCTAGTTCAATCTCGTTACCGGCAAGTCTCTTTACTCGTAACGTAATGCATCATTCCGTAACTAACTCATTAGCTACATTGCTTGCAAGGCTTATAGTGATGTGCATTACCGAGAGGGCTCAGAGATACCTCTCCGACAATCGGAGTGACAAAACCTAATCTCAAAATACGCCAACTCAACATGTACCTTTGGAGACACCTGTAGAGCTCCTTTATAATCACCCAGTTACGTTGTGACATTTGGTAGCACACAAAGTGTTTGAGGGAGTCCTGGACTAGGGGGTGTCCGGATAGCCGAACTATCATCATCGGCCGGACTCCAAGACTATGAAGATACAAGATTGAAGACTTCGTCCCGTGTCTGGATGGGACTTTCCTTGGCGTGGAAGGCAAGCTTGGCGATACAGATATGTAGATCTCCTACCATTGTAACCGACTCTGTGTAACCCTAGCCCTCTCCGGTGTCTATATAAACCGGAGGGCTTTAGTCCGTAGGACACAACAATAACAACAATCATACCATAGGCTAGCTTCTAGGGTTTAGCCTCCTTGATCTTGTGGTAGATCCACTCTTGTACTACCCATATCATCAATATCAATCAAGCGGGAGTAGGGTTTTACCTCCATCGAGAGGGCCCGAACACAGGTAAAAACATCGTGTTCCTTGTCTCCTATTACCATCCGCCTAGACGCGATTCGGGACCCCTACCGAGATCCGCCGGTTTTGACACCGACATTGGTCCTTTCATTGAGAGTTCCTCTGTGTCGTCACCAATAGGCTCGATGGCTCCTTCGATCATCAACAACAACGACGCAGTCCAGGGTGAGACTTTTCTCCCCGGACAGATCTTCATATTCGGCGGCTTTGCACTGCGGGCCAATTCACTTGGCCATCTGGAGCAGATCGAAAGCTACGCCCCTGGCCGCCAGGTCGGATTTGGAAGTCTAAACTTCACGGCTGACATCCGCGGAGACTTGATCTTTGATGGATTCGAGCCACAGCCGAGCGCGCCGCACTGTCACGATGGGCATGATTTAGCTCTGCTGCGGATAGTGTCACGGAGGCGCGACATGAGTCGCTCCGATCCCTAATTGGTCATTGCCGCAATCGAGGATGGGTGGCTAGACACGCCTCGGGGCTGCAACCTCTCGGCGATGGGCCGAATCTTGACCTTGTCCCTTGTGAAGCTCGTGACTCGAGGTGCGGACTCCTCGCCGGACTCCGAACCTCCGCGCTCCTCCAATCGAATCCGATTGGGCGCCGATCATGGAGTTCACCGCTGCGGACATCTTTCAACACTCACCTTTGGCGACATCCTCGAATTAGCTAAAATATCTCTCGTTATCGGAGAGCCTGGCCGGATGCGGTCGGGGCGGTTGGGATGCGGATGACGAAGAAATTCAAACCCCACCCACCACCCACTTAGTAGCCACTATCGACGATCTAAGCGACATGCTGACTTGACTCCAAAGACATCGGCGGTATGGGCGACGATGCGGAGAGCGACCAAGAACCAGCGCCTCTTGGGCCGGAAAGCCACCTCGTCATATGACATATACATGGTGGATATCCCAAAGGATGGGAATGGCGAAGGAGCGGAGGAGGAAGACCCTCCAAGAAACAGCCAAGCGCCCGGCGTCGTGGCGCCGCTCTAAATCCCGCCACAAAGAAGAATGGAGATTCCGCACCGAGATAATAACACCCCAGAGAGTGCCGAAGACAACCCCCTCCAGCAAGGTTTAGCACAGGAGGACGGAGAAGCCAGCCCTCATGAGAGAGCGGCAGACGAAGAGGTAGAGGATGATAATTAGATGCCTCCCTCCGGAGACGAGGTAAGCCTCGACGACGACGAATTCGTCGTGCCTGAGGATCCCGTCAAACAAGAGAGTTTTAAACGCAGGCTTATGGCCATGGCGAACAGCCTCAAGAAAAAGCAGCAACAACTTAGAGCTGAACAAGATCTGCTAGCCGACAGATGGACTGAAGTCCTTGCGGCCGAACAGCATGAACTCGAATGCCCCTCCAAAAGCTACCCCAAACGCAAGCTGCTCCCCCGATTAGAGGAGGAGGCATATAAACCTGCATCACCGGCGACTGTCTGGTGACCGACCACCTCATGGCCGCGACAGAGAGGCCTCTAGGCCCTCCACTAGAACCGTAGCCCGGCACTGCTCGAAAAGTACGAAGCCATGGGGGAATGCGCCGGACTTGCGAGACATATTGGAGGATAAGGCAAGACAATCAAGATCGATCTACGGATCGCGTGGGTGCCCCACGATGCGCGACGACGACCGTCGCACCGGATACAGCAACTCCGTCCGGGCCGAACACAGTAGACAAAGCTCGCTTGAGCTACGTCGTGATATAGCCCAATATAGAGGCGCCGCACACCCACTATGCTTCACAGATGAAGTAATGGATCATCAAATCCCCGAAGGGTTTAAACCCGTGAATATTGAATCCTATGATGGCACAACAGACCCCGCGGTTTGGATCGAAGACTATCTCCTTCATATCCACATGTCCCGCGGCGATGATCTTCACGCCATCAAATACCTCCCACTCAAGCTTAAAGGGCCAGCTCGGCATTGGCTTAACAGCTTGCCAGCAGAATCAATTGGGTGTTGGGAGGACACGGAAGCCGCATTCCTTGATAACTTCGAGACGCGTATGTGCGACCACCGATCGCCGATGACCTAAGCCACATAATTCAGCAGCCAGATGAATCGGCGGACAATTACGGACACGGTTCTTAACAAAGAAAAATCAAATCGTCGATTGTCCGGATCAGAGGCCCTCGCAGCCTTCAAACATAACATCCATGACGAGTGGCTTGCCCGCACCTAGGACAGGAAAAGCCAAAATCCATGGCAGCCCTCACATCACTCATGACCAACCTGGCATGGAGAGGACAGTAGCTAGCCCGCATAACAACCTCGGCAAAAATTCGGCGGTCCGGATACCAAGGACAACAATGGCGGTCGGCGTCGCAATAAGAACAAACGCCGCGTAACGGCGATAACACCGAGGATCGTCGGTCAACGCTGGATTCAGAGGCTCCAAACCCGGTCAGCGGAAAAAGCCATTCAAAAGAACTACTCCGGGTCCGTCCAATTTGGATTGAATACTCGACCGCTCGTGCCAGATACACGGCACCCCCAAAAAGCCGACTAATCACACCAAGAGGGATTGTTGGGTATTCAAGCGGCGAGCAAGCTAATTGCGAAAACAATGACAAGGGGCTGCATAACGATGACGAGGAAGAGACCGACCGCCAAACAATAGAGGATGAAGGTTCCCCCACAAGTGTGGACGGTAAACATGATATACGCAACCCACATACCCAAGAGGGAGCGAGCGTGCACTCGAGGGGCGTATACTGCGATGGAGCCGTCGCCCAAGTTCAACCCATGGTCCTCTGCCCGATCACTTTTGATCAAAGGACCACCCACCGATATCCGCCACGGCGGATTCGCGCATTGGTTTTAGACCCAATCGTTGATGGATTTCACCTCACGAGTCACGATGGGCGGCGGCAAGCGGCTGAACCTGCTTTATCGGGATACGGTCGCAAGATGGGCATAGACCCTCAAGGATTAAGCCCACAAAGGCGACCTTCAAAGGCGTCATACCAGTGTAGAGGCCAATTATGCAGCTCGGTCACACTTGAAGTGGTCTTGGATCCCGGATAACTTCAAGCGAGGAGTTAATCTTGACATAGTTCCGTTCGCGGCGGCTATCATGCTCGCTTTCGGACGGACGCGTTTAAAATTCAACACGGTGCCGCACCACGATACCTCAAGCTCAAGATGCGGGCCCTCGAGGAGTCATCACGGTCAACGGAAACATCAACGCTCCCTCCGAGCGGAGGACCACATAGCGGCTCTCATGGCGAAATACAGAGCAGCCTCTTAAGGCAATTCTCGAGTCCGGCCGTTAAGCGGACACGGCTAAACGCGCGCCGGAGTAACCTACAACAAGACCACAGCACGTTAGAACGCAGCGTAGCAATGCGGCTAACCCTAGCCCTTGCAAAATTGCAAGGCGATCCTTCAGCGTACATCATTACGCTCTGGAGATACCATGGGCATAGGGGAGGGGCACGACCACGCACAGCCCGAATGTGCGCTTAACCACACCAGGGGCTCCCAAGTGTGTCATTCTTTTTCCTTTTTCTTGTTTCTTACCCACAGGACTCCGTTCACGGAGGCCTGTCCGTGATGAACTGCCGAACTCACGATGCTGTGCCGGGGAAGGAGAAAGGCTACGACAAGTATCCAGGTGGTCTCCATTACGAGCATTAAATCTGTTTTATACACCATTCCGCAGCCTACCCCTGGAGGGGACATGTTTAATAGTCCCATCCCTTGCTTACCGCACTATGTGTATCGTTCTGCATTCATGGCAGTATTTCTTAAATAAACAATGCATCGCTTTTTGCTTATAATTGCATTTCTTTCTTATCATATGTTCATTTATGACATGTTGCAACCGTACACTTTGGTACGGCTAAATACACCAGGGGCTTAAGTTCCCCACATTATGGTGTGATAAGTCCGAACACTTTCACAAGTGCGGCACCTCGAACTTATAGCATTATATGCATCGGCTCCAAATCATGTCTTGGGTCGATAGTTGGGTTTGCCCGGCTCCCATGTTTTGGTACCTTACATTCCGTTGTATCGGCTAAGGTAGCACTAGGAGAACCACTGCGATTGCGCCCCAGTTGAGCTGGGCGAGCGCCTTAGTGGAGAAAGCTAAAACTGACCGTCATGATAAGGCGAGACCTGGTCGCTGTTCGAGAGGTTTTTTCGAGTCCCTAAAGACCTATGCCACTTAGAGCGAGGAACCGGCTTTGTCCGGCCCAGGCGTGGATAGCGCCCCGAACTCGGTCTTCCGAATAGTAGGGGCTGCGCCGAAATTTAAAATTATAGAATTCTATGGCTAAGTGAGAGTGTTCAAGCATTATAAGTCCGGTTGCCTCACTCATTGTGTTGAGCGCCTCCCTAGATGGACCCAAAAATGGGAACAAGAGCGCTCAAGTTTATCCCGAACACCCCAGCACTCGTGGCATGGGGGCTGAAGCCGACGACTTGCCATCTCTCAGATTTGATAATCGACCGCACAGAAGGTAATACTTTAAATTAACAACCGTTGCTTAGCGCATATGAACAAAGTTTTCATCGCACAGGATAACAAAATGCGAGTCTACTCAAATATTACATCTTTGGAGCACTCACCCGCAATCATGCGGGCACCCTTCAGGACACTCTTATAATACATCTCGGGCGTGCGATACTCCTTGCCCGTCAGTGGCGCGTCCGTCACAAGCTTCTCAGCGTCCATCCTGCCTGATGCACCTTTGCACGGGCAAGGCCCGACAGGCACCTTCAATGCAAAGTGAGTGCTTGGCGACTTCAACCTGTGGACACGCATCCACCAGCCGGTGCACCGGGCAAGTAGCTCCCAGGCATGGCCTCCTTGGGCCACACCGAACTATGAGGCCCTTCATGGCCTGTTCGGCCACCTTAGGACCTCGACCAGCTGCTTCAGCTGGTCGCTAAAAGCACCAGATGTCCGACCAAAGCATATCGAGACGAAGACCTCCGTCGAGCTCCCTCCTCGGCCCGGAAAGCGGCAAGATCGGACATCTTGCAAGGCAGATCTGCGAACAGCTCTGGAGAGCTCGAATTCGGGTAAGTAATAGGTAATTCACATTCACATGCTTGCTTTGCATGAAAAATGCCTTACCGCCGCTATTTTCTTCAACGCCTCGATTTCTGGAGGGCCTTGTGGGCTTCGGCCTTAGCGGCTTTGGCACTCTCAAGAGCTGACGCAAGCTCGGACTCTCGAGTCTTCGAGTCACGCTCCAAACTCTCGTGCTTTTCCACGAGAGCCTGGAGCTCTTGCTGTACCTTCGCCACCCACGCCTCCTGCTTCTCTCGCTCGGCTCGTTCCGCGGCCGCATTGTGTTCGGCCGCGGACACCGCCTCCTTCAGGGTTGCCACCTCGTTCGTTGCCCCTGAAGTACCCACGTTTTCCTTGCTATTTCTCTTGCAACCAAATCCTTTTCTGTAAGGTACAACTTTAATACGGTTACTCACCTTCCTTGTCCTCGAGCTGCTTCTTGGCACGGCCGAGCTCGCTCTCGGACCGCCCGAGGCTTTGTTTAAAGGTATTGACCTCCGCAGTCAATGCGGCAGAGGTCAGCAGCGCAGCCTGCAATCCCATATTGACATATTTTTTAGGACTCCTGCGTATATCTTTTTAGATCCTCAGTCTGGCTTTTCTTTCCGAACACCGAACCGAGCATCAGGGGCTACTGTCTATGCGGTACTATTTTACATATATTTAAATTCTTACCTCAAAGCCTATTAGAAGGCTGCTGCAGGCTTCGGTCAGCCCGCTCTTGGCGAACTGAACCTTCTGAATCACCGCACTCATGATAGTGCGGTGTTCTCTTTGATGGAAGCGCCGTTGAGCGCCTCCAGCAAGTTATCCGGCGCCTCCGGTTGGACGGAGGCCGCCGGTGTCACAGTATTGCCCTTCTTACGAAGGGGCTGCTCGCCGGACTCCGGAACCACTGCAGGTTCCGGTGCGGAGTCCGGTGCAAAGTCCGGGAGGTTTCCCTGCGGCACCTCTGGGGCCTCCTCCTCCTGGCGGGTCCCTTCCTGGGATCCCACCTCGATGTCGTCAGCGTCACGGGGGGTGGAGGCGGTCGGAAGAGAATCCATGTCCGACGTGCCCAAGGACCCACTCAATGAAGCGGGAAGATCGTCCTTGGGCGAACTACAAGTGGTATGCGGCATTAGAAAGACACCATGTGACAAAAAGAAAAATTATAAATTCATCTAGGAGTCCGGGTACTTACGACCTCGCCAGGGGCTTGGCCCTTGAGGGCCACTCCTCGTCGCCGTCGCTGACGTTGGCGGAACAGTCCGGGGGAAGGGTCCTTCCCTTCTTGGACCCTTTGGCCTCCCTCGTTGGGGAGGCCTTCCTTTTCTTCTCTCGCCCCGCTGGGGAAGAGGCCTCTTTTGTTGGAGAACGTAGTAATTTCAAAAAATTTCCTACGCACACGCAAGATCATGGTGATGTATAGCAACGAGAGGGGAGAGTGTTGTCTACGTACCCTCGTGAGACCAAGCGGAAGCGATCTGGCGTAGAGGAAGTAGTCGACGATCTCCTCGCGATCCGACCGATCCGGCACCGTTACTCCGGCGCCCCGAGTTCTTGACACACGTACAGCTCGATGGCGCTCCTCGGGCTCCAATCCAAGAGCCGGGAGGGAGAGTTTACAAGTCGACCTGACGGCGTGGTGGCGATCTTGATGTACTATCGGCGCGAGGCTTCGCCTAAGCTTGCGACGATATGACCGAGGTGGAATATGGTGGAGGGGGCACCGACACGGCTAAGGAACGATCCGTAGATCAAACTTGTGTGTTCTAGGGTGCCCCCTGCCCCGTATATAAAGGAGCAAGGGGAGGTGCGGCCGGCCCAAGGGAGGCGGGAGGAGTCCTACTCCCACAGGAGTAGGACTCCCCCTTCCTAGTTAGAGTAGGATTGGGGGGAAGAGGAAAGGGGGGCGCCCCTCTCCTTGTCCTATTCGGACTAGGGGGGAGGGCGGCCTGCCTGCCTGGCCGGCCCTTCCTCTTCTCCCTCATGGCCCACTAAGGCCCAATAACCCCGGGAGGTTCGGTAACCCGGTGTTCCGAAAAAAATCGATTTCACCGGAACCATTCCGAACTCAAATATAGGCTTCCAATATATCAATTTTATGTATCAACCATTTGAGACTCCTCGT
This sequence comes from Aegilops speltoides, assembly GCA_021437245.1. Classification (NCBI taxonomy): domain Eukaryota; kingdom Viridiplantae; phylum Streptophyta; class Magnoliopsida; order Poales; family Poaceae; genus Aegilops; species Aegilops speltoides. The sequence goes on along the minus strand of CM038147.1, from coordinate 473,072,480 downwards.
CATGTCCGTGATCACATCCGGGACTCGAACTTCTTGGTACATCAAAATACACAAACTCATAATATAACCGCCATCGAAACCTTAAGCGTGCACGGACCCTACGGTTCGAGAACAATGTAGACATGACCGAGACCGTCTCGGTCAATAACCAATAGCGGGACCTGGATGCCCATATTGGTTCCTACATATTCTCGAAGATCTTTATCGGTCGGACCGCATAACAACATCGTTGTTCCTTTGTCATCGGTATGTTACTTGCCGAGATTCGATCGTCGGTATCAATACCTAGTTCAATCTCGTTACCGGCAAGTCTCTTTACTCGTTCCGTAATACATCATCTCACAACTAACTCATTAGTTACAATGCTTGCAAGGCTTAAGTGATGTGCATTACCGAGAGGGCCAGAGATACCTCTCCGACATTCGGAGTGACAAATCCTAATCTCGAAATCGCCAACCCAACATCGCCTTTGGAGACACCTGTAGTACTCCTTTATAATCACCCGATTCACGTTGTGACGTTTGGTAGTACCAAAGTGTTCCTCCGGCAAGCGGAGTTGCATAATCTCATAGTTATAGGAACATGTATAAGTCATGAAGGAAGCAATAGCAACATACTAAGCGATCGTGTGCTAAGCTAACGGAATGGGTCATGTCAATCAGATCATTCAACTAATGATGTGACCTTGTTAATCAAATAACAACTCCTTGTTCATGGTTAGGAAACATAACCATCTTTGATTAACAAGCTAGTCAAGTAGAGGCATACTAGTGACACTCTGTTTGTCTATATATTCACACATGTATTATGTTTCCGGTTAATACAATTCTAGCATGAATAATAAACATTTATCATGATATGAGGAAATATATAATAACTTTATTATTGCCTCTAGGGCATATTTCCTTGATCTCCCACTTGCACTAGAGTCAATAATCTAGATCACATCACCATGTGATTAACATCGATAGTTCACATTATCATGTGATTAACACCCATAGTTCACATCGCCATGTGACCAACACCCAAAGGGTTTACTAGATTGATAATCTAGTTCACATCGCTATGTGATTAACACCCAAAGAGTACTAAGGTGTGATCATGTTTTTCTTGTGAGAGAGTCTTAGTCAGCGGGTCTTTCACATTCAGATCCGTTATGTATTTTGCAATTTTTCTATGTCTACAATGCTCGCACGAAGCTACTCTAGCTAATTGCTCCCACTTTCAATATGTATCTAGATCGAGACTTAGAGTCATCGGATCGGTGTCAAAACTTGCATCGGCGTAACCCTTTACGACGAACCTTTTTCACTTCCATAATCGAGAAACATGTCCTTATTCCACTAAGGATAATTTTGACCGCTGTCGATGATCTACTCCTAGATCACTATTGTACTCCTTGCCAAACTCAAAGGGGTATACAATAGATCTGGTACACAACATGGCATACTTTATAGAACCTATGGCCAAGGCATAGGGAATGACTTTCATTCTCTTTCTATCTTCTGCCGTGGTCGGGTTTTGAGTTTTACTCAATTTCACACCTTGTAACACAGGCAAGAACTCTTTCTTTGACTGTTCCATTTTGAACTACTTCAAAATGTTGTCAAGGTATGTACTCATTGAAAAAACTTATCAAGCATCTTGATCTATCTCTATAGATCTTGATGCTCAATATGTAAGCAGCTTCACCGAGGTCTTTCTTTGAAAAACTTCTTTCAAACACTCCTTTATGCTTTGAGAATAATTCTACATTATTTCCGATCTACAATATGTCATTCACATATACTTATCGAAATGATGTAGTGCTCCCACTCACTTTCTAGTAAATCTGAGCTTCACCTTAAGTGCAGACAAAACTATATGCTTTGATCAACTCATCAAAGCGTATATTCCAACTCGAGATGCTTGCACCAGTCCATAGATGGATCATTGGAGCTTGCACACTTTGTTAGCATCCTTTGGATCGAAAAAACTTCTGGTTGCATCATATACAACTCTTCCTCCGTAAAACCATTCAGAATGCATTTTTACATCCATTTGCCAAATTTCATAAATTGTGGCAATTGCTAACATGATTCGGACAGACTTAAGCATCGCTACTGCTTGAGAAAATCTCATTGTAGTCAACATCTTGAACTTTGTCGAAAACCTTTTTGCAACAAGTCGAGCTTTGTAGATAGTAACACTACTATCAGCGTCCGTCTTCCTCTTGAAGATCCATTTATTTTCTATGGTTTGCCGATCATCGGGCAAATCCATCAAAGTCCATACTTTGTTCTCATACATGGATCATATCTCGATTTCATGGCCTCAAACCATTTTGCGGAATCTGGGCTCATCATCGCTTCCTCATAGTTTGTAGGTTTGTCATGGTCAAGTAACACGACCTCCGAACAGGATTACCGTACCACTCAGTGCGGATCTCACTCTTTTACCTACGAGGTTCGGTAGTAACTTGATCTGAAGTTTTATGATCATCATCATTAACTTCCTCACTAATTGGTGTAGGTGTCACAGGAACCAATTTCTGTGATGAACTACTTTCCAATAATGGAACAGGTACAGTTACCTCATCAAGTTTTACTTTCCTCCCACTCACTTCTTTCGAGAGAAACTCCTTCTCTAGAAAAGATCCATCTTAAGCAACGAATATCTTGCCTTCGGATCTGTGATAGAAGGTGTACCCAACAATTTCCTTTGGGTATTCTATGAAGACGCACTTCTCGATTTGGGTTCGAGCTTATCGGGATGAAACTTTTTCACATAAGCATCGCAACTCCAAACTTTAAGAAACGACAACTTGGGTTTCTTGCTAAACCACAGTTCATATAGTGTCGTCTCAGCGGTTTAAATGGTGCCCAATTTAACGTGAATGCAGCTGTATCTAATGCATGATCCCAAAATGATATTGGTAAATCAAGAAGAAACATCATAGATTGCACTATATCCAATAAAGTGCGGTTACGATGTTTGGACACACCATAACATTGTGGTGTTCGGTGGCGTGAGCTGTGAAACTATTCCACATTGTTTTAATTGAAGACCAAACTCGTAACTCAAATATTCGTCTCTCGCGATCGGATCGCAGAAACTTTATTTTCTTGTTATGATGATTTTCCACTTCACTCTGAAATTCTTTGAACCTTTCAACTATTTCGGACTTATGTTTCATCAAGTAGATATACCCATATCTGCTCAAATCATCTTGTGAAGGTCGAAAATAACGATATTTGCCACGAGCATCAACACTCATTGGATCGCATACATCGGTTTGTATTATTTCCTATAAGTCGGTAGCTTGTTCCATTGTTAGGAGAACGAGTTTTAGTCATCTTGCCCAAAAGGCACGGTTCGCGAGCATCAAGTGATTCATAATCAAGTGATTCCAAAATCCCATCAGCATGGAGTTTCTTCATGCGCTTTACACCAATATGACCTAAACGGCAGTGCCACAAATAAGTTGCACTATCATTATTAACTTTGTATTTTTTTTTTGTTTCAATATTATGAATATGTGTATCACTATGATCGAGATCCAATGAACCATTTTCATTGGGTGTGTAACCATATAAGGTTTTATTCATGTAAACAGAACAACAGTTTATTCTCTTACTTAAATGAATAACCATATTGCAATAAACACGATCAAATCATATTCATGCTCAACGTAAACACCAAATAACATTTATTTAGTTTCAACACTAATTCCGAAAGTATAGGGAGTGTGCGATGATGATCATATCAATCTTGAAACTACTTTCAACACACATCGTCACTTCACCCTTAACTAGTTTACATTTTATTACGCAACTCCGTTTGAGTTACTACTCTTAGCAACCGAACCAGTACCAAATACCGAGGGGTTGCTATAAACACTAGTAAAGCACACATAAAACACATGTATATCAAATATACCCTTTTTCACTTTGCCATCCTTCTTATCCACCAAATATTTAGGGCAGTTCCGCTTCGGTGACCATTTCCTTTGCGATTGTAAGCACTTTCGGTTTGTGCTTTGGTTCAGCTTTGGGTTTCTTCATGGGAGTGACAACTTGCTTGTCAATCTACTTGAAGTTCCCTTTCTTTCCTTTGCCCTTTTCTTGAAACTAGTGATCTTGTCAACCATCAACACTTGATGCTCTTTCTTGAATTCTACCTTCATTGATTTCATCATCATGAAAAACTCGGGAATCATTTTCATCATCCCTTGCATACTATAGTTCATCACGAAGTTCTACTAACTTGGTGATGGTGACTAGAGAATTTCATCAATCACTATCTTATCGGAAGATTAACTCCCACTTGATTCAAGCGATTGTAGTACCCGCACAATCTGAGCACATGCTCACTAGTTGAGCGATTCTCCTCCATCTTTTAGCTATAGAACTTGTTGGAGACTTCATATCTCTCAACTCGGGTATTTGCTTGAAATATTAACTTCAACTCTGGAACATCTCATATGGTCCATGACGTTCAAAACATCTTTGAAGTCCCGATTCTAAGCCGTTAAGCATGGTGCACTTAAACTATCAAGTAGTCATCATATTGAGCTAGCCAAGCGTTCATAACGTCGCATACGCTCTGCAATAGGTCCGCTCACCTAGCGGTGCATCAAGGACATAATTCTTACGTGCGGCAATGAGGATAAACCTCAGATCACGGATCAAATCCGCATCATTGCTACTAACATTTTTCAACACAATTTTCTCTAGGAACATATCAAAATAAACATATGAAAGCAACAACGCAAGCTATTGATCTTACAACATAATTTGCAAAATACAACCAGGACTAAGTTCATGATAAATTTAAGTTCAATTAATCATATTACTTAAGAATTCCCACTTAGATAGACATCTCTCTAGTCATCTAAGTGATCACGTGATCCAAATCAACTAAACCATAACCGATCATCACGTGAGATGGAGTAGTTTTCAATGGTGAACATCTTATGTTGATCATATCTACTATATGATTCACGCTCGACCTTTCGGTCTCCGTGTTCCGAGGCCATATCTGCATATGCTAGGCTCGTCAAGTATAACTTGAGTATTCTCGTGTGCAAAACTGGCTTGCACCCGTTGTAGATGGACGAGAGCTTATCACACCCGATCATCACGTGGTGTGCGGGCACGACGAACTTTGGCAGCGGTGCATACTCGGGAGAACACTTCTTGATAATTTAGTGAGAGATCATCTTATAATGCTACCGTCAATCAAAGCAAGATAAGATGCATAAAGATAAACATCACATGCAAATCAATATAAGTGATATGATATGGTCATCATCGTCTTGTGCTTCGTGATCTCCATCTCTGCAGCACCATCATGATCACCATCGTCACCGCGCGACACCTTGATCTCCATCGTAGCATCGTTGTCGTCTCGCCAATCTTATGCTTCTCGACTATCGCTACCGCTTAGTGATAAAGTAAAGCATTACTGAGCGATTGCATTTCATACAATAAGCGACAACCATATGGCTCCTGCCGATTGCCGATAACTTCGTTACAAAACATGATCATCTCATACAATAAAATATAGCATCACGTCTTGACCATATCACATCACAACATGCCCTGCAAAAACAAGTTAGACGTCCTCTACTTTGTTGTTGCAAATTTTACGTGGCTGCTACGGGCTTAAGCAAGAATCAATCTCACCTACGCATCAAAACCACAACGATACTTCGTCAAATAGACTCCGTTTTAACCTTCTCAAGGACCGGGCGTAGCCACACTCGGTTCAACTAAAGTGAGAGAGACAGACACCCGCCAGTCACCTTTAAGCAGCGAGTGCTCGTGGCGGTGAAACCGATCTCGCGTAAGCGTCTGGCGTAATGTCGGTCCGGGCCGCTTCATCTCACAATACCGCTGAACCAAAGTATGACATTTGGTAGGTAGTATGACTTGTATCGCCCACAACTCACTTGTGTTCTACTCGTGCAAAACATCAAACCATAAAAACCTAGGCTCGGATGCCCTTTGTTGGAGAACGTAGTAATTTCAAAAATTTCCTACGCACACGCAAGATCATGGTGATGTATAGCAACGAGAGGGAGAGTGTTGTCTACGTACCCTCGTGAGACCAAGCGAAGCGATCTGGCGTAGAGGAAGTAGTCGACGATCTCCTCGCGATCCGACCGATCCGGCGCCGTTACTCGGCGCCCCGAGTTCTTGACACACGTACAGCTCGATGGCGCTCCTCGGGCTCCAATCCAGAGAGCCGGGAGGGAGAGTTTCACGTCGACGACGGCGTGGTGGCGATCTTGATGTACTACCGGCGCGAGGCTTCGCCTAAGCTTGCGACGATATGACCGAGGTGGAATATGGTGGAGGGGCACCACACGGCTAAGGAACGATCCGTAGATCAAACTTGTGTGTTCTAGGGTGCCCCCTGCCCCGTATATAAAGGAGCAAGGGGAGGTGCGGCCGGCCCAAGGGGGTTGGGAGGAGTCCTACTCCCAGGGAGTAGGACTCCCCTTTCCTAGTTAGAGTAGGATTGGGGGAGGGAAGAGGGAGGGGGGGCGCCGCCTCTCCTTGTCCTATTCGGACTAGGGGGGGGGCGTGCGGCCTGCCTGGCCGCCCTTCCTCTTCTCCCTCATGGCCCACTAAGGCCCAATAACCCCGGAGGGTTCCAGTAACCCGTTGTTAAATAAAATCCCGATTTCACCGGAACCAATCCGAACTCCAAATATAGGCTTCCAATATATCAATTTTATGTCTCGACCATTTGAGACTCCTCGTCATGTCCGTGATCACATCCGGACTCGAACTTCTTGGTACATCAAAATACACAAACTCATAATATAACCGTCATCTAAACCTTAAGCGTGCGGACCCTACGGTTCGAGAACAATGTAGACATGACCGAGACATGTCTCCGGTCAATAACCAATAGCGGGACCTGGATGCCCATATTGGTTCCTACATATTCTCTGAAGATCTTTATCGGTCGGACCGCATAACAACATCGTTGTTCCCTTTGTCATCGGTATGTTACTTGCGAGATTCGATCGTCGGTATCAATACCTAGTTCAATCTCGTTACGCAAGTCTCTTTACTCGTTCCGTAATACATCATCTCGCAACTAACTCATTAGTTACAATGCTTGCAAGGCTTAAGTGATGTGCATTACCGAGAGGGCCCAGAGATACCTCTCCGACATTCGGAGTGACAAATCCTAATCTCGAAATACGCCAACCCAACATCCGCCTTTGGAGACACTGTAGTACTCCTTTATAATCACCCGATTACGTTGTGACGTTTGGTAGTACCAAAGTGTTCCTCCGCAAGCGGAGTTGCATAATCTCATAGTTATAGGAACATGTATAAGTCATGAAGGAAGCAATAGCAACATACTAAGCGATCGTGTGCTAAGCTAACGGAATGGGTCATGTCAATCAGATCATTCAACTAATGATGTGACCTTGTTAATCAAATAACAACTCCTTGTTCATGGTTAGGAAACATAACCATCTTTGATTAACAAGCTAGTCAAGTAGAGGCATACTAGTGACACTCTGTTTGTCTATATATTCACACATGTATTATGTTTCCGGTTAATACAATTCTAGCATGAATAATAAACATTTATCATGATATGAGGAAATATATAATAACTTTATTATTGCCTCTAGGGCATATTTCCTTCATCTTTATTCTCCTCCTCGTCGTTGTGGGAGGAGTCCGCCTCGGAGTCATCGGACGATGAGTCCGATACCACCTGACGTCGGGAACTCCTTCGGGTTCCCGTGGCCTTCTTCTTGGCCTTCTTCTCTGGCACTACGTAAAGTGCCGGGACCAGCAGCCCTGTCAAGCGGGCGTCCGCTGGTCTTCGAGCAGGGCCGGGACAGTTAACCTGTGGGACGTCTTCGCCAGAACTGTTAAAGGTATTGGGAGTTTAGATCCCGCATAGAGTCAAACTATGAAAAGCAAGTGTCCCATAAAGGATGACATAGCTTACCTCGCCAGACGGACGCTGCATGCTGAATCCGCAATCTTCGGTAGCGGATGCGGGAGCTTCGGCGCCCTTGAACAGCACCCTCCGAGGCAGCCGTCAGACGTAGTGTCGAAGAGCCCGCTTAAGGTCAGTGTGTGCGGATCAAACTCCCACAAATTGAAGTCCCGTTGTTGGCGGGGAGAATTCGGCGACGAGCATGACTCGGATCACGTTGACAAGCTTGAGCTTCTTGTTCACGAGTGCGGAGAGCGGGACTAGAGTCGGTCGGCTCTTCCGAACTACCCCATAGCAAGCCCTTCTCTTTCCGGAGGTGAGCTGCATGGGGATGCAGATCTGAATTCGAGGTCATTTGCCCATTTAGGGTCACGCGGCTCGGTGATGTAGAACCACCCCTATTGCCACCCTTTGATGGATTCCACGAAGGCACCCTCGAGCCAAGTGACGTTGGGCATTTGCCCACCATGGCGCCTCCGCACTCCGCTTGGCTGCCCTTCACAACCTTCGGCTTGACATTGAAGGTCTTTAGCCACAAGCCACAGTGGGGCTGGATGCAGAGGAAGGCCTCGCACACGACGATAAACGCCAAGATATTGAGGATGAAATTCGGTGCCAGATCGTGGAAATCCAGGCCATAGTAGAACATGAGCCCCCGGACAAAGGGGTGGAGTGGGAAGCCCAGTCCGCGGAGGAAATGGGGAAGGAATACCACCCTCTCATGGGGCATGGGGGTGGGGATGAGCTGCCCCTCGCCGAGGAGCCGATGCGTGATGTCATTGGACAGATATCCGGCGCTGCGCAGCTTCTCTATGTGCCCCTCCGTAACGGAGGAGGCCATCCACTTGCCTCCCGCTCCGGACATGGCTGGAGAAGGTCGAGGTGAGATATGCGGACTTAGGCGCTGGAGCTCGAGTCTTGGAGATGGATAAGCAAAGGAGGAAGAAGGCGAGGTAAAAAGGTGGATCCTTATCCCTTATATATGGGCGGATGAAACTATCGTCCCTCTTGGCTGGTAAAACTCGCTTATCTCCCAAGCGCCGCAATCAATGGCGCGGTTGGGTTACCACGTCCGTATTGATGGGAATCCGGAATAAGGGGACACGATCTCTGCCGACAAGGCGTGCTAAGGAAACCGCCGCTAAACGCTACCGAGGTGGTATAATAAAAATGATTCGAGTAAAGGCTTGGTCGTGGTGTGATGTCGCGCCACAAAATACGTCAGCAGATTGAACTTGTGTAAATATTATTCTCTCTATGGTGGTATGTGGAATTTATTTTTACAGAGCCGGACACTATCCTCGTGTTCACAATCTTCTATGAATTATTCGGAGGAGGAACCCGCCTTGCAATGCCGAAGACAATATGCGTGCCGGACTCGTCGCCATTGAAGCCTGGTTTAGGGGCTACTGAGGGAGTCCTGGACTAGGGGGTGTCCGGATAGCCGAACTATCATCATCGGCCGGACTCCAAGACTACGAAGATACAAGATTGAAGACTTCGTCCCGTGTCCGGATGGGACTTTCCTTGGCGTGGAAGGCAAGCTTGGCGATACGGATATGTAGATCTCCTACCATTGTAACCGACTCTGTGTAACCCTAGCCCTCTCCGGTGTCTATATAAACCGGAGGGCTTTAGTCCGTAGGACACAACAATAACAACAATCATACCATAGGCTATCTTCTAGGGTTTAGCCTCCTTGATCTCGTGGTAGATCCACTCTTGTACTACCCATATCATCAATATCAATCAAGCAGGAGTAGGGTTTTACCTCCATCGAGAGGGCCCTAACCTGGGTAAAAACATCGTGTTCCTTGTCTCCTGTTACCATCCGCCTAGACGCACAGTTCGGGACCCCCTACCCGAGATCCGCCGGTTTTGACACCGACAGTGTTCCTCTGGTAAACGGGAGTTGCATAATCTCATAGTTGTAGGAACTTGTATAAGTCGTGAAGAAAGCAATAGCAACATACTAAACAATTAAGTGCTAAGCTAACGGAATGGGTCAAGTCAATCACATCATTCTCGTAATAATTTGATCTCATTAATCAAATGACAACACATGTCTATGGTTAGGAGACATAACCATCTTTGATTAATTAGCTAGTCAAGTAGAGGCATACTAGTGACATTAAGTTTGTCTATGTATTCACACATGTATCATGTTTCCGGTTAATACAATTCTAGCATGAGTAATAAACATTTATCATGATATGAGGAAATAAATAATAACTTTATTATTGCCTCTAGGGCATATTTCCTTCAGTCTCCCACTTGCACTAGAGTCAATAATCTAGATTACACAGTAATGATTCTAACACCCATGGAGTCTTGGTGCTGATCATGTTTTGCTCGTGGAAGAGGCTTAGCCAACGGGTTTGCAACATTCAGATCCGTATGTATCTTGCAAATCTCTATGTCTCGCACCTGGACTTGGTCCCGGATGGAATTGAAGCGTCTCTTGATGTGCTTGGTCCTCTTGTGAAATCTCGATTCCTTTGCCAAGGCAATTGCACCAGTATTGTCACAGAAGATCTTCATTGGTCCCGATGCACTAGGTATGACACCTAGATCGAAATGAACTCCTTCATCCAGACTCCTTCATTTCTTTGCTTCGAAGCAGCTATGTACTCCGCTTCGCATGTAGATCCCGCCATGATGCTTTGTTTAGAACTGCACCAACTAACAGCTCCACCGTTCAATATAAACACATATCCGGTTTGCGATTTAGAATCATCCGGATCAGTGTCAAAGCTTGCATCCACGTAACCATTTACGACTAGCTCTTTGTCACCTCCATAAATGAGAAACATATCCTTAGTCCTTTTCAGGTATTTCAGGATATTCTTGACCGTTGTCCAGTGATCCACTCCTGGATTACTTTGGTACCTCCCTGCCAAGCTTATTCCTAAGCATACGTTAGGTCTGGTACACAACATTGCATGATAGAGCCTATGGCTAAAGCATAGGGAACATCTTTCATTTTCTCTCTATCTTCTGCTGTGGTCGGGTATTGAGTCTGACTCAACTTCACACCTTGTAATACATGCAAGAATCCTTTCTTTGCCTGATTCATTTTGAACTTCTTCAAAACTTTATCAAGGTATGTGCTTTGTGAAAGTCCAATCAAGCGTCTTGATCTATCTCTATAGATCTTGATGCCCAATATGTAAGCAGCTTCACCTAGGTCTTTCATTGAAAAACTTTTATTCAAGTATCCCTTTATGCTATCAAGAAATTCTATATCATTTCCAATTAACAATATGCCATCTACATATAATATCAGAAATGCTATAGAGCTCCCACTCACTTGTAAATACAGGCTTCTCCCAAAGTCTGTATAAAACCATATGCTTTGATCACACTATCAAAGCGTTTATTCCAACTCGAGATGCTTGCAGGTCCATAAATGGATCATTGGAGCTTGCACACTTTGTTAGCACCTTTTGGATCGACAAAACCTTTCGGCTGCATCATATACAACTCTTCTTCCGTAAATCCATTCAGAATGCGGTTTTGACATCCATTTGCTAAATTTCATAATCATAAAATGCGCAATTGCTAACATGATTGAACAGACTTAAGCATCGCTACGGGTGAGAAAGTCTCATCATAGTCAACCCCTTGAAGTTGTCAAAACCTTTCGCAACAAGTCGAGCTTTGTAAGCAGTTACATTACCATCGTCGGTCTTCTTCTTGAAGATCCATTTATTCTCGATGGCTTGCCGATCATCGGCAAGTCAACCAAAGTCCATACTTTGTTCTCATACATGGATCCCATATCAGATTTCATGGCCTCAAGCCATTTTATGGAATCTGGGCTCATCATCGCTTCCTCATAGTTCGTAGGTTCGCCATGGTCAAGTAACATGACTTCTAGAATAGGATTACCGTACCACTCTGGTGCGGATCTTACTCTGGTAGACCTACGAGGTTCGGTAGTAACTTGATCTGAAGTTTCATGATCAATATCATTAGCTTCCTCACTGATTGGTGTAGTTGTCACAGAACCGGTTCTTGTGATGAACTACTTTCAATAAGGGAGCAGTCTGATTACCTCATCAAGTTGTACTTTCCTCCCACTCACTTCTTTCGAGAGAAACTCCTTCTCTAGAAAGGATCCGAATTTAGCAACAAAAATCTTGCCCTCAGATCTGTGATAGAAGGTGTACCCAGTAATCTCTTTTGGGTATCCTATGAAGACACATTTCTCCGATTTGGGTTCGAGCTTATCTGGTTGAAGTTTCTTCACATAAGCATCGCAGCCCCAAACTTTAAGAAACGACAACTTTGGTTTCTTGCCAAACCACAGTTCATAAGGCGTCGTCTCAACGGATTTTGTTGGTGCCCTATTTAACGTAAATGCGGCCGTCTCTAAAGCATAACCCCAAAATGATAGCGGTAAATCAGTAAGAGACATCATAGATCGCACCATATCTAGTAAAGTACGATTACGACGTTCGGACACACCATTTCATTGTGGTGTTCCGGGTGGCATGAGTTGCGAAACTATTCCGCATTGCTTCAAATGTAAACCAAACTCGTAACTCAAATATTCTCCTCCACGATCAGATCATAGAAATTTTATTTTCTTGTTACGATGATTTTCCACTTCACTATGAAATTCTTTGAATTTTTCAAATGTTTCAGACTTGTGTTTCATCAAGTAGATATACCCATATCTGCTCAAATCGTCTGTGAAGGTGAGAAATAACGATACCCATCGCGAGCCTCAATATTCATCGGACCACATACATCAGTATGTATGATTTCCAACAAATTAGTTGCTCGCTACATAGTTCCGGAGAACGGCATTTTAGTCATCTTGCCCATGAGGCACGGTTCGCAAGTACCAAGTGATTCATAATCAAGTGATTCCAGAAGTCCATCAGTATGGAGTTTCTTCATGCGCTTTACACCAATATGACCCAAACGGCAGTGCCACAAATAAGTTGCACTATCATTATCAACTTTGCATCTTTTGGCTTCAACATTATGAATATGTGTATCACTACTATCGAGATTTAATAAAAATAGACCACTCTTCAAGGGTGCACGACCATAAAAGATATTACTCATATAAATAGAACAACCATTATTCTCTGATTTAAATGAATAACTGTCTTGCATCAAACAAGATCCAGATATAATGTTCATGCTTAACGCTGGCACCAAATAACAATTATTCAGGTCTAAAACTAATCCCGATGGTAGATGTAGAGGTAGCACGCCGACCGCGATCACATCGACTTTGGAACCATTTCCCACGTGCATCGTCACCTCGTCCTTAGCCAATCTACGCTTAATACATAGTCCCTGTTTCGAGTTGAAAATATTAGCAACAGAACCAGTATCAAATACCTAGGTGCTACTGCGAGCATTAGTAAGGTACACATCAATAACATGTATATCACATATACCTTTGTTCACTTTGCCATCCTTCTTATCCGCCAAATACTTGGGGAAGTTCCGCTCAAAGTGTCGATCGCTTGCAAGTAAAAGCACTCAGTCTCAGGCTTAGGTCCAGACTTGGGTTTCTTCTCTTGAGCAGCAACTAGTTTGCTGTTCTTCTTGAAGTTCCCCTTCTTCTCCCCTTTGCCCTTTTTCTTGAAACTGGTGGTCTTATTGACCATCAACACTTGATGCTCTTTCTTGATTTCTACCTCCGCAACCTTTAGCATTGCAAAGAGCTCGGGAATAGTCTTGTCCATCCCTTGCATATTATAGTTCATCACGAAGCTCTTGTAGCTTGGTGGCAGCGATTGAAGAATTTTTCAATGATACTATCATCAGGAAGATTAACTCCTAGTTAAATCAAGTGATTATTATACCCAGACATTTTGAGTATATGTTCACTGACAGAACTATTCTCCTCCATCTTACAACTATAGAACTTATTGGAGACTTCATATCTCTCAATCCGGGCATTTGCTTGAAATATTAACTTCAACTCCTGAAACATTTCATATGCTCCATGACGTTCAAAACGTCGTTGAAGCCCGATTCTAAGCCGTAAAGCATGTCACATCGAACTATCGAGTAGTCATCACTTTGCTCGCCAGACGTTCTTAACATCGTCGATTGCATCTGCAGCAGAGGCCTAGCACCCAGCGGTGCTTCGGGGCGTAATTCTTACGTGCGCAATGAGGATAATCCTCGTTACGGACCCGATCCGTGTAATTGCTACCATCATCTTTCAACTTAGCTTTCTCAAGGAACGCATTAAAATTCAACGGAACAACAACACGAGCCATCTATCTACAACAAACATAGACAAGCAAAATACTATCAGGTACTAAGTTCATGATAAATTTAAGTTCAATTAATCATATTACTTAAGAACTCCCACTTAGACAGACATCTCTCTAGTCATCTAAGTGATCACGTGATCCCAATCAACTAAACCATGTCCGATCATCACGTGAGATGGAGTAGTTTCAATGGTGAACATCACTATGTTCATCATATCTACTATATGATTCACGTTCGACCTTTCGTACTCCGTGTTCCGAGGCCATATCTGTATATGCTAGGCTCGTCAAGTTTGACCTGAGTATTTTGCGTGTGCAACTGTTTTGCACCTGTTGTATTTGAACGTAGAGCCTATCACACCTGATCATCACGTGGTGTCTCAGCACGAAGAACTTTCGCAACGGTGCTTACTCAGGGAGAACACTTCTTGATAATTAGTGAGAGATCATCTTCAAATGCTACCGTCAATCAAAGCAAGATAAGATGCAAAAATGATAAACATCACATGCAATCAATATAAGTGATATGATATGGCCATCATCATCTTGTGCTTGTGATCTCCATCTCCAAAGCACCGTCGTGATCACCATCGTCACCGGCGCGACACCTTGATCTCCATCGTAGCATCGTTGTCGTTTACCCCATCTATTGCTTCTCGACTATCGCTACCGCTTAGTGATAAAGTAAAGCAATTATGTAAGCGTTGCATTTCATACAATAAGCGACAACCATATGGCTCACGCCGATTGCCGATAACCGGTTACAAAACATGATCATCTCATACAATAAAATATAGCATCACGTCTTGACCATATCACATCACAACATGCCCTGCAAAAACAAGTTAGACGGCCTCTACTTTGTTGTTGCAAATTTTACGTGGCTGCTACGGGCTGAGCAAGAACCGTTCTTATCTACGCATCAAAACCACAACGATAGTTCGTCAAGTTAGTGCTGTTTTAACCTTCGCAAGGACCAGGCGTAGCCACACTTGGTTCAACTAAAGTTGGAGAAACAAACACCCGCCAGCCACCTGTGTGCAAAGCACGTCGGTAGAACCAGTCTCGCGTAAGCGTACGTGTAATGTTGGTCCGGGCCGCTTCATCCAACAATACCGCTGAACCAAAGTATGACATGCTGGTAAGCAGTATGACTTGTACCGCCCACAACTCACTTGTGTGTTCTACTCGTGCATATAACATCTACGCATAAAACCTGGCTCGGACGCCACTGTTGGGGAACGTAGTAATTTCAAAAAAATTCCTATGCACACGCAAGATCATGGTGATGCATAGCAACGAGAGGGGAGAGTGTTGTCCACATACCCTCATAGACCGAAAGCGGAAGCATTAGAACAACGCGGTTGATGTAGTCGTACATCTTCACGGCCCGACCGATCAAGCACCGAAACTACGACACCTCCGAGTTCTAGCACACGTTCAGCTCGATGACGATCCCCGTACTCCGATCCAGCAGAATGTCGGGGAAGAGTTCCGTCAGCACGACGGCGTGGTGACGATCTTGATGTTCTACCATCGCAGGGCTTCGCCTAAGCACTGCTACAATATTATCGAGGACTATGGTGGAGGGGGGCACCGCACACGACTAAGAGATCAGGAGATCAATTGTTGTGTCTATGGGGTGCCCCCCTCCCCCGTATATAAAGGAGTGGAGGAGGGGGCGGCCGTGGGGTGGGCGCGCCTAGGGGGAGTCAATCCCAGCCGGAGTAGGACTCCCCCCTTTTCCTATTAGGAGTAGGAGAGGGAAGGAAGAGGGGGGAGGGAAGAAGGAAAGGGGGGCCAGCCCCCCTCCCAGTTCGGATTGGGCTTGGGGGGGGGGCGCCCCCTCCTTTTCTTCCTCTCCCTCCTTTCCACTAAGGCCCAATAAGGCCCATATACCTCCCGGGGGGTTCCGATAACCTCCCGGAGATCTGGTATTGTCCCAATCTCACCCGGAACCTTTCCGGTGTCCAAATATAGTCGTCCAATATATCGCTCTTTATGTCTCGACCATTTCGAGACTCCTCGTCATGTCCGTGATCACATCCGGGATTCCGAACAACCTTCGGTACATCAAAACTCATAAGCTCATAATAAAACTGTCAACGAAACCTTAAGCGTGCAGACCCTACGGGTTCGAGAACTATGTTGACATGACCTAGAATTGTTTGCGGTCAATAACCAATAGCAGAACCTGGATGCTCATATTGGCTCCTACATATTCTACAAAGATCTTTATCGGTCAAACCGCATAACAACATACATTGTTCCCTTTGTCATCGGTATGTTACTTGCCCGAGATTCGATCATCGGTATCTCAATACCTAGTTCAATCTCGTTACCGGCAAGTCTCTTTACTCGTAACGTAATGCATCATTCCGTAACTAACTCATTAGCGACATTGCTTGCAAGGCTTATAGTGATGTGCACTACCGAGAGGGCCCAGAGATACCTCTCCGACAATCAGAGTGACAAAACCTAATCTCGAAATACGCCAAATCAACATGTACCTTTGGAGACACCTGTAGAGCTCCTTTATAATCATCCATTTATGTTGTGACGTTTGGTAGCACACAAAGTGTGCCTCCGGTAAACGGGGGTTGCATAATCTCATAGTTGTAGGAACTTGTATAAGTCATGAAGAAAGCAATAGCAACATACTAAACGATCAAGTGCTAAGCTAACGGAATGGGTCAAGTCAATCACATCATTCTCCTAATGATGTGATCTCGTTAATCAAATGACAACACATGTCTATGGTTAGGAAACATAACCATCTTTGATTAATGAGCTAGTCAAGTAGAGGCATACTAGTGACATTAAGTTTGTCTATGTATTCACACATGTATCATGTTCCCGGTTAATACAATTCTAGCATGAATAATAAACATTTATCATGATATGAGGAAATAAATAATAACTTTATTATCGCCTCTAGGGCATATTTCCTTCAATAATGTCATCCTTCACCGTGCCCCAATGTCATTGAAAAAACCTTGCCAGAAACCCGTCCGGGCCTAGGGCCTTTAGAGGGCCAATCTGGAAGAGAGCGTCACTAATCTCCTTGTCCGAGAAAGATTCACATAATTTGGCATTCATCTCCTCTGTAATGACATGATCAAAGAGATTGACCACTGTATGAGGAGCTAAACCAGGGTCAGCTTCAAACAAATTCTGAAAATAGCTCATAGCCATACCTGACATGACAGTCTGCTCCGAGTGAAGGACCCCCAGATCATCCCGTAGTCCTTTAATCTTGTTTTTCCGAGCCCTCCATCTTGCTTTCCTATGAAAAAACTTAGTATTCCGGTCGCTGTGTTTTAGCCACTCCAATCTAGAGCGTTGCAGCCACATCATCTCCTCCTTGTACAGAAGTTCATCCATGTGGTCTGACTCTTTGTGCAATTCACTGCGATCGGCATTCATATTGTGTAGTTCTTCCAGCCTCGTTCTTGACTTCTCAATCTTCCTCGTAACATTGCCAATTTTCTTATTGCTCCATTTATGCAGCTTCGCCATGGTTGTTTTTAGGGCCTTGCTGACGCCTCCCAGATCACCCTTCGCGCCCGTAGCAGCCCAGGCCGCCTCGACCACCTCACCCAGGGAGGCCTCCTTTTCCCACATAACCTCATAGTGCCTCGCCTTTGCTATCTTCACTTTTGTATCCTGTACACATCGCAGAAGTAGTGGTCCATGATTCGACCGAGGCGACGTAAGGTGGATCACTGCCGCCTCCGAGAAGATATCCCTTCAAGCATTGTCCGCCGCCGCCCTATCCAGCCGCACCTGCACATTAGCCCAGCCACTTCGTTTATTATCATATGTGAAAGGATATCCCGAGAAAACCAAATCCACCAACTTGCACATCTCAAAACAATCGCGAAAAGCCATCATCTAGGGTTGCGGCCTCGCTATCATGGACATATGCTCACAGTCCCACAGCACCTCGTTGAAGTCGCCCACAACTAACCATGGCAGCTCAGACGTATTCCTTAATCTACACAAACTCTCCCACATGAGGTGTCTGTTTTCCATCCTCGGTTCACCATACACGAAGGTAACTCGCCAAAGTGGTTCAGATGGAGCAACCCTAACTGAAAGCACAAGTGCTCCCTAGGTGGTTTTGGTAATTAATGTCAACATATCTCTTGTTGGACTAACACTTGTATCTAGTATGTTTAAGATAAGTTCAACAATGGAGTTGCATGGACTATAGGATGTGGGAACTCCTTCAAGATGCTAAGGACAAAGGATTGGCTCAAGCTTCAAGGTCAAGACTCTTCATTTTACATTTTAGTGATCCAAGATCACATTGAGTCTATAGGAAAAGCCAATACTATCAAGAAGGGATGAGGTGTTGCTTAATGAGTTTCTTGCTCCACAGTGCTTAGTGATATGCTCCAAAACCCTCAACTACTTTCCCGCTTCCACACATAAGACCTAAACCTAAAGTCAAAATCGGCCATACCGATTCTTTCTATCCGGCGCCACCGAGTTCAGATGTCATAGCCACTGCCACAAACTCTAGGCAAATCGGTCTCACCGATAGGGATCTCGGTCTCACCGAGATGGGATTGTAATCTCTCTGTGTATGTCCATTACCAAAATCGGTTTCACCGAGTTTGAGCAATCGGTACTACCGAGATTACAATGCAAACTTCCTGGTTGACTCAGTACCAAAATCGGTCCTACCGAGTTTGTGTAATCGGTCCAACCGAGTTTGCCTGACCAACTCTCTGGAAAGCTTATTACCAAAATCAGTCTCACCTAGTTTGTGTAATCGGTCTCACCGAGATTACGTTGTGCCCTAACCCTAACTATATCGTTCCTACCGAGTTGCATATCGGTCCCACCGAAATTCCTAACAGTCACTAGATTTTCTAAATCGGTCCGACCGAGTTTATCAATTCGGTCCCACCGAGTTTGGCAAGTTGTGTGTAACAGTTAGATTTTGTGTGGAGGCTATATATACCCCTCCACCTCCTCTTCATTCATGGAGAGAGCCATCAGACTGAACCTACACTTCCAGCATACATTTTCTGAGAGAGAACTACCTACTCATGTGTTGAGGCCAAGATATTCCATTCCTACCATATGAATCTTGATCTCTAGCCTTCCCCAAGTTGCTTTCACTCAAATCTTCTTTCCACCAGATCCAAATCCCATGAGAGAGAGTTGAGTGCTGGGGAGACTACCATTTGAAGCACAAGAGCAAGGATTTCATCGTCAATGCACCATTTGTTACTTCTTGGAGAGTGGTGTCTCCTATATTGGCTAGGTGTCACTTGGGAGCCTCCGACAAGATTGTGGAGTTGAACCAAGGAGTTTGTAAGGGTAAAGAGATCGCCTACTTCGTGAAGATCTACCGCTAGTGAGGCAAGTCCTTCGTGGGCGACGACCATGGTGGGATAGACAAGGTTGCTTCTTCGTGGACCCTTCATGGGTGAAGCCCTCCGTGGACTCGCGCAACCGTTACCCTTCGTGGGTTGAAGTCTCCATCAACGTGGATGTACGATAGCACCACCTATCGGAACCACGCCAAAAACATCCATGTCTCCAATTGCATTTGAATCCTCCAAAACCCTTCCCTTTACATTCTTGCAAGTTGCATGCTTTACTTTCCGCTGCTCATATACTCTTTGCATGCTTGCTTGCTATGTGTTGTGAATGTTAAACTTGTGCCTAAACTCCACTTAAACTTAAAGAATCTTAAAAACTGCAACTTTGGTACTTAGTGTCTAATCACCCCCCCCCCTCTAGACACCTCTTCTCAAGGTCCTACAAGTGGTATCAGAGCATTGGTCTCCATTGCCTTGGTTTAATCACCATTGGAGGAAGATGGATGAGTCTACTTTGGGGAGTCTTGGACATAGAGTGCTTATTCTTGATGGAGAGTATTTTCATGAGTGGAAAAATGAGATGCTTGTAATCTTCAATCAATATCATTTGAACAAGTACATTGCTAGCCCTTGTGCACCTCATGTTGATCCTATGCATCCTACCCTTGATGAGTCAATTGACATGATCCGCAATCTTAGAACTGCCGAACTTATCATTAGAGGATTGCCTAGAAACTTGATTGGATGTTTGCCTACTCTTAAGTGTGCCTACACTATATGGAAATTTCTTGAGGAATGCTTTCCAAATTATTCCTTGAAAAATCTTGATGAAATTCTCCATAAGTCTATTGCTTTGAGTAAGATGAATTCTAGTGATCCTATGTTTGGTGATCGTCTATTTGAACTTACAAACCTTATGCGTGCCAAAGGAGATGTTGGAATTATTAGTGATATTATTTACGAAGCTATAAAAATTCATAAGCAAGATCATTGTCAAACTCACTCTAACGAATTATGCCTCTCTAGGATTTGATCCACCACATGACGATGTTGAACATGGATACTATGATGAGGATGATGATAGTGACTTCGATCTTGATGATGCAATGAGACACCTTGGTCTTATGGCAAATCTTCGGGGATATATGTCAGGAGGAAAGGAATGGGTTCTTGATAGTGGATGTACCGATCACATGACCGGAGATAAAGACATGTTTCGTGACCTTGCTGAAAATGATAGTCCTCGAAAGTATGTCACTTTCGGTGACAACTCAAAGGGTAAGGTGGTTGGCCTCGGTAAGGTGGCCATCTCACATGATAGCTCCATACAAAATGTCATGCTCGTTGAATCTCTTGGATACAACTTACTTTCAGTATCTAGACTTGCTGATTTCGGTTTCAATGTCCTATTTACTGAAGTAGATTGCCAAGTGTTTCGTAGAGATAATCATAAAGCGGTCTTTACCGGTGTGCGTAGAGGTGATCTATACATTGTTGATTTCACTAAAAAGGCTCAACCTAAAACTTGCTTCATTGCTAAATCCTCAAAAGGTTGGTTATGGCATAGACGATTAGGTCATGTTGGTATGCGAAACCTTGACAAGCTTATTAAAGGAAATCATATCCTTGGTGTTAACGATGTCATATTTGACAAGGATAGACTTTGCAGCGCTTGTCAGGCAGGTAAACAGGTTGGAGGAAGGCATCCCGTGAAGAACATCATGACCACAAGGATGCCACTCGAGCTACTTCACATGGATCTCTTTGGTCCCAACGCTTACAAGAGTCTCGGTGGAAATTCTTTTGGTCTAGTTATAGTTGATGATTTTTCAAGATTTACGTGGGTGTTCTTTCTCGATGATAAATCATAGGTCCAAAAGATCTTCAAAAACTTCGCTAGGAAGGCCCAAAATAAATTTGAAGTGAAGATGAAGAAGGTTCGCAGCGACAACGGAACGAAGTTCAAGAACGCAAATGTGGACACCTTTCTTGACGAAGAAGGGATTTCACACGAGTTCTCGGCTACGTACACACCTCAACAAAATGGAGTTGTTGAGAGGAAGAACCGGACGCTCATCGAAATGGCGAGAACGTTGCCTGATGAGTACAAGACACCGAAGCACTTTTGGCAAAAGCGGTTCAGACAGCTTGTCATGCAACAAATCGCTTGTATCTTCACAAGCTACTCGGCAAGACGGCATACGAGCTCCTCACCGGTAACAAACCCCAAGTTGGATACTTTCGAGTATTCGGCTCAATGTGCTACATTCTTGATAAGCATCGTTGTTCTAAATTTGCTCCTAAGTCTCATGAAGGTTTCCTACTAGGTTATGGTTCAAACTCTCACACTTACCGTGTCTACAACAATTTCACCCGAAAGGTTGAAGAGACGGTAGATGTGAAGTTTGATGAATCTAACGGCTCGCAAGTAGAGCAATTGCCAATTGATGTAGGAGACAAAGATCCCTCGGAAGCAATCCAAGACTTGTCTATTGGCAAGGTTCTTCCAACGAAGGTGAAGGAGAGTACCTCGTCCGTCCAAGTGGAAGCTTCTACTTCACGACAAGGTGAACCAAGAGTTGATACGGAAGCATCCTCAAGTGGGACACACCAAGATGAAGAAAACGAGGAAGTGCATCAAGATGAACGTCAACAACCTCCTTCTCCACCACGACAAGAGAACGACAACGCCAACGCCAACAATGAAGAAGGCCAAGAAGAAGAACAAGATGAAGAAGAAGTTCAACCAAGAACCAAGCAAAAGCTTTCACGAGTTCGAGCAAGAATTGCTAAAGACCATCCCGTCGAGCAAATCTACAATGATATTCAAACCGGGAGAATCACTCGCTCTAAAACTCATTTAGCTAACTTTTGTGAAAACTCTTCTTTCATCTCTAGCATTGAACCTATGAAGGTCGAAGAAGCATTGGAAGATCCGGATTGGATAAATGCTATACATGAAGAGCTACACAACTTTGAGAGGAACCAAGTTTGGACATTGGTTGAGAAGCCCGACAACAACCACAACATCATCGGTACCAAATGGGTGTTTCGCAACAAGCAAGATGAAGATGGACAAGTAGTTCGCAACAAAGCACGTCTTGTCGCCCAAGGCTACACACAAGTCGAAGGTATGGACTATGGTGAGACTTACGCTCCTGTTGCTAGACTTGAGTCCATTCACATCTTACTTGCCTATGCTAATCACCATGACATCACCTTGTACCAAATGTACATTAAAAGTGCTTTTCTAAATGGTGAAATAGTGGAGGAAGTTTATGTTAAGCAACCTCCCGGCTTTGTCAATCCTAAGAAACCCAATCATGTTTACAAACATCACAAAGCTCTTTATGGTCTTAAACAAGCTCCTAGAGCGTGGTATAAATGCTTGACCAAGTTCCTTATTGAAAAAGGCTTTGAAATTGGGAAAATTGATTCAACTCTTTTTACTAAAAGGGTTAATGGAGAACTATTTGTGTGCCAAATCTATGTTGATGATATTATATTTGGTTCAACTAACCCTCATTTTAGTGAAAAGTTTGGGAAGCTAATGTCGGAGAAGTTTGAGATGTCTATGATGACTGAACTCAAATTCTTTCTTGGGTTGCAAATCAAGCAAACTAAGGAAGGTACTTTTGTTTCTCAAACGAAGTACACCAAGGACTTATTCAAGAAGTTCAATATGCAAGAGTGCAAAGGTATGTCGACACCCATGCCTACTAGTGGACATCTTGACTTGACCAAAGATGGTGAACCGGTTGATCAAAAAGTTTATCGCTCTATGATTGGTTCATTGTTATATCTATGTGCTTCATGTCCCGATATCATGTTAAGTGTGTGCATGTGTGCACAATATCAAGCTGCTCCTAAAGAATGTCATCTTAAGGCCGTGAAAAGGATAGTGAGATACTAATCCATACACCAAATTTTGGCATTTAGTATCCTAAGAGGGCCTGTTTCGATCTTGTTGGCTACTCCGACTCGGACTATGCCGGAGACAAGGTTGATAGAAAGTCCACTTCGGGTACTTGTCAATTTCTTGGTAGATCTCTTGTGTCTTGGTGTTCCAAGAAACAAAACTCGGTATCCTTATCCACCGCTGAAGCGGAGTACATTGCCGCCGGTTCATGTTGTGCTCAATTACTTTGGATGACCCAAACTCTTAAAGATTATGGGATATATGTGAAACATGTTCCATTGCTTTGTGACAATGAAAGTGCTATCAAAATTGGTCATAATCCCGTACAACATTCTCGAACTAAGCATATGGAAGTTCGTCATCATTTCATTCGAGATCATGTTGCTAAGGGTGACATTGATCTTAAGCATGTTCGCACCGAAAAGAAATTAGCGAATATATTCACTAAACCTCTTGATGAGAAAGTGTTTTGCAGGTTAAGAGGAGAATTGAACATCATTGATGCTTCAAACTTGGAGTAGAAACTCCATTGGATACATGCAATACATGAGCTTATGACTAATCCTTGATATTTCTCTTATGATGAAAATCCTATGTCTTGGATATATTTGCAACTTGCATGTTATCTAACCCATGTAGGTACTTGGTGGAATCAAATTCCATGAGATTGTAATCTACTCACATCTTGAGCAATTTCTACATCACCAAGTTTCTACACTATGGTGGTTGAAGACAAGGAGGCACAAAACCACTCAAACATATCCTTTGACAAATTCTATGTTGAGCTTCGTGATTGTCATCTTTGGATACACAAGTGCTCTTCCTTACAAGAACTAACCCATGTAGGTAGATGGACTCAAATTCCAAGTGGTGCTCCCAACTCTTGATGAGCTACATCAACCTTGAGCAACCCACACAAGTTCAACTACATGGACAACACCACCAACCAAGGTATGTTATTCCATCTTAGAGAAGCTTTACTCCAAGTCATGAGCTAAAGCAACTCGACAAGATGTGAATACATCAAGATGCTTAAACGAAAAATGGCAACCCCATTTTGAACTTAAACGATGAGTATGACCTATGATCAAGTGATCTCACTTGACTCCTAAGTCAATATACTCTAACATAGGTGACTTTGTTGCCGACCATCTCTAGATGAAGTTCTCTTGTGTTCTTTTCTGTGTTTTTGCATTTGTCTCATGCATATTTGTTTCCCCTTTCAAAAAAAAATTTCATCTAGATTTCTTTCTGTTTGCTCTGCATTTTTCTGCATCCAATTCATTGCATATCATTCAGTAAATTCCTTGCAAATCTTTGTGAGATCTTACTAGTCTAGTGAGCTGAGGTGACAAGTATTTTCTCTGTGATCAACTCGGTTTCACCAATTTGTTGTTCTTGGTCCAACCGAAACCTTTTGGTACAACCGAAGCATACCACTCGGTGCCACCGATTTCACAACAGGAAAAACAGTTTGCCACTTATTCTGTGTTTCTTCTGATCCAGCTCCACTCAATGAATCTTGTCCTCTACAAGCATCACATTTTTATCATTGCCTTGTGCTGTGACTCAAGGACCAAACCCGTTCACGACAAATTCCAGAAGTCCCTTCTTGGAAATTGATGTCAAAGGGGGAGAGAGAGATCACATCAAAGCTTATCATTTAGAGAGATCACATCAGAGAAATAGAATATCACCTCCTCAGGGGGAGAAAGAGATCTCCAGGGTAGAGAATACTCAAGTAGAAAGTATTTCTCAAGGATCCCAGATGCTTGGTGTTCAAGAGGAGAGATGCCACATGTCTTCTTGAGGGGAAAGACATGTTCATATGTGCTTATTTGCATTAGCTCTGTTCATTTATATCTTTCACTCGACTTTCATTCCCTATCTTCTCCCAAATATCCCATGCTAGATTCAAGGGGAGCAAGACATCTAAGGAAAGAAATCATTTAAATTCATTGCATATCTTTACTCTTGGGGACATGTCTAATCCAATGTGGTACTTAGTACTCACTCTCTACATGTCATCCCAGTCTTGGTATTCTTGTGGTTTCTTCTGTTTGCTCTGGCTAGTAGATGTACATGTGTTGTCTAACCTTGTTTACGCAGGTTAATTCCATCCTAAGCCAACTCAAGACTACAAGGTAAGTATATGCATCACAATCATGTGTATGAGGAATCCTTGCTGATGTACATACTGTTTGCAAGAAGGACTCATGAGCATAAAAGTATTTCCTTTAATATTCTTTGCTCTGATGCATATGGCCAAGATACATGTAACACATTGCCTGCTCTATCATGGTTATGCTCTCACATGCTTCTACATTCCATATTCAAATGATTGCATACATGTAGGGGGAGCCTATGCCTGTTACATGTCCTTCCAAAGCTTTACTTGCTATTATTTATATCTTTATCTAAAGCTTTGATGTATGTTGTCATCAATTACCAAAAAGGGGGAGATTGAAAGCACAATTGCTCCCTAGGTGGTTTCGGTTTAATGTCAACATATCTCTTGTTGGACTAACACTTGTATCTAGTATGTTTAAGATAAGTTCAACAATGGAGTGGCATGGACTAAAGGATGTGGGAACTCCTTCAAGATGCTAAGGACAAAGGATTGGCTCAAGCTTCAAGCTCAAGACTCTTCATTTTACATTTTAGTGATCCAAGATCACATTGAGTCTTTAGGAAAAGCCAATACTATCAAGAAGGGATGAGGTGTTGCTTAATGAGTTTCTTGCTCCACAGTGCTTAGTGATATGCTCCAAAACCCTCAACTACTTTCCCACTTCCACACATATGACCTAAACCTAAAGTCAAAATCGGCCATACGATTCTTTCTATCCGGCGCCACCGAGTTCAGATGTCATAGCCACTGCCACAAACTCTAGGCAAATCGATCTCACTGATAGGGATCTCGGTCTCACCGAGATGGGATTGTAATCTCTCTGTGTATGTCCATTACCAAAATCGGTTTCACCGAGTTTGAGCAATCGGAACTACCGAGATTACAATGCAAACTTCCTGGTTGACTCAGTACCAAAATCGGTCCTACCGAGTTTTTGTAATCGGTCCAACCGAGTTTGCCTGACCAACTCTCTGGAAAGCTTATTACCAAAATCGGTCTCATCGAGTTTTTGTAATCGGTCTCACCGAGATTACGTTATGCCCTAACCCTAACTATATCAGTCCTACTGAGTTGCATATCGGTCCCACCGAAATTCCTAACGGTCACTAGATTTGCTGAATCGGTCCGACCGAGTTTATCAATTCGGTCCCACCGAGTTTGGCAAGTTGTGTGTAACGGTTAGATTTTGTGTGGAGGCTATATATACCCCTCCACCTCCTCTTCATTCGTGGAGAGAGCCATCGGTGAACCTACACTTCCAAAGCATACATTTTCGAGAGAGAACTACCTACTCATGTGTTGAGGCCAAGATATTCCATTCCTACCATATGAATCTTGATCTCTAGCCTTCCCCAAGTTGCTTTCCACTCAAATCTTCTTTCCACCAGATCCAAATCCCATGAGAGAGAGTTGAGTGTTGGGGAGACTATCATTTGAAGCACAAGAGCAAGGAGTTCATCATCAACGCACCATTTGTTACTTCTTGGAGAGTGGTGTCTCCTAGATTGGCTAGGTGTCACTTGGGAGCCTCCGACAAGATTGTGGAGTTGAACCAAGGAGTATTTAAGGGCAAGGAGATCGCCTACTTCGTGAAGATCTACCGCTAGTGAGGCAAGTCCTTCGTGGGCGACGGCCATGGTGGGATAAACAAGGTTGCTTCTTCGTGGACCCTTCGTGGGTGGAGCCTCCGTGGACTCAAGCAACTGTTACCCTTCGTGGGTTGAAGTCTCCATCAACGTGGATGTACGATAGCACCACCTATCAGAACCACGCCAAAAACATCCGTGTCTCCAATTGCGTTTGAATCCTCCAAAACCCTTCCCTTTACATTCTTGCAAGTTGCATGCTTTACTTTCCGCTGCTCATATACTCTTTGCATGCTTGCTTGCTATGTGTTGTGAATGTTAAACTTGTGCCTAAACTCCACTTAAACTTAAAGAATCTTAAAAACTGCAACTTTGGTACTTAGTGTCTAATCATCCCCCCCTCTAGACACCTCTTCTCAAGGTCCTACACTAACAAACACATCGATCCATGTCTCGTTAATATCTTGAACACTGACATACATAGAATCATCCCAAAATAAATGCTAGGCCGCCACTCTTCCCTTGACTGCTATGCCATCAAACCCATGGAGCCCTAATCGATTACGCATCCTCTTCATCTTATTCAGTTGTTGCCTAGTCTCACACAGAAACACCATCCTTGGGGAATTGGCTCTACATAGAGCCTGTAAATCACGAACTGTGCGAGGGTTCCCCGCCCCTCGACAGTTCCACACTAGGCAATTCATCGTTCCTGACGGGGCACCACACTTGGCCCCGTCAGTTTACTAGCGGTGCCTCCATAGTTCCTTCGACACCCGCGTTGCTCACGTCATCCTCCGTGTCATGCCATTCCTTCTTTCCTTTCTTTTGCTTGCCACCTTCTGTCCTCCTTGTAGGGCACAACCCCCTTTACCTCCATCGCAATAAGATCAACTGGGAGGCCCCCGAAGAGATGCCGCTTCCCCAAGATGGAATCGTTATAGTCCATTGAGTCAACTGCACTGCCAAAGGAAACTTGGAGCAAGTCCAGTCCCCACAACGCTGGAATCATGTCGTCCACCATGGGTTTGTCACGGATCACCAACGCCCCGTCCTTCTTTATTGCAGCCACTTTTTAGGCTGTGATGTGACCTTCTTCTTCCGTGGCTTCACTGGACCCTTCCCTGCCTCTTACTCTTGTGCCTCAAACTGCTGCTTCATACGTCGTACCTTGCTGCACTCCGGTCGCTCCGTAGCCAGCTTTAGGCGCAGCTTCTCAACATGATTTGCCAGCTGGTCATCCTCCTCCCGTGGTGCATTCACTTCATTCTCCTCAAAAACCGCCCCGAGCATCAACCCTAGTTGGTATTTCATGTGACCCCTGGTCTCTTTCACTCGCATTCTCCTGTGCCAGTGTACGCGTAGCAGACGTCGCACTTACCAAAGAGAAGTCCATGTTCCGTCTCGCTCTTGGTTGTCCTGGCGATGGCGTAAAGACGGCTCGATGATCAAACTTTTTGAATGGGGAACACCTCAACGTAGAATCATAAGCCTTGGTGGGTAACCCAATCCTCTTCTTCTCACAAGCTTCCTTGTCATGTCCCATGAAACCACAGTGGAAACAAAAGTGCGGCACCCTCTCATACTTTAGCTTAAATTTCAGACGTTTTGTGATGCCCTTTGCATTATACTCCAGCATCACCTCCTTCTGCAGTCTCCTGTTATAAGGCAGCTTCACCCTCACTTGAAGAAATTCGCGTGTACCATGGCCTACCTGAGGAACATCCACCTCCAGAACCTCTCCCAGGGTTCCTCCCAGAGCTTCTCCATAAATCATAGTCTGTTTCTTCCACGGCACATCAAAAACTCGAACCCAGACCAGTACAGCCTCAAGCGTAGTCTCCAAGGGCTGCTCATCACCATTGAACGGGTTAACTAGCAAGGCATCTCCATCATAAATCCATGCCCCCCTCGCCACAAACCTAAAGTCCCCCTCCGAGAACAGGGAGACAATGTAGTAGTTGTTCTTGACCGGTTTGAACTCGACCCCCGTGCGTAGTTGCCAGATTTACTCAAAGTGATCAGACAAAGTTTTTGTACTTGGCCGTCGCTGCGATCTGTATAGAGCCATCAGCCTCCATCAGGACCCATCTTCCTCCTCTCCTTCCTCATCCTCATCATCTAGGTCAACCGCAACGAAAGCAACATCATCCATGTCCACCTCACCTGCAATCTGATCTTCCGCCCCCTCTGGCATAACTCCGTCCGATGTTGGTCCATCCCAATTGTTGTTCTCCTGCCTGTCCCCTTCCCGATCTACGCGTGAAACCGCATGTCTAGACGTCACGATCGCTCCACCATCAAAGGGCTTCAGGTGAGCGAGATCCTCACTGGATTCGTCTGGATCACCCCCACCCCTCGCCTTAGGATCGATCTGGAACATCTCTTGCTTGCGGCGGCGCTGACTCGTGTTGTGATCTGGAGGTTTTGCAATCTTTCCCGGGTTGTGTGAGAAGCGGCGATCAGGTTCTAGGGTTTTTGTAGCCCCAGTCCTAGTCGTGCGCCTCTCAGCCATGGCATGTTCTGACTCCCGTGGGGGTCGGCTTAGACTCGTAGACACCGTGTACATCGGAATCGTGGCCTGAGAGGACTCCTCCCGGCGATCCGATTCGCTCCCGTCTGATAGTTTAGGCGGCGGCGGCGGAGGAGCGCCCATCGCCCATACCCTAGATGAAGCAGACTTTTTTCCGTAGCACCCAAACTAGCTCTATTTTATTTATGTATATAAAAAAAGTAATACTCCCTCCTTCTCATAATGTTAAACTTTTTCAAAACTAAATATAGTGTCAAAAACCATCTTGCATTATAAGGACTAAGGAGTAACTAATTAGCCCCTCTCTGTTTGTTTTGAGTGGCCACTTGACCACATGACAATTATTGATCCAACAAGACCACACTCACAGACCAAAAAGAAAAAAAGAAGTAAAAAAGACAACACTCACAGAGTCACAATCACGGCTGAGCTCGCACAAGTTGCAGTTACTAATTATAAGATCAATTAGCATTCCTATTTTCTCATACGGACAAAGTGATGGGGTTTGTGACTACATGTTTAGCTTAATTTGTCCGCTTTGCTTCCCTCACCAAGCACCTCGGGATCATCCTAGACCTACACAAACCTAGTTGCCACTTGCCACTTATTCTACTACTTAACTAACACCGATTGGCCCCTCTTATCCACTCTGTTTTCCAAGATGTGTCGCACTAACCACTGAATGAAGCTAAACAAAATCGCCATCGTTTTCGAACCAGACTCGCACTCACACACCACCCATCATTTATTTCAGCCATGACTTGAGCATGACAGCCGGGCCCCACCGGGCCGAGCTGCTAACCATGATTCTTCCGGAACACTCGTTGTGTTTGTTTTGATAGTATAATCCGATTCCTCGGTCGCCAATGTCGCTTTAATTTGCCCTCTCGATTGCATCAGAGGTTGCCCCAGATTCCATGCATCTCACACTTTTTTCTATTGTCATTGGTTGATTAGCCCTATGCTTATGTCAGACACACTACCAGGACTAGTTTAGTTTGAAGTCATGGTCGCTTGCTTCATCCATCTTACTCTTTACAATATGCGATGCCTTCTACTCTTAACAATCTCCCATTTTTCTACTATATAATTGGTTGCACTCACCAGTTACCAATGTTTTATAACAAATATGTTGCCGAACATTATTTCATGGTAGCCACACATACGATCAGGGGAAAATAGTAGCATTCGACAGGCATGGCCACATTGACACACACCGAACCCCAGCCAAAAACGGCCTGTTTTACACTACCCGGAAGAAGAATACCAGAAATGTTGCTGGCGTTTTGTGGTAAGAAGTGACCTGTGATGCAGCCCCGCTCCCAACTTCCCAAGGCTAAAAAAAGGTGCACTGAGAGGCGGTGTATTTTACTCCCTCCGTAACAAAACGTAAGAAGTTTTTAACATCCAGATTATAGTACAAAAATAGGACAAGGAAGGCTACACAGTTAATAGGCAATCTGGAAATTTAAGCAGGGCATCTGAGAGACCGAAGCAAAGCAGCCAACCAGAATAGAGTTGGAGTAGTACAAGAAAAGGTGCAGTATAGTCACCAAGCACCAATGATTTGCAGGGAGAGAGATAGATAGGACTTTTTCTTAGGCCTCTCTGTCTCTGACTCTCTCTCTCTCTCTCTCTCTCTCTCTCTCTCTATAGGGAGGAGGGAGCTGCTGTTGGATAAGAGAAGAGAGGAGAGTGGAGGCTGAATCAGATTAGCAACCAGATTAGCCGTACAACCTATCTCGCAGATTCTGAATCTCCTCCTCGCCCTACTGCCCATCTTCTTCTCTGGCTTTCCAGGTGAGGCTGCCCGATGTTTCACAGATCCCTCATGCATTTTATCTCCTTGGTTCCCCGGCTCCAATCTACAGTAGGAGCCATGGTTCTTTGTGTTGTTCCGGCGAGATTTAGCCATTCTTCTAATGGGTTTTTTCGGTTGAACTTTTCTGTTGGTTAGTGCTGGAATATGTGATTTGAAAAGGGGGAATAAAGCTCGCTTCCTGATTTGGTTTGTCTTTTGTTCTTCCCATTTCCGGTCGATGTGCTCTGTTTGTCCTCTTTCAGATTTTCGTTCCCGTTTATCCTCTCTCATTTCCTGTGCGTTGACAGGATTTCTCATGAGCTGTGCAATTTGTCTTTAAATCATGGCGAACTGCCTGCTATTGTTTTTCTTTTTCTTTCTCTTGACCTCTCGTGCTCTGAATTTGGCACCTGTGCAGAGGGTGCTGTGTTCAGTAGCGGTGCTAATCACCACTACCCACTCAGATCTAATCCTGTTGCCCCATCACACGTTATATCACTTAGCCAGAAGTCATGACATTGTGTGAATTAATGGTAGCTCAAGCATAAAATGGATTCTGTGGTCATAAACACTTCTTCTGCATGCACACAAATTTCTTTGCGAGAAACTTCAGTATATACATTTTCTGAATTGCATTTATACTCTGAATGAACTGTTTGTTTGGATAAGTACTAACAGTCATCAATTTTTGTGTGTTCAGCAGTGTATTATCAGGCCACTCACTAATCAACTGAACCAGCATGAGCTCCCATGGTGTTGTTGCCGTGAAGCCAATCGCCGCGCCGGACAAAACCGCGCATTCTTATGCTTGTGGATCCACACAGTCCTCAGTTCATAAGCTGCTCGATGATAATCTGTCATCCACCAGTCAGTCATCAGACATCAAGACCGAGCTGATCCGAACGTCGAGCCTGGGAAGAAGCAGCATGCCATTTAACCTTCAGAGAAGAAGCCCTGAGCCTGACCCTGAAAGTCCATTGTCTCATGTCTCGCACCCCAATTTTTCAGAGCCCATGGCCTCAAACTCTTCAACGTTCTGCACAAGCTTATTCTCGTCATCTTCGACGAACTCGGCGCCATGTCGGCGAATGGGTGCTCTACCTTTCCTGCCTCACCCTCCCAAGTATGAGCAGCAGGTTCTCCCAGGGCAGTCATCAACCTCCTCCCTGCAGCTCAGTGGTGACACAGGCAATGCTCATGACGAAGCTGAACAGCCAGATGACATAAAAGACTTCCTCAATCTTTCTGCTGGAGATGCTTCTGATGGCAGCTTCCATGGTGAAAACCAAGCGTTTGCTTTCGCCGAGGCCGAGCAGATGGAGTTCCAGTTCTTGTCTGAGCAGCTAGGAATCGCCATCAACGATAATGAGGAGAGCCCCCAGTTAGATGTGAGTCCATTGCCATTTGGTGCATTTTTGTTTGTTGCAGTGTGAGGGTAAAAAGCTCTCCACCGAACTTTTGCAGCATGTCTGAAACTCACTCTCAGTATTCTTCTTCATCTGATATATTGTTCAGGACATATACGACACGCCGCCGCCTCAAATGTCGTCGCTTCCAGTGTCATCCTGCTCCAACCAGAGCCTGCAGAATCCAGGATCTCCGGCTAAACTGCCGCTTAGCTCATCGCGGTCATCTTCTGGATCTGCAGCAGCTAACAAGTCAAGATTGAGGTGGACACTGGAGCTCCACGAGCGTTTTGTAGAGGCCGTGAACAAGCTCGAAGGACCCGACAGTAAGATGGCTGGTCTGCTTTCATTTCCCAAATGTATTTTTAATTTTCTGTTTTCCACTCTAAATAGTTCACTTCAACATCTATTATAACAGAAGCAACTCCCAAGGGCGTTCTGAAGCTTATGAAAGTGGAAGGCCTGACCATTTACCATGTAAAGAGTCATTTGCAGGTACTACTTCAGGGCTATTTCCCCACCTCACTGAAAATGGAATCAAACATCTCTTCTTCTTTTCGTTGTTACTCATAGTTTCACTGTCTTTGTTGAACAGAAGTACCGACACGCAAAGTATATCCCAGAGATCAAAGAAGGTAAGCAAACTACAAAAGATAAATATCGCTCACAAAGTAATGGTGTCGGCGCCTTCTGCGATTCTGAATCTTGGTGCATACTGTTGTCTGCAGAAAAGAA
Source organism: Aegilops speltoides (assembly GCA_021437245.1). Classification (NCBI taxonomy): domain Eukaryota; kingdom Viridiplantae; phylum Streptophyta; class Magnoliopsida; order Poales; family Poaceae; genus Aegilops; species Aegilops speltoides. The sequence goes on along the minus strand of CM038147.1, from coordinate 473,038,820 downwards.
GGCTTCCTCAGACGTTAAGAAAGTACAACCGGGTAGCAGTGGAAGCGATCCGTTCAAAAACAAGTGAGCTCTCTGAATTATTACACCGGAGTACATGCATAGCAAATCCATGGCTCTAGAAATTTACATCTCTTCCCTTCTCCTTTTCTTAGGAACTTGGCAGAAGCTCTACGGATGCAAATGGAGGTTCAGAAACAGCTCCATGAACAGCTAGAGGTAATCTGAAACTCTGAAATGCAGTTCACTGTTGTCATATGTGTCAGAATTCAGACATAGTATGTCTGAAGTTCATCTTAGAAAATTGTCCGGAGATTGTCGATTTTCTGACAGTCTGCGTGCTTAATCTTGGCCAGGTGCAAAGGCAGTTGCAGCTACGCATAGAAGAACACGCGAAATACTTGCAGAGGATACTGGAGGAGCAGCAGAAGGCCAGCAGTGGCAGCTCCCTCTCACTGAAAACCCCGACGGAGCCGTCCGAGTCGACGTCGAAAGACAGAACTGAACCTGAAGAGGCCACCACTTCTTCACCTCAGACGACCAAGAACAGCGAGACAGAGTCCCCTTGTTCATAACAGCCGTCCGGTGCTTCGCCATTGCCGGCAACTTGCGGAAGCTCACCACTTCCTCGGTGGCAGAGCTGTGGTGGCCATGATGATATACACACGAGCATGGTAGTTTGAACGAACTCGAGGTTTTAGCCAGTGGTCAGAGGGTGTATGTATATGTATATAACTTTCACTTTGGGAATAGAAATGGGGGAACCAATAAGCCGATCATAGCATGGTTTTGAATTTGCATCAAGTAGTGCCCAAAGCCGAATGTGCGTAAAGTATTTGGATATTTGCTGCATTTTTGTGGTCGAAAAGATGAATTATATTTTTCACTCCCTCTTATTTCCCCGCTTCCCCAAAATGCCCCTGCATCGTATATCTTCAGAATTGGCACAGTACAAAACTGCAAACCCTCGTTCTCCCTCAAAAATTCAGTTTCCCCCCAACCCGAGGCGGCCATCGTCTCCCCCAACTTCTAGGTCTAGCGGCACGGCGGCCATCGTCTCCCCCAAACTTTTAGGTCCGGCCGTGAGAGGCATTGGGCAAGATCATAAAAAAAGGTATATTAGAGAAATGATCATTGATCATAAATTAGATTTTGTTGGGATTTCTGAAACAATCAAACAAGACTTTACAAAAAATGAATTGCATAATCTTTGTGGGGGCAAAAATTACCAATGGTGTTGGAATCCCCCAGAGGGATGTATAGGGGAATCCTAGTTGGCATTAATAAAGAGATGTTTGATATTGAACATATTGAAAAAGGACAAATTTTTTTAAGAGTATTGTTGTTTGACAAGAATATCAAAATGCATTGGAATTTAGTCACAGTTTATGGAGATGCACAGAAAGAAGGAAAAGCTAATTTCCTTGCTGAGTTAGCTAGATTATACCATGACAACCCTTTGCCCTGTTTGGTTGGAGGGATTTTAACATCATTAGAAACAATAAAGAAAAAAAACAAACCTATGGTAAATGAACAATGGTCCTTTATGTTTAATGCTATAATTGAACAAGCTGGTTGAGAGAACTACCTTTAAATGGGAGACAATACACTTGGGCCAATAATCAGGAGGATCCCACTTATGAGAAGCTGGACAGGGTATTGATGTGTCCTGCATGGGAAGAAAAATACCCATTTGCTATATTACAAGCCTTTGCTAGGGAAATTTCTGATCATACCCCCTTGTTCTTAGACACAGGGGAGGCGCACACAATTAGATATACTTTTAGATATGAAAATGCTTGGTTTTTGAGAGAAGGCTTTAAGGAGTTGATATATAAAACCTGGAATTAAAGATACAGAGGGGATGTGTTGGATAGATGGCAAACAAGGATGAGAGAATTGAGGAGAAAAGCTAAAGGATGGAATAAAAATGTGGATGCTTGGTATAAGAAAATTAAAATAGAAATTATTAAAGAATTGGATGATATTGATAAGAGAGCTGAGAGAATGGGTCTGACTGTTGCAGATAGAACTGAGTAGAAGGAACTTAGAATGCAACTTAAAAGAATCATGACACAAGAAGAAATGAAGTGGATGCAGAGATATAAAGACAATGAGATTAAAGATGGAGATGGAAACACTAGATACTATCATGCAAAAGTGAATGGGAGGAGAAGAAAAAATATAATAATCTCTTTAGAACAAGAAGAAGGATCATTGAAGGAGAGAACAGTCTGATGGAATATATTACTAAATTCTATGAAAACCTGTTTGGACACCCTGAAGAGTCTAATATATCCTTGAGGGATTTAGAAATGGAAAAAATAAATGCTCAGGACAAAGAGGAGTTATTGTCCCCTTTTTCCTTAGATGAAATTCATCAAGTAGTTTTTGGTATGAAAAGAAACAAAAGTCCAGGCCCTGATGGGTTCCCCGCTGACTTCTATCAAGATTTTTGGGATCTGGTTAAGTGGGATCTGAAAGCCTTAGTTGAGGGGTTTGCCAAAGGAGAGATCAATATTGCCAGGCTTAACTATGGCATTATTACCCTGATCCCCAAGACCAATGATGCCAAACAAATTCAAAAGTTCAGGTCTATATGCCTGCTAAATGTGAGTTTCAAGATTATTACAAAAGTTCTGATGAACAGATTGACCAAATGTATTGCACCTGTTATCTCCAGAACACAAACTGCATTTATCAAAGGGAGATACATTATGGAAGGAGTGGTTATTCTACATGAAGCTTTAAACACTTTTCATAGAGACAACGAAGATGCTCTAATTTTTAAAGTTGATTTTGAAAAAAGCATATGATAAAAATCAACTGGCCCTTTGTTATACAGATGCTAGAACTGAAAGGTTTTCCAGACAAATGGTGTGATTGGGTAATGGAAAGGATGAGAGGGGGACATGTAGGAGTCAAGGTAAATGATGAAATTGGTCCTTTTTTCAAAACCTATAAAGGTTTGAGACAGGGAGATGCTATGTCACCATTGCTTTTTGATGTGGCTGCGGATGCCCTAGCCATTTTAATGAATAATGCCTTAAAACAGGATATTGTTAAGGGAGTCCTTAGTAAAAATGATAATAAGGGTGTAAATATGTTGCAATATGTTGATGACACTATCTTTCTGATCAAAGATGAGGAAGAAAGTGTGAGAAACCTCAAATTTATTCTAGGGGCTTTTGAACAGATGTCTGGCTTGAAAATAAACTTCCATAAGAGTGAGTTAATGTTGTTTGGAAAGGCCAAAGAAAAACAATTGCTTTACCAGGAAATACTGACATGCAAAATGGGAGATTTACCCATCAAATATCTAGGTATGCCTGTATCTGAAACTAGGATCAGGAACACACATTGGAGTTGTGTAACAGATAAAATTGAGAAAAGATGTGGGTGTTGGCAAGGGAAACTGCTGGGATCTATTGCTGGCAGGATCACCCTGGTGCAAGCTTGCCTGACTAATCCTCTGTTCATGATGTCCTTTTATGGTGTCCCAAAAGGAATCATTAAAAAAGCTGATTTTTTAGGGCAAGATTGGTGTGGCAAGAAGATGAGAATATTAGAAAATATCATTTAGTTAATTGGAGGGAGTGTTGCCTACCCAAAGAGGTGGGGGGTCTAGGGATTCTCAATCTGGAGGTGATGAACATAGCCTTACTGGCTAAATGGTTCTGGAAAATGGAAATAGAGGAGGGGATGTGGTAAGAGGTTCTAAAAGAAAAATATAGGAAAAACGAATGTCTAGCTCTAGTGGAAAAAAACCTGGAGACTCTCAGTTCTGGACTAGTCTATTGAATATTAAGAATATCTTCTACAAATTTGTGAAAAAAGAACCTAGAGAGGGGAAAAACATTAGATTTTGGGAGGATACTTGGGTGGATGACAAGCCCTTAAAAGATGCCTACCCTAGAATATATGACATTTGTTTTGATCACAAAATTACTGTATATGATGCCATCCAAAAAGGGTGGAAGGGTTTCAAATTTAGAAGGACACTGCATGGAGAAACTCTGGAGCTGTGGAATGCTTTAAAGAGTAGATGTGAAAAGACTAAAATGAATGGGGAAAAGATAAGATCAAATGGACCCTAACTGCTGATGGAAAATTCTCTGTTAAATCTTTATACAAAGAATTGATCACGTTAGGCCTGAAATTTCCACAGAAATACCTGTGGAAAATCAAAGTTCCTGCAAAAATTAAAGTCTTCTTGTGGTTAGTAAATAAGAAGAGTATTTTGACTAGGGATGTCTTACTCAAAAAAGGGTGGAAAGGGGGAAAAGAATGTGTGTTCTGTGGACAAGATGAATCTATTGATCATTTACTGTTCACATGCTCTGCGGTTTCTTTGCTTTAGAGCTTGGTCAGATGTGTTTGTGGTCTGAAGATCATTCCTTTTAATGTTAAAGAATGTTTTGGGGGATGCATTAGCAAATTTAACAAAGAAGACAAGAAAATGGTGATGATTGGGGTTTCTGCTTTATTCTGGGCAATTTGAAAAAGTAGAAATGCAATTGTTTTTTAGAGAAAAAGGATTAATGATCCTTTTCAGATAATCAAACTAATGGTTCGATGGTTGGTTGATTGGTCCATTTTGCAGACAAAGGAGCCACCAAGAAAACTGCTGGAACTGGGGGCAAGAATACTAGAACGGGCATCAAATGAGGTGTACACAGCCGGGCAGGGGTGGCGGATCAATGTGGCAAGGCTCCCTGGATGAACAACTATGACATCTTCATCTTCTGCTGCTGTTCTTAGTCTTTTGGTGCCTTTTAGCTACTAGTTATTATGTCGATGACTCTGTTAGGTGTTTGGTGGACTTTGTTTGTGCTGGGCCTAGCTAATGCTTAGGTTGTTTGGTTGGCTACGGCCTATGTTGGCCCTTTTGGTCGGTTTATTCATCATGTTATTAGTTTGAACCATGCTTTGTGCTGTCTGCCTTTTGAACTCTGTAAGTTTGGTTTTCAGTAATGAAAATCAGAAGGGGAAAGCCCTTCTTTGATAAAAAAAAAACCTTGGTCGGTCCACCATCTTGAATCCGTTCAAGACCAGCTTCGATCAGTTAGTCCTTGATAGATCCCGTGACATTTTCCGGTAATGTTCGCTCCCCTGCTCTTATCGCTGCTGTTTGGAGCGTGTGGAAAAGAAGGATGCGTAGTCTAGGTCAGGGGTCTGTCAGCGAACCACTGTCTACCAAGGTGATTGCTGATGAATGAGGAACTGCAGCGACTACAACTGGTGTCGACAACATCAAGACAACTACAACGCCAGAGCCGAGGGCCAAGTCCACTCGGCCCAGGAAGATACCCCAGTGGCTTGCAAGCCCAAACTGGGCCCGTTAATTCGGGTGTAATAGTACTTATAGCCATTAGTTGCTTTCCTTTTGCTTTTGGCGATGGACTCGGTGGCTACGGCCAACTTGTATCTGATACAGACGTGAGGGTGGTTGGGAGGAACACGCCTGCCAATTTCAAATTCTAGATCGAATCCCCAATTTTCGCCATGGCCATGTGAGCTAGATCTAAGTACCTCACAGTTGGTAATCAGAGCTGTTCGACCTGGAGTTTCCGCTACACCACCACCGCACCAGATTCAGCGACCGCCGGCGATGCCAGGCCATGGAGGAGCTCAACGACGAGAGTCGCGCCGTGTTTGATCTGCTTCGCTATGTAATCAACATCGACTTGGACCAGAAGCTCAAGGCGCAAGGCGAATCTCTCCTCAAATCCATGAGTAAGATGCTGGAAGCCAACAATTCGGCGCTCGACAACCTCATGTCGGCAAGAGCTGACGGCATCCGCGAGGAGATCGCTCGACATCAAGCAGGTGCGAGCCGATGTCAACAAGCTCGAGTCCGTGGATCAGGGACCCAGGCCGGAGGGGAGCTTGCCATCTCGTCAGGGCGGACCGTCTCGAGGTGGCGCAGCCAGCGACGGGCTGGGGTTCGAGAGCGACCACCGCGGCAAGTCCCATAACATCTATGTGCCTCTGCCGGCGAGAGGTGCACGAGATCTGAATCCTTCGCCCAAAATTTTTTTGCCTCGCGATTTCTCTGTTCTGGATACTGCTGAGTCGTCTTCCTTCTCTTTGCATCTGGAGATGCCTCGATTCGATGGTACCAATCCTCGATTATGGCAAAATCGTTGTGAGGACCAGTTCAGATTATGGAGCGTCCCTGCCCACAGATGGATCTCTCTGGCTATAGCGCAGTTTGAAGGAGCAGTAGCGCGTTGCTGGAGTCTGTGCAGCGTCGTATGCCCAATTCCAGTTGGACTGAATTCTGTTCTGCTCTTCAAGCCAGGTTTGGCCGCAACCAGCACCAAACTCTCCTGCGCAAGCTATTTCGAATTGCGCAAACAAGTACTGTAGAAGATTATGTGCATCGTTTCAGAGAACTGTATGACCAACTGACATCCTACGAAGATACACCAAATGACTTGCATTATACCACTAGATTCCTTGACGGCCTAAAACCAGGTGTACGGATTGCTGTAGCTCTGTAGAAACCTAAGAATTTAGATGCTGCCTATGAACTGGCCCTGTTACATGAGGAGCTTGGTGAAGGTTTCATACCGATCAATAGCTATTCAGCCAAGCGCATGTCAGCTCCTGCACCTACCACTTCTCCTTCCAGTGTCAAAACTGCAGAAGAAAAGAGGAGGACTGAAACTGCCAAAACCAACCGAACTGAAGATAAGTGGTCAGCGTTGAGAGAATTCAGGAGATCCAAGGGTCTCTGTTTTGTTTGTGGTGAGAAATGGTCTAGAGATCATGTGTGCAAGTCCACTGTGCAACTGCATTTTGTCCAGGAGATGATTGAACAGTTGCAGACTAGCTCACCAGAAGAATCTGAAACTTCTGACAGTGAACACCCTTCTTCTATTTCATATTCAGCGCACTCCATCAGACTTTCTACTGCTGCTATGGGAAGGGAACCTGAGGCCCCTGTTTTGCAATTACAAGTGGATATCCAGGGGCATAATTTGACTTTCCTTGTGGATTCGGGCAACACCCATTCGTTTATTGATAGCAAATTTGTAACATTGCCAGGTGTGGCTCCCATTGCTCTTGTTAAAGTTACAGTGGCAAGAGGGACTGTTATATCTTGTCAGCACAGTATTGAGGCTTGTAGCTGGATCAGTAATGGAGTACAATTCCAATCCAACTTCAAACTCTTACCTCTCAACACGTATGATGGTATTCTTGGACTCGATTGGTTAGCCCAACATATCCCTATGAAAATCGATTGGGTGGAACAGTGGATGTCTTTCAGTTATGAGGGAAGTGTGGTCACCTTACATGGTATAAATGCAACAGAATACACTTATGCATGTGTGTCCATTTCAACCATCCAAGTCACAGAACCCACTGCAATTCCTGAAGAGATGCAACAACTTATAGATGAGTTTGCTAATGTGTTTGCAGCTCCTACAGAGTTGCCCCCCAGGAGAGAAAGTGACAATCACATTCCCCTAATTCCAGGGGCAAAGCCTGTTACTTCACGACCTTACAGAATTGTTCCTCAGTTGAAGGATGAACTTGAGAGGCAAATCAATGAACTGCTTGCAGCTGGACTGATCAGAGTTAGCAAAAGTCCTTTTTCTTCCCCAGTTTTACTTGTTAAGAAGAAAGGAGGAGAATGGAGACTGGTTGTGTATTATAGGATGTTAAATGCCATTACTGTTACTGGTAAGTTTCCAATCCCAGTTATAGACGAGCTACTGGATGAGTTAGCTGGTGCTGCATGGTTCGCTAAGCTGGATTTGAGGGCTGGTTATCATCAAATTTGGTTAGCTCCTTGAGAAGAGTACAAGACTGCATTCTCTACACATATTGGTCACTATGAATTCAATGTGTTGGCCTTTGGATTGAGTGGTGGTCCTGGCACCTTCCAGGGTTCTCTAAACAATACATTAAAACCTGTCAACAGAAAGAATACACTCTGTTTCTTCGATGATATTCTTATCTTCAGCAAAACTTACAAGGAGCACCTTGCTCATGTTAGAAGGGTACTGGAATTACTCAGAGCTGATCAGTGGAAAGTTAAGTTGTCCAAATGTGCTTTTTCTCAACAACAAATTGATTATCCGGGCCACACTATTAGTGCTGCAGGTGTATCCACTGATTCTTCTAAAATATCCACTGTTCAGAACTGGCCTACTCCTACTAATGTAAAGGAAGTGAGAGGATTCCTTGGTCTCAGTGGGTATTACAGGAAATTCATACAACATTATGGCATAATCAGCAAACCACTGACTGAACTCCTCAAGAAGGGAGTACCATTTGTGTGGTCCCCAATTACTGCAGAAGCATTTGCTATCCTGAAGTAGAAGCTGATTGAGGCCCCTGTTTTAGCTCTTCCTCAGTTCAATAAACCTTTTGTGATGGAAACAGATGCCTGTGACAAGGGGATTGGAGCAGTCTTAATGCAGGAAGGTCATCCCCTGGCTTATGTCAGTAAAGCCCTAGGGCCCAAAAACAAAGGACTGTCAGTCTATGAGAAGGAATACATGGCTATTTTACTAGCTGTAGAACAGTGGAGACCTTACTTACAGATGCAACATTATGTGATCAAAACTGATCAGAAAAGTTTGGTCCATCTGCAGAACCAAAAGCTGCATACTGTTTGGAACAGAAATCTCTCACCAAGTTGATGGGATTGGATTATGAGATTGTATATAAGAAAGGGGTTGAGAATTCTATAGCAGATGCCCTGTCCAGGAGACCACCAGATCAACAATTGTTTTCTATATCTAAGATACAGCCAGTGTGGATGACTGAAGTAATTGACAGTTACAATGATGACAAGTCTGCTATTGAACTCCTTCAACAACTGGCACTGGACCCTATTGCTAAACCCAATCACCAATTGGTGCAAGGGATAATTAGATAGAAAGGAGCCATATGGATAGGTAATAAGCAAGAGTTGCATGATAAAATCTTTGCTGCCTTCCATGACAGTCCAGTAGGTGGCCATTCAGGATTTCCTGTTACTTATCACAGGATACATTCTCTATTTAGATGGTCAGGAATGAAGAAATTCATCAAAGATAAAGTACAATCTTGCATTATCTGTCAACAAGCTAAACTAGAAAGGGTTAACTACCCAGGGTTGTTGTCCCCTCTGCCAGTTCCTAAGAAAGCTTGGGAATACGTTACTATGGATTTCATTTCTGGTCTGCCAGTCTCAGGTCAATTTGATTGCATATTCTTGGTTATTGACAAGTTTACTAAATATGGCCGTTTCATGCCCTTGAAACATCCTTTCACTGCTACTAAGGTTGCTGAAGTGTTCCTAGATAATGTGTACAAGTTGCATGGGATGCCAGAGTATATAGTGTCTAACAGAGACCCTGTTTTCACTAGTGCATTTTGGCAAACTTTGGTCAAAAGAACTGGCACCCAGCTTAATATGAGTACTACTTACCACCCAGCTACTGATGGACAGACTGAGAGAGTGAATCAATAGGTTGAGTGTTACCTTAGGAGTTTTATCAGTGCACATCCTAAACAGTGGAGCAAGTGGCTTGCAATGTGTGAATTCTGGTATAATACTAACTGGCACTCTGCAGTGGGCAAGACTCCCTTTGAGATTTTGTATGGCCACTCTCCCAGGTACTTTGGCATCACTGCTAGTGACACTGTAGCTTCTCCTGATATCCAACAGTGGCTATTAGAAAGGCAGACTGTGTTAGATTCTGTCACTCAACATCTGCACATGGCTCAATAGAGAATGAAAGCTCAAGCTGATAAGCACCGGACTGAACATGTCTTTGAAGTGGGTGAATTGGTTTTTCTCAAGCTCCAACCTTATGTCCAATCCTCAGTTGTTCGTCGAGCAAACCACAAACTCTCCTTCAAATACTTTGGTCCATATAAAATTCTAGGCAAGATAGGTGAAGTGGCATACAAGCTGGAGTTGCCTGCTACTAGCAAAATCCATCCAGTTTTCCATGTCTCACAACTCAAAAAGGTGATCTCTCCTGGTACAGCGGTTTTTCCTAATCTTTCGTCCCAGTTTTCTGATCTGCAGGTGCCAGTGCAAGTTCTTCAGTCTCGAGTGCGTCAGGTTGGTCAGAAAATAGTGGCGCAGGGCCTGATATTGTGGAGTGGTTCTTCTCCAGACGAAGCTACATGGGAAGACCTGGAGTCTCTGCGGCAACAATTTCCTCGCGCTGCAGCTTGGGGTCAAGCCGCTACTCAATGGGGAGGGGGGATGTCAGCGAACCACTGTCTACCAAGGTGATTGCTGACGAAGGAGGAACTGCAGCGACTACAACTGGTGTCGACAACAGCAAGAAAGCTACAGCGCCAGAGCCGAGGCCCAAGTCCACTCGGCCCAGGAAGATACCCCAGTGGCTTGCAAGCCTGAACTGGGCCCGTTAATTCGGGTGTAATAGTACTTATAGCCGTTAGTTGCTTTTCTTTCGCTTTTGGCGATGGACTCGGTGGCTACGACCAACTTGTATCTGATACAGACGTGAGGGTGGTTGGGAGGAACACGCCTGCCAATTTCAAATTCTAGATCGAATCCCCAATTTTCGCCATGGCCATGTGAGCTAGATCTAAGTACCTCACAGGGGCCTGTCCTGAACGAGAGAGGAGCGAGCTCTTTACGTTCAACATATCAGGGTGTAAATATTGATTAGTACTCTATGGATTTTTACTGTTACCGTATCCCAAATTTTATAATGTTACTATATCCTAATCGATTAGGATACTCTACAATGTTACTGTATTATATCCTCACAACTTCCTGAAAATATAATACAGTAACAATGTAGAGTATTAATTGTTCAACATATCAGGGTGTAAATATCTCAAACAATATAGAGCGGATATAGAGTGATAAGAAAGCTTACAAGTTAGATGACAACTTTCCCATACTTTAGTTTTTTCTATAAATGTGTGATTTTTTTTATAAATGTGTGCTTTTTCTTCTTCTAGAAACGAGTCTAGAGTTTATAAATGAGTGATGATATCGTCATCCTTGATTCCCCCATCTTGTTTCTCAGCTTGTTATAGCTTGTTTATAAATGACAGTTGCTACCGAGAGAATCGCAATGTACTGTCGCTGACTTACTGCAGAATCATAATCTTTACCTAATAATAAAGAAAGTTCGGTTTCTGGTCGTCCGTCGCGCAATTTGCCCCTAGAGTTTGCATGAATTACCCACCTATGCCACCGGTAAGTGGGAAAAACGATTCGGTTTACTTTTAAGTCGTCCGTTTCTTTTGATAGAATAAGGAGCCAAACCACCAGAAAATCACGACTGCACGGCCAGACCGACTGGCAAGACTGTAGCGCTCCCACCTGGGAGACCCAGGTTCGACCCCAACGCCGCCTACAACACTTTTTATTTACTCTTTTCACTTCTTTTACATTCACCTTTTATTTTCTTTTTTTGGCTTTATTTTGAAATGCTATAAATATTTTAATTATAAAAATCACTTATATGCGGACTTTGAAAGAATGTTAATCATGCATTAAACAAATGTCAAGCTTGTATAGAAAAAATATTTTCATTATATACAAACAAGTACAATGTGTATAGAAGAATAATAATATATTTTTCATTCTTTAGTAAATGTTAATCGTGCATTTAAAAAAATATGCATAGAAAAATGTCTCTGATGTATATATATAAAAAATGTAGACAAAAACATATACAATGTGTATGGAACAAAGTAGACATAAAAATTATAAGTTTTCAAAAATATTATCATGTATCATGTTGTTAAACGTGTATGTAAAATATGTTCCTGATGTATAAAAATGTTCATGTATCACACTGTACTTCTTTTACATTCACCTTTTATTTTCTTCTTTTGGCTTTATTTTGAAATGCTATAAATATTTTAATTATAAAAATCACTTATATGCGGACTTTGAAAGAATGTTAATCATGGATTAAACAAATGTCAAGCTTGTATAGAAAAAATATTTTCATTATATACAAACAAGTACAGTGTGTATAGAAGAACAATAATATATTTTTCATTCTTTAGTAAATGTTAATCGTGCATTTAAAAAAATGTGCATAGAAAAAATGTCTCTGATGTATATATATATAAAATGTAGACAAAAACATATACAATGTGTATGGAACAAAGTAGACATAAAAATTATAAGTTTTTAAAAATGTTGTCATGTATCATGTTGTTAAACGTGTATGTAAAATATGTTCCTGATGTATAAAAAAAAGTAGAATGTGTATAAAAGTAGTAGACATAAAAAATAAATAGGTTTTGGAAAATGTTAACCATGAAATTGGAAAGTATTAAGCGTGTATATAAAAATATTTCTGATGTAGAAAAAATGTACAATGTTGCTGGTACAAGCTTTACGTAAACCGATGGCTTGACTTTAATTTTCATATTGTTTTAAATTGTTTCCATAATTTTTTTTCTTGAGAATATTGATGTTGATATGCAACCTTGAACATTTGGTATGCATGCCCTTACAAATTGATTGTTTTCAATGGGGTTGTCTAACATGTTTACGACCAAATTAATACTTGACTTGGATTATAAAAAAACACATATATCAACGAGGCAAAAATAATGCTCTTTTGCAAATGCTATTTTCATCGTAATGCAAATATTTGTTAGGCACCACCGAGGAGGAATGCAACTAGATAGATATTTATATTGTCTAAATTGGAAACACCTTGAATACACTTCAAAAATCATCACGTCTTTATGTTTTTGCGCAACATCACTTATCATTTTGTTTTCATGTGACATCGTTCACGATTTCAAGAGATTTACTGATGTCTCAAGAGTGTGTATGAAAGGTGTTTTTTCGTTCCCGTTGCAACGCACGGGCATGTTTGCTAGTAGCTACCAAATATAGGGGATTCAATTCAAATTGTAATGTACCATGGTTGACTCGCTGTTTTTCAGCTTGCGGACTGGCGCCTGCCGGTCTGTAAAGGCGAGGGGCACTGGTTGCTGGAGGCTTGGAGCGGGGCACGTTCGAGGACCGGGACGAGCTGAGGCAAGGGCTGGTCCACACGTGAGCTTTCTCAACTCATTGCTTGTTGTCGTTGGTTTAGACTTTAGATTGACGGTTTTTTGAATTGGGGATTGTGGCGGGACGCGGTCGTTCTGATCTTTGCGATGGGCACCGGCCGAAACGGGGCGATACAGATAAAAAATTGTTTGGGCTTTCTTCCTTTTCTTTTGTTGATTGATGGAACGTTTCTGGCCACTAGGCCACGTTGGAGGAAGGGGTGGGCTGCTGCAGCTTATGGGCTGAATTATTGAATACTTTTCAATCTTAGCCCAATTTTGGTTGTTGTCCATATATACTACAAGCATACGTGCGCTTTTTTTTAATGATGTGCATATCTTCTTTTTTCCGTAATGATGTGTGTTGACACCAAATTTTGGCACGGTCAAGAACTTATTTAAAATGACCTTAAATGGAGAAGTGTTCTACATGAAAAAGTTTCGTATTGTCGATACGAACATCTTTGAAGTTTGGGCCATCACCATCTGATCTCATCTCGAAGGCCGAAGTTGTGTTCGAAATACTGAGATTTTGTATTCAGAACACTATTCGGCACATTACGCCCCCAAGACTGCCTCGTATGAAAAAAATGATCTACATGGGTTGTCTTCGTCTCGTCGAAGCGATCGATTTTGATATAAGAATCGTTCCAATCCGAGTTCATATGCAAAAGTTAGAGCCATCCGAATACAGCACTATCACGAGCCAAAAGTGGCGCGCCCAACCAGACACCCTGTCTGATGGGTAGCGCGAATAACAGCCTGTATTGCACGAGCAATTTGACCCTCAAGATGAACTCTAATAAAAAAACGTTCAACATAAAAGTTGTTCATCTCGTCGAAACGGTCAAGATTGCTTTTGGGCTCGTTTCCATCCGAGGTCGTTTACCACCTCAAAAGTTACCCGCAAGGTGCAGCCAGTTTAAACCGAACAGTTTTGGAATGTTCGGACAAAACCAATCCGAATTTGACTAGGGTTTTGGACGTGAATCCAAGCCTTTTCCTTGCACGGGAAGTCCAACCGCCTCTTATATACCTAAGGGGTGATGGCCGATTGAACAACACACAATCGATCAATCAATCTACCACTTTTTATCTTTTATCTTTTCTCCTTAACCCTAGTTCTTCTTCTTCCTTGTTCTTCGTTTGTTCTTCTTCATTGCAGGGCGGCGAACCTCGAGGCCCTAGGGGCGATCAGGTCGACCTAGGGCAGCCCATAGCCGCCACGCGCCCAGACGGGGTCCCTCCCGGGTGTGTGGGGTTTCGGGTCCCAAAAGCGCTGGCTTGCTGTCTTGCGTATCGCGCTGGAAGTCGGCCTCCCGTGGTGTGAGTTGCGGAGCATCTTCCTCGGCGTCGCGGGTACACATCGACGTGTTCGTGTGACGCGTTCCAACGTCAATGCACTTTTTGGCGACTCCGCTGGGGACGAAGCTTTGAACGGTCTCCAGCCCGTTCTTGCTATGAAGAGATCGTCATCAAGTTGCTGCAATCTACAAAGGTAATATGAATACCCAATTCCCCTTTGTAGATGCAAATAATCCATATGTTGTTGCTAGATCACCTACTGAGCATAATGTATCGGCTAGCCCTAGTTTTATCAAGCATGCATCTAATTATGTGCAAGGGCCGATGCAAAACAATCTTCATGTTTCAAATTCTTATAAATTTAGCAACATGCAACATATGTATCCCAACTCCCATGCATCGGCAACCCCACAAATTCATATGCCGATGAGCAACATGATGAGTTCGATAAACACACCAAGTTAGAATTTCCAATGCCATACAAGAAAGTGTTTCACCCTTTTATTCATCGGCAGCTAATGTGCAATATAGTAATCCAACCATGCCGATGAATGAGAGAATTGGCCATGCTACTAATGCCTATTTGGCCAGTTACTCTCAACCGTCATATGCTGCACCTCATGTTAGTAATTCTTCAGCACCATACACAACTGTAGATGCTCATAATTCGGCTTCACACCTTCCTGGTTATAGCCGAATGAATGTAAATTTTACAGGAGTGGTTGTGCCCAACATTGTAGAAGATGAGGTAGTGGTGGCTGCATTGAAGAGTTTAGCCCAAAATAAGAGAATTAGTGCTCTTTGCCTTGAACAACATGAAAAGGGGCTATTTCCTGATTATGCTGCAATAAAAAGCTAGAGTTTTGCAAAAAGATGAATCTTTGCCATTTGATAAAATTGGCGAGCAAAAGTATGGTCTTACAACACTGCATATGCCTTCACCTAGTACTACATCATATTATACACCCCCTACACAATTACAAAATTTCGGCAACACCCGTGTGTCATTGCCGAAAGAATCTAAAAGCATTGGGGGGCAATCATATCCGGAGTGGGCTGAAATTGAGAAAAAGCTTAAAGCTAGCTTTGCCGCTCGCCGTCAGAAACAAATAGAAAAAGAATTGGCTCAGATAAAAGAAGCATTGCCAATTGGTACTATCAATGAAAAGAAGGATGATTCGGAACATGAAAGTGCTTTGGTTGAAAAAGCCGAATCAAGTAGTATATATTCTGAATCCATCAAATCCAACGAGGCAAGCATTATTGAGAAAGGGCATGGCAAGCATAGGAAAACAATGGTGCTTGATTTTTCGAAGTTAATGGAACCTACTTCCTGCCCTATGAGTTCCGTGTCGAGAAATTGACAAGCTTCAAGGACAAGAACAAGTAGCCGAACAAAGTTCGGCCGACAAAAATCTTCAAAGCAAGGATGCACGGATTCAAGAAAAAGATGATGACAAGGTGTTGGGGAGCCATCCAAAGACGGAGCAAGATTTCTTCAAATGGCACCACTATCATGCTCTCCCAACATATTTGAAGAGGTATGCATAGCGAGTAATTTACCTATTTTCAGATTTGGTCGCAACTTCATTATTGATGCATCTATAAGAAATATTCTCATAAGTAATTTTGAAAGACCAACGAGGAAGGGTAATTTATTTGTTAGCAGTAAAATTGTTATGGAACATATCGGTCAACCCATTGCACCATTTATAAAGACCGATAATGACTTATTGTTACAGCCAAAGCTTTTCCCGTTGCTTTCTCTAATGTTCATATCTAGTTGGGCAGCTTTGCTTATTTCTTACTTGGCTTGCACTTGGTCTCAACTGATACATGTATGTTCTAAATATCTTCGTTTCAGAAATTTAAAGCCAAGGTTAAATTCTATTGAGAAAACCGATGCTAATATGATATCATATCCAAAGACATCGGAGATAGAGTGGAAAACACAATGCATAGCCGAATGGGGAGATTCCAAATCTGAACCATTCGTTTTCTTATCTCCAAAGCCATTCAAACAGCAAGATCGGCTAGGAAACAAGAAGTATACTTTCAATTCAAGCATGTGTGATAAAATATTTGATTTGTTGCTGAAAAATAATTACATTACAATTCTTGATCACCATGTTAAGCCATCAATCCAAGGACAAATGTATTGTAAGTTGCATGATTCGTCCAAGCATAATTTTGAGGATTGCAACATGTTTCGTCAAATAGTTAAATCGGCCATTGAAAAAGGACGATTGAAGTTTGTTGAAACACCAAGAGATGACCAGTCTATTCCGATTGGTCCCGATGGCAAAAAGTTTTTACATCGGCTGCTTCAAGCCGATCCATTTAAAAAGAATGTTAAAGCTGCAGGTGATGGGATCAAGCTTTCAAGTAAAGAAGTTGTTGAAGAGCATAACGAGCATAATCTTGAGGGCGGGAGTTCCATCGAAGCTACAACGGAGACGCCAAGGACTGGGGGGCAGCAAGCAAATCTAATGATCGATGAAAGCAAACCAAAAGAAAATAAAGGCCGGAATAAGCACAAGTGTAAGAGATCAAAAATCACCTTTGCTGAACTATTGGATAAATATCAAAAGAAGAGTGAAGAGAAGAATGCTTATCGGCCAAATCATGCAAAGAAACCAAGATCACCCCCAAGGCGCAAATATGAGGATTGGTATTGGCAAAGTGATAATTTTAATGCAACATATTCATATCCTTATTTTGGGCGCCGATGCTAATGCCCGGATACCTCCCTATGCTCATATAGATACATATTCATCATGGGACAGGTATGATACAAGGGTATATTCTCCATCTTATTCTAGACCATCTCACCAATACTATGCAGCTCCAAGGAGATCAACATTTGAACAATCACGCGTCAAAGACCGTTTCAATCATAAGGAATCAGTCCGAGCTCAAGAAAGAAGAAAGAGGTGGTAAAGCAAGTTTACGCGTGAAAAGAGATGGTCGTAAGTGTGCTGCTTCAGATTTGATCTCAAATAACAAAGAGCCAATTAAAGTGTTGACATTGGCTACAAAAGGCAAAGAAGTGAAGCAATCAACTGATAAAAATCAGAGTGCCAAATCTGAAGAAAAGAAGTTGAGGGTGCACAAGGCCCAAAAAGAGTTGCCATTGGTTGAAACAAAATCACAGCCGAGATGCCCACTCGGTTTATCATACTGGCAAAAGAAAAAATTACAAAATCTTAGTGCACAAGAGCTGAAAAAGAAGAACATGACATGGGTTCCCAAGAAGATCAATCAACACAAAAATGATGTGCATGCTTCTGTTGCAACAAGTACAATAAAAGTGAAGAAGGAAAATAATGAAAGCAACAAACAATTAAGCCGAAGGTGCGCATCACAACATCAAAATATTCGGTTAGCACATCATCCATTTTCTTCAACCATGTCGTTGATGCCTTTGCCATGGAATTCATCCCTAGGTACGATCAATTACCCTCCATTGATTTATTTTGATCCATGGATGCAACATAATTTTCTATATCATGAGAGAGTATTACCAAATTACCATACATTTGGTTAGTTACATTGTTGCTAATACAAAGGGGCCGAAATATTTTATTCCTATTTATTTGTTTATTTCGGCTATACATACTTTGGTGGGTGAATTCTACATGGACCTCATGTCAATGGCTGATATTTATCTATTGCCCTAAGAATATGTCAAAGCATGGCCGGTGTAGTATCCTAACATCATCATTAGTTCAATTGGAGACCAAAACAAGCCTTATGCCACTTAAAATATTTTTACACAATAATCAAAGCCGAATATGAAATTTATTCGGTTTGGAGCTTTTGGTTGCTATAGGTGCTATACAGATTGAGGCTTTCAGTGATTCGTTATAACTAGTACAACAAATATCCAAGGGTTATCAATGTTTTGACGAGTCACTTATAGTTTATCTTAAGGTATGTCTAGATGCAAAATTACCTTGGGTTGCTATAAAATTGTTCGTATTTCTAGACATGACAATTTGAAAGAGGTGGCACAGCAAGCATCCGGCTACTATGTTAATCATGGTGTGTTTCATTTCTATCAATAGCCGATGCTTAGTCTCGTCAGAATAGGTAAGGCCGAACCGAAGTCCACCGCTTCGGCCACTAATGAATTTTTCTTATACAGGCGAAAATAAGGATCGGAGAAAGTTTATTATTGATTATCAGCAAAATCCTAGCAAAAGGGTGAATAATATGGTTCCGAGGATGACCTTGAGATACATATCTATGGGACTTTATCATCCGATTGTTAAGGAAGTTGAGAAAGTTTCACCCAAGCTTGCGTCAAAATATTCACACAAGCAATGGCCGATATAAACTTATCGTCCTAAGAATATGCCAAAATGGCCGATGAAGTGTTGACATCGTCCTCAGAGCAAGCTATGTGCAAGTTATTTTTCGCACACGACTTTGCGAAAAGCGAGGGGGCATGTGTTGACACAGATTTTGGCACAGTCAAGAACTTATTTAAAATGGCCTCAAATGGAAAAGTGTTCTACATGAAAAAGTTTCGTATTGTCGATGCGAATATCTTTGAAGTTTGGTCCATCGCCATCTGACCTCATCTCGAAGGCCGAAGTTGTGTTCGAAATACTGAGATTTTGTATTCAGAATACTATTCGGCACATTACGCCCCCAAGACTGCCTCGTATGGAAAACTGATCTACATGGATTGTCTTCGTCTCGTCGAAGCGATCGATTTCGATATAAGAATCGTTCTAATCCAAGTTTGTATGCAAAAGTTAGAGCCATCCGAATACAGCACTATCACGAGCCAAAAGTGGCGCACCCCACCAGACACCCTGTCTGATGGGTAGCGCGAATAACAGCCTGTATTGCACGAGCGATTTGACCTTCAAGGTGAACTCTAATCAAAAAACGTTCAACATAAAAGTTGTTTGTCTCGTCGAAATGGTCAAGATTGCTTTTGGGCTCGTTTCCATCCGAGGTTGTTTACCACCTCAAAAGTTACCCGCAAGGTGCAGCCAGTTTAAACCGAACAGTTTTGAAAAGTTCGGACAAAACCAATCCGAATTTGAGTAGGGCTTTGGACGTGAATCCAAGCCTTTTCCTTGCACGGGAAGTCCAACCACCTCTTATATACCTGAGGGATGATGGCCGATTGAACAACACACAATCGATCAATCAATCTACCACTTTTTATCTTTTATCTTTTCTCCTTAACCATAGTTCTTCTTCTTCCTTGTTCTTCGTTCGTTCTTCTTCATTGCAGGGCGGCGAACCTCGAGGCCCTAGGGGCGATCAGGTCAACCTAGGGCAGCCCATAGCCGCCACGCGCCCAGACGGGGTCCCTCCCGGGCGTGTGGGGTTTCGGGTCCCAAAAGCGCCGGCTTGCTGTCTTGCGTATCGCGCTGGAAGTCGGCCTCCCGCGGTGTAAGTTGCGGAGCATCTCCCTCGGCGTCGCGGGTACACATTGACGTGTTTGTGTGATGCGTGATGCGTTCAAACGTCAACAATGTGCATATCTTCTTTTTTGCGCAATGATGCACATCTAAATAAAATGTTTAGGGTCACCAATAGCGTCAGTGTGGATCCTAAAATATATGATTCTGATGCATCAGGTGTAGGTATTGGACTTTTTAGAACAATGGGCTGCTTTCCTTAAATGTTCATTTTCCTTGTTGATATGGAAAATATTCGTGGTCAATTTGTCAGGTATCAATCGACTCAATCTTTTTTTTAATGGAAACAACTCGATCATTATCCGAAAGAATAGATTAAATCCATTGTAAGCTAAATGATTTTGTAACTATTCTATAAATTCAAGACAACTTGAGAAATCTTCCTAGCTGGAAATGACAAGAAACACACAGTGCAACTGTAAAACTAGATATGAAATTTTCTAAAAATCATGCACTCACAATGCAAGAACATAGTTCAAGTGCAACACAATGCACATCATTAAAGTATTTCTACTATAGACCATTTTATTCTGTGAGGAGATAGTTTAAAAACACAATATGGCAACACAACCATAAAATTTGTTTTTGCAATCAACGTTCAGCGTAGACCAGGAATGTTATATATTCCTTCCTCCTCTGTCTCTTCAACTCATCCTAGGCGGTGTTGCCGGTCGTTTGAAGCATGCTTTCCCTATTTCTCATGTCAATTAAATAAAATAAGTATCAAAGTGATTAGGCATTTATGCAAGAGTCGAAGGAAGGAAAAAATGCCATGTAAAACTACATACAGATGAAAGAATGCTACTCTTGTAATAACGCATACAGATGAAAGAATGGTACTATTGTTATCTCTTGTAATGGAAAAAGGAACATTGTTTCTCCTTTTATGATATACGCGAGAAAAAGAATAAGAAGTAAATCATATTAAAAAAAGAATGACAAGAACTAAGAGCATGCGCTTTTCTAATCTGACCTACACAATGCCGCTGTACTCCTACAGTCCTCCTCTTATTTAGTTTCAAAATTTCTGAGAAGCCATCACCCTGAAGTTGCACTGATAGACAATCATCAAATGCTTTGTAGACAACTCATTATTTATCAGGTCGCTGCAAATGCAATGTTCACCAAATCAAAAACTAACTTTGATATAATATCTATGGGCAGTCTAGGTCAGGGCTCCTCCGTCCTACCTTCATTGGTCCACCATCTTGGATCAGTTCATCCTCGACAGATCCCGCATCATTTCCCGGTAAAGTTCGCTCCCTGCTCTTATCGCTGCCCGCTAGAATGTGTGGAAAAGAAGGATGTGTATTCTAGGTCAGGGCTCTGCCCTGAACGAGAGAGGAGCTCTTTAGGTTCAGGGGCGTGCCCTAGGATTTCCAGATTGGGTTATATCTTTGTAACAACATGATGCATTGTTTTTGATTAAAGAAAACCCATAGAGTATTAATTGATCAGTATACTGAATAGAGAGTATAAAATTGATCATATCATCACAACTTCTAGAAATATAATAACATCATAGAGCACTAAATTGTTCAACATATTAAGGTGCCAATATCGACAACTTTCCCATACTTTAGTTTTTCTAAATGTGTTTTTTCTTCTTCTAGAAATGAGTTTAGGGTTTATAAATGAGTGATGATATTTTCATCCTTAACTCCCCTGTTTTGTTTCTTAGCTTGTTTATAGATGACAGTTACTACCGAGAAAATCGCAATCTACTGTCGCCGACTTACTGCAAAATCATAATAGCTACCAAATATAGGGGATTCAATTCAAACTGTAACATACCATCGCTTACTTGCTGTTTGTCAGCTCGCGGACTGGCATCTGCTAGTCTGAACAGGCGAGGCACACTGGTTGCTGGAGGCTTGGAGCGGGTCACGTTCGAGGACCGGGAGGAGTCGAGGCAAGGGCTGGTCCATGTTAATTATAGTTATATAGTCACGGGTTGGTTGTTAGGAGCCAAGAGGTTTATTCCTTTGAGTTGTATCTTATCTCCTCAACCTCCTATAACTCCATAGCGTGAGGATCTCTCTCTCTCTCCTTTCCCTCGATGTATTCCCTGACATGCGTGGCACGGTTGTACGAGACACCACAATCAATATATACACATTTGGGTCTCCATATTGGAGATTGAGACGCTTCATCAATTCTTTCATGGTATACAGAGCCCTTCCTCTCCACCTCATCTAGCTATCCACCTTCCCTTGCCATGGCGTCCTCCTCATCTTCCTCCCCTGCCCTCACCTCGCCGGTTTCAAAAAAACTCACCCACACGAACTTCGTGCTATGGAAATCCCTAGTGCTATCGCAGATCAGAGCTGCGGGCATATACGGGTACCTTGATCAAACCACCCCAAGCCATCCCAAACCATCACCACAAAAAACGCCGATGGCAAAGACCAAACCATCATCAATCCCGCATATGCAGCCTGGCATCGGGAGGATCAGCAAGTTCTTGCATTCCTCCTTAACAATCTCTCTCGTGAAGTCCTTATCCAAGTAGTCTCCCATGAGGAATCTCATGCGCTGTGGGCAGCCATAGTTCGCATGTTTTCCTCCCAATCCAGATCACGAGTCAACAACATTAGAACCAATCTCACCAATGCCCAGAAAGGCACTCAATCGGCTGGCGCATACTTTGGCTATATGCAATCCTTGGCCGATGAACTTGCCGCTGCAGGAAAACCCATGGATGAGGATGAACTCATCTCTTTCATTATTGGAGGACTAGACATGGAGTATCAACCCATAGTTTCTGCCTTAGATGTCCGCACCGATCCCCTCACCACTGATGACCTCTTCAGTATGGTCTCCAACTTCGATCAGCACATGGAGATGTTCCATGGTACCGGCGCTGAGTCCTTCAAATCCACTGCCATGGCAGCCTCTCGCGGGCGCCGTGGTGCTTCCCGATCTGCTTCGCGTGTCCCGTCCAGAGGAGGAGGCGGACAACATGGAGGCGGAAACAGCAACAGCTATGGCGGCGGCCACTACAATGGTGGCCATGGCCACGGTGGTGGCGGCTACTATGGTGGCAGTAGCGGCGACCGTGTTGGTGGAGGCGGCGGCCACTTTGGTGGCGGCGGTGGCAACAACTACAACAATGGTGGCGGCAGCAACAACTACAACAACAATCGGCGTCCTCTCTACAACAAGAATCGATGGCGCGTCTTTCAGGGGTATGATGAATATGAAAATAAGTGTCAAATCTGCAAAAGACTAACCATATCGCCAAGGACTGTGATTGGCGCTATGCTGAGAACAATTCCCAAAGGAAAAAAGTTGCAGCAGCCACGGACACCTCCTATGGGGTAGACACAAATTGGTACGTTGACTCCGGGGCTACCAATCACATCACACATGAGCTCGAGAAGGTCACCATGGTCGAATAGTACCGGGGTCAAGATCAAGTTCACAACGCCAATGGAGAAGGTATGGAGATATGTCATGTTGGTCATTCAATTGTCAAAACCCTGCAT
Organism: Aegilops speltoides; assembly: GCA_021437245.1. Classification (NCBI taxonomy): domain Eukaryota; kingdom Viridiplantae; phylum Streptophyta; class Magnoliopsida; order Poales; family Poaceae; genus Aegilops; species Aegilops speltoides. The sequence goes on along the minus strand of CM038147.1, from coordinate 473,015,569 downwards.
CGTGATATTCATCTTAGAAATATTTTGCATTGTCCTGACACATCAAAGAATCTTCTTTCTGTGCATCGCATTGCTATTGATAACAAAGTATTTGTAGAATTTCACCCTTACTTCTTTTTGATCAAGGACCAGGCCACGAGGAGAGTTCTCTATCGAGGTAGATGTGTGGACGGACTATATCCATTGATTCCACAATTTAGAAGCTTCAATAAACAAGTCTTTGGTGTCATCAAACTTTCATCGGAACGGTGGCATGATCGATTAGGACATCCATCCTTTGTTATTGTTCAACAAGTGCTTATAAATAATAAGCTCCCTTGTGTTGGTGAGCGTAGTTCTGAAACTATATGTGAGTCATGTCAAAGGGCAAAAGCTCATCAATTGCCCTATCCTGTATCAACTAGTGTTTCTACCAAACCTTTGCAACTTATTTTTTCTGATGTATGGGGTCCTGCCCCCACTTCTGTTGGTAGACATGATTACTATGTTAGTTTCATTGATGATTACAGTAAATTCACTTGGATCTATCTTCTTAAGAAACGATCCGATGTGTTTCAAGTATTCCAACACTTTCAAGCACTTGTTGAACGACAATTTGATAGTAAGATTCTCGCTGTCCAATCTGATTGGGGTGGCGAGTATGAGAAACTAAACTCATTTTTCCAAAAGTTAGGCATTTCTCACCATGTTTCTTGCCCTCATGCACATCAACAGAACGGTTCTGCCGAGCGCAAACATACACATATTGTTGAAGTTGGCTTGGCTCTTCTTGCCGGTGCCTCCATGCCCCTAAAATTTTGGGATGAGGCTTTCCTTACGACAGTTCATCTCATTAACATGTTGCCTAGCCGTGTCATCAATAATGAAACACCTATGCAACGTCTTCTTCATACTAGACCAGATTATTCCTCTCTTCGTGTGTTTGGTTGCGCATGTTGGCCCAACCTCCATCCCTACAATAGTCGCAAGCTCATGTTTCGCTCCATGCAATGCGTGTTTCTTGGTTATAGTCCTCAATATAAGGGTGTTAAGTGCCTTGATATTCCTACAGGAAGAGTATACATTTCTCGTGATGTTGTGTTCGATGAAACTGTTTTCCCATTTGCACATCTTCATCCAAATGCCGGTGCCCTCCTTCGCAAACAAATTCTACTTCTTCCACCTCAGCTATCCGGTGTTCATGGGGATGATAATTTTAATGACCATCTGACTAACTCTCCTGACCGTATTTTGGTGTCTTCACATGTTGCAGGGTCCGATATGGAAGCAGCAGAAAAAAAATTGAGTGCAAATGATGTACAGAATGCTACCAATGGCCCATATTGCATGTGCCTACAAAATGGGGACAGCTCGTCCTCGGGATTGTCGCCGCGTCAGGAGGACAGCGCAAGCGGATCCCCCTCAGGTGCCCGACTGCACCAACCCGCGATCACGACACGACCCCCTGCTGGGTCGCCCTCGCGCGTGCATCCCTCGCATGAACCGGCGCTCGACATGACTCCTTGTGAGGGTCCTACTGTCACGCTCTTTTCAGCCGAACCCCGCTGCTACGTCAGGAGGCGGGGCCCGCTGGATCCCCTACGCTCGTCGGGTGGAGCAGCAACCGGCACGAGATCCCACGATAGTTCTGCTGTGCTGCCAGGATCCTCTACGTCGTGTCCGCCTTCACCATCGCCCGGTTTTGCCACAGAAAATCCTGTGGGGTCTGTAGAAGACAACATAGCCTCGGGATCCACTGTCCAGGAACAGGAGTCGGGATCTTCTGCTTCACCTACTCCGTCAAGTGCGCCAGCGTTAACTCCGCCGCGTACCCGCCTTCGTGCAGGGGTAATTCAACCTACTAATTATAAAGTTAAATATGGCTTGTCTTGCTCCTTAGGTGAATCTCGCACATTTCATGAGGCACTTTCAGACCCAAAGTGGAAAAAGGCTATGGAAGAGGAATTTCAGGCACTTCAGAGGAACAAGACTTGGCGCTTGGTTCCATCTCAACAAGGTAACAATCTGATTGACTGCAAATGGGTGTTTAGAATAAAAAGAAAGTCTGATGGTACCATAGATCGCTATAAAGCAAGACTTGTTGCAAAGGGTTTCAAGCAGAGGTATGGAATAGACTATGAGGACACGTTTAGTCCTGTTGTTAAAGCTGCTACAATTCGTATTGTTCTCTCTGTTGCTGTGTCACGAGGATGGAGTCTGCGACAGCTAGATGTGCAGAATGCGTTTCTTCACGGTGTTCTGGAAGAGGAAGTGTATATGAAACAACCTCCTGGGTTTGAGGACAAAAATGCACCATTTCATGTATGCAGGCTTGACAAGTCTCTCTATGGATTGAAGCAGGCTCCCAGGGCATGGTATTCTCGTTTAAGTTCCAAACTGCAACAACTGGGCTTTGTTCCTTCTAAGTCAGATACATCATTGTTCATCTATAATAAGTCACACACATCTATATTTGTGCTTATTTATGTTGATGATATTATTGTTACCAGTTCCTCCAATGATGCAGTCACAGCTTTACTGAAAGACTTATAATCAGAGTTTGCTCTTAAGTACTTAGGAGATTTGCACTTCTTCCTTGGTATTGAAGTTAAGAGAAACACACAGGGTGGTCTTCATTTGTCTCAGAAAAAATATGCAACTGATCTTTTGACTAAAGTTGGGATGCAAAATTGTAAGCCATCGTAAACTCCATTGTCAAGTACAGAAAAGTTGTGTCTTGCAGAAGGTGATCCTTTAAGTCAAGAAGATGGCACAAACTATAGGAGTGTGGTAGGTGCACTTCAATATTTGACTCTCACCAGGCCTGATATTGCTTATGCTATTAATAAAGACTGTCAGTTTCTGCATGCACCTACTAAAGCACACTGGACTGCTGCTAAACGTATATTGAGATATGTGAAAAATACCTTAAATGTTGGACTAACATTCAGCAGATCATCATCTACTCTTGTTAGTGCATTCTCAGATTCTGACTAGGCAGGATGTTTGGATGATAGACGATCAACTGGTGGCTTTGCAGTGTTCTTTGGTCCTAATCTAGTTTCATGGTGTGCAAGGAAACATGCCATAGTTTCCAGATCCAGTACAGAAGTAGAGTACAAAGCATTAGCAAATGCAACAGCAGAGATTCTTTGGGTAAAAATGGTGCTAAGAGAACTCGGGATACAGAATATCAAAACTCCATGTCTGTGGTATGATAATCTTGGTGCTACCTATTTGTCAGCTAATCCCGTGTTTCATGCAAGAACCAAGCATATCGAAATAGATTATCATTTTGTTAAAGAGAGAGTTGCTAACAGGGAATTGGAAATTTGGTTTGTGCCCTCTAGAGATCAAGTTGTAGACGGTTTCACAAAGGCATTACCCTCAAGACTATTTGAGGAGTTTAAACATAATCCGAACTTAAGTAAGTTCTGATTAAGGGAGAGTGTTAATTATAGTTATATAGTCACGGCTTGGTTGTTAGGAGCCAAGAGGTTTATTCCTTTGAGTTGTATCTTATCTCCTCAACCTCCTGTAACTCCCTAGCGTGAGGATCTCTCTCTCCCTCGATGTATTCCCTGACGTGCGTGGCACGGTTGTACGAGACACCACAATCAATATATACACATGCGGGTCTCCATATTGGAGATTGAGACGCTTCATCAATTCTTTCAGTCCACACGTGAGCTTTTTCAACTCATCGCTTGCAATGTTGGATTTAGACCGAGTGTTTTTTGAATCGGGGATTGTGGCGGGACGTGATCATTCTGATCTTTGCAATAGGCAGCGTCTGGAAGGGGGCGAAGCAGATGAAATTTGTTTGGGCTTTTTCCCTTTCATTCTTTTGATGGAAACATTTTTGGCCACTAGGCCACGCCGGAGGAGGGAGGTGGGCTGCTGCAGCTTATGGGCTGCATTATTGAATACTTTTCAATCTTATCCCAGTTTTGGTTGTTGTCTATATATACTAGAAGGTGCGCTTTGCTACACAGATGATAACCATGATGATGTGCATTATCTTCGATTTTGCGCAATGATGCACATCTAAAATAAGATGTTTAGGGTCACCAATAGCGTCAGTGCGAATCCTAAATACATGATTCCTATACATCTGGTGTAGGTATTGGTTTCTTATAACAATGATCTGCTTTCCTTCAATGTTTATTTTCCTTGTCGTTGATATGGAAAATGCTCATGGTCAATTTGTCAGGTATCAATTGACTCAATCTTTTTTTAACGGAAACAACTCGATCATTATCCGAAAGAATAGATTAAATCTGTTGTAACCTAAATGATTTTGTAACTATTCTATAAATTCAAGACAGCTTGAGAAATCTACCTAGCTGGAAATGATAAGAAAAACACAGTGGCTAGCTCTTTCGCCGCATCAAAGATGGCGGCAAGTGCATCGACCACCATGTTGAAGACGAAGGGGGAGAAGGCGCCCCCTACCGAACCCCACAAAAGGTGTGGAAAAACGGTCCCACTTCACCATTAATATTAACAGCGGTGCGACCACTAGACACCAGCTGCATGACCCTGGTAACCCAGCAGTCGTCAAAACCCTTCTGGAGCAACACTTCCCAAAGGAAGGACTAGTGGACCGTGTCATACGCTTTACGGAAATCGATCTTAAGAAAGACCACCTTTTGGCATTTTATTTTGACCTCATGGAGCACTTCATGAACGACTAGGACCCCATCTAGGATGAACCGGCGTTGAATGAAGGCAGATGGTTTGGACGTGCTAGCCGATCTGCCAGAAGTGCATCCTATTGGCGTACACCTTGACCAGGGTACGGAAGATCACCGTGATCGAACAAAACTAGCAAGTGTCGGAGGCACCCGAAGCTTTAGGAATAAGCGTAATAATCCCAAAGTTGAGCCAAGAAAAATCCAAGATGCGTACATAGAAGTCCTGAAACATAGCCATCATCTTAGTCTTAACAGAGGTCGAAAACACCTGAAAGAACCCCACCGAAAGGCCATCGTGGCTAGGCGCCGAGTTGGTGTTCATGCCTTTGATAGCAGCTGACCTCCTCCTCCAAGAAGGGAGCCAGGAGGACCTCATTGTCTAAGTCCGACACTAGCTGGGGACCTGACCACTTGTCCGGGGCTAGCGTCGCGCCACCCTGCAAAGTTGGACAGAAGAGATTCAGGTAGAAACCATTGTCATGCTCGTGAATGTCGTCATGATGCTGCAAAAGTCCATCACTGTCCTAGAGAAGCGGGATGGTGTTGCAGCGGCGACAACCATTAGCGATTGCGTGGAAGTAGGTCGTATTGGCATCCCTCTACAATACCTTCTGGGTACCGTGCTAGAGCTAGTAGCACTCCTCATTGGAAAATATGAGCATGAGCTCCTCCTCGAGTGCGTATCGGTGCATCCACTCATCGAGAGAGAGGCCCGAGGAGTCAACCCTCAAATCAAGAGCCTGAATGGCCGAGAGTAGGGTCTTCTTATAGTCGAAGGTCACGAATGATGTTAGCCCCAACCCTTCATAAATTGACACCCACGCTTGGCACAATATTGCCTAGAGTCGACTGACGATAAGGACCGATGCGGTTCCACCCTAGCGGCGGTCCACCTATCTCTAACAGCCTCCATGAAACCACGATTATTCAACTAGAAGGTTTTCAAGAGAAATTGCGGCGGTGGACGTGGCCGGTCCTCCAGTCCTCCATAGAGGACAAGGGAAGCGGCACATGGTTGGAGCCAATCCACATAATCGCGCGAAGGGAAGCGAGGGGACACCGGAGTTCCCTCTCGGGTGACATGAAGACGCGATCAAGCATGCACCGAGTAGGATCCACCTACTTATTTGTCCAAGTGAAACGAGCACCGATGCGGTCGATCTCTTGCAACCCCAGGTCAGCTATGTAGTCATTGAAGAGTTGCATCAGGGAGAAATTAATGCGGTTGTTGGTTTGTCGCCAGGTTGTCGGATGAGATTGAAATCAACCCCCCCTACCACCACTGGGAGAGTGGAGTTTGAGATTTTCCAATGGAGTTTGTCAAGAATGCCTCGGAATGACGGTGGTCGACAGGGCCATAGACGATTACAATTTCCAACTTGAAGTTGATGTCACGCTCGAACAACTCCATACTAATGAAGAATTCTCCCATCTCCAAGCCTCCTACCTCAAAGGTAATATCCTGCACCGCCAGAAGGATGCCTCTGGAGAGGCTGGCCTTCCCACTAGAAGGGAGCCAGTGCCAGGCAAAGATAAGGATGCTAAGCCGTTCGAGTTTGGATAGAGAACTCTGAGTGTTTGGTTTCTTGAATCGCCACAATGTCAATCTGCTCATCACACCTATAATTGATTAGCTGTTGGCGACATTAAGAAACCAACGGAGGGGACCTATTACCCGAGACAAGGGAGGCACTATGGGCCCTGCATAACGTGGCAGTACGCGACCTAGTATGGGGGGATCTTCTTCTCCCCTAAACACTATCGTGGAGTCGCTAGCTAGCTTAGCCAAATGTCCCAAGGGGACCTATTCCAGCGCAGAGAATTAGCAGGAACGAGCAGCGGGTGGTTTGGTACTTGCATCCAGGTTCCGGGCCGTGACCCGGAGCTGAGCTAGCTCTGCGATCGTCGGGGTAGAGGCTCCCATCGGCTTAGCGGCATCGATGCGGGCGCTCCGGCTCGAGGTCAAGAGTACAATTGAATATTCAAATCAGCAAACTACTCAAACTATTCATAGTGACGGACATGAGTATGTCAGTACATAGTTGGCTGCTCTAGACTGCACAAAGAGCTATAAATGACACGGCATGTAGCCTTTTCTAGCCTTGAAGCTCCATCAAGTGTCTAACAGTTCACAATAGAAGCCTCTAAATGCAAATCTTGTTAAACAAAAATCGCATCTTGTAAGTTTCTTCTGAAGCTTCAACCATGTTATCATCAGGTTTGGGGATTCCAAATCTAGCAAGTGCTGATTCAGACTGTAGAAAGAGCTACAACTAAGTGAGAAGACATGTTATCAATAGCAGCAGTGAAGTAGAACGCCAGCGTGAGCCACAGCTAAATGATATGGCATGTTATCAATATCAGCAGTGAGGTAGAACACCGCTGTGATAGCGCCGTTCGCAACTCTTCCTCCATGGCAACCATGGCGGCCCACCGTTCTGCTTGCCCTGCTTCAACGCTCTTGTCAGAGGCATCTATGATGGTACACGATGGGCTGACCATGCCGAATGTACCGGGATCAGAATAGCCCCATAGGATTAGCCTCGGCTCGGTCCGGTGGCTCGTCTGGTGCTTCTTGCCTCCCCACCGACGACATATTTATGGGAGGTGTTAGGAAGGGTTCGATTCCAAGCGAGGGTCCATATTGTGAGGGAACTGGAGTTCTGTTCCAACTAGGGTTTGGCTCTCATGGACAAAAAACCAAAGGAAGACATGCGTGCCGACCGTGGCTAACGTATGAAATTTTATATGGCAGAAACAAACCTCTAACTGTGGGTTGATTACCAAGAAAGTCGTGGGTTTTCTGTAAAATTGCATGACAAACCAAGAATATGACCTCCCATTATTAGTAGGTACTCCCTCCATGTTTATTTACTCGGCATATTAGGTTTGTCTAACGACAAACTCTATGTACTTTCAACAAATTTGTAGAAAAGTATATTAACATATACACCACCAAAGCAATACCATTGGATTCATCAGTGCACATATTTTCACATCATATAAATTTGTTACTATAAATGTTCATATTATTTTCTACAAACTTGGTCAAACTTTATAGACTTGAGTCAAAGCTAATATGCGGAGTAAATAAAAACAGGAGGGAGTATAGATATAGATGACGGAAAAGAAATTAAGAAGCCACCCTGACAAATCATATTCAAAAGGAATGAACGATAAGAACTAAGAGCATATTTACACTTTTCTAATGTAACCTACACAACTTCGGTATACTCCTACAGTTCCACTCCTAATGTGGGAATTAACTTTTGCTACAAAAAGGTAATTCTGCTGCGGGTGGCTGGTTTTGCAGGGATATTATCACTGTAGAAATTAGCTTTGAGGGGACAAGGGCTGTTTAATTTCCTATCTGACCCGGTTTCGAGGTTTAGGACCAGCTTGCTTGCACATTCCCTTCTTTTGAATTCGAGAGCTCCCGCCAACTTTATTTTATTGTAAACATGTTGTAATTTTCCATATATCACTAATCTGTCAACATTACCAATTGCTTGGTCAATGTCTTTGTGTACTTCAATCTATTGGCTGTTGGTAAATGTGTTTCCGACTGTAGATCATATCTTTGTTATTCTTTCTTCATGTCAGTTACACGGAACAAAATATTACAAGTAACTTTGTTTAATATTTTCTGTGTTAGGATGGGTTTAGGATAATGTATGATCCAGTTGATAGTATATGTCATGTGCGGCCTTGTTATATGAGGAAGTAGTTGCAAGCCAATAATTTATGTGAACTACACTTTACATACATGAGTGAATAATATATGTTGTTAATTATTGTAGGGAGGTTAGACTATAGAAGCCACTTGCCTACAGTACTGAAATCCTTCTGGGATGAACAAGAAACAAAAAACATCTTCAGGGCGGAGTGTTGACATGATGGAGGCAGGTGCTCACTTCGATTCTCGGTTAGCAACAGCAATAGGAAAATTCATCATTGAGTCTAGACTTGGGCAGGATGTTCTCAATTTGACATCTTTCAAGAAGATGCTTCAAGGGGCTTCCAACAGAGATCAGGTTGATATTCCTACGTATGAATCCATTCTGCAGGAGGAACTAAAAGAAACTGAGCACCGTGCAATGGAACTCAAGAAAGAATGGAAAAAAGTGGTTGCAGTTTAATTATGGATAGTTGGAAGAGCCAATGTGGTAAAAGAAGCTTCATAAGTGCTTTAGTGCATTGCAGCAAAGGTATGTATTTCCTGAGATCAATTGATGTCTCTGGCATCACCGAGGACATGGATGAGCTAGTTGTAGTGTTTTCTCGTGTGTTTGATGATGTTGGCGCCCACAACATAGTTCAAGTTGTCACAAATGATGCGTCACCACATATGCGAATTGCATGGCATTATGTGCAAACGAAACATGACCATTCATTCTTTGTTCCACTTTGTGCAGACTTCTGCATGAACCTCCTGCTTGAGAAAATAGCAGCACTGGAACATGTCAGTGAGGTCATAACGAAGGCAAAGGAAATAACAAGGTTTATATATGGCCACACACTGCCAATGGAACTAAAAGGAAGTTACATCCAGGAGGAGATTCTGAGCAGTTCTTATCTGAAATTTGTTGATGTGTTTATCACATTAGAGAGGTTAGTTTCTGCAAGAGCCAATCTTGTACACATGCTTAGCTCGCCTGAATGGGTTTCCTCTGCTTGGGCTTCCCAAGGTTTGTTCAGGCATATCCTTGGCATAGTAAAGACAGATGATGTGTTTTGGTGTGCTGCTACTGATGTTTTGAAGGTTAGAAAACCAATTGTCAATGTGTTATTTATATTAGAATTTGAGGACTGTCCAATGGGTATCTTGTATGATGCCATGGATAGCGCAAAAGAAGAGATTAAGCGCAATCTTGGAGATAATCATGGTCCTTATTGGGATTTAGTTGACAGGATATGGGATTCTTACCTGCACAGCCAACTCCATGCTACTGGTCATCTGCTAAACCCAAGGGTCTTCTACAAAGATCCTTCCCATGATGATGCTGAGGTCAGAAGCGGTATTGAGGCCTGCGCAACCGGAATGACCAAAGGGCATTATGATCCAGGGAAACTGGAAGCACAGATTGAAGTATATAAAGGAAAATCGGGTACATTTGGTTCAGATTCAGCAAGTTAGCAAATAATGGAGATACCACAAGGTAAAGTACAGCCTATCCCCTCGTAGTCAAGTCAAACTCCCCCTCGCATTTCTGTTCACTTTGATTTCCAAAATACTAAGATATCCAGTGCTATCATCGATGCTTCATTAGTATTATAAGAAGGGAATTAAATTCTGAACCTGTCGTGTTTCAAATTGCAGTTGATTGGTGGGCGGCCCATGGTACTGGCACACCTGAGTTGCAAAGCTTTGCAACTCGGGTCTTAAGCCAAACTTGCTTTGGCACTGAAAGGTAAAACATCAACTGGCAGGTATCCGAGGAGGTGCATAAGACAAGGCCATGTATAATCCAAGAGCTGTACCGTGGACTGGAGTATGTCCACTACAATAATTATTTCACCAGTGCAGTCCCATTCATACGCGGTCTTTCTGGGGATCAGTTTGATAAACCTGGTAGACAGTTGGGGAGTGATTGGCTCGGGTATCCACCGCGTCGAGAAGATATAGTAATTGAAAATTAAGTACAGATATAGCAAATATTATTTCTTGAACAGATTGTGGGCACAAACAATCGTTGTTATTTATGTTGTAACAGAATGTTTTTTCCTTGAGATTCAGTCATCAGAACAATGGCAGAGAACATATGGAGATACATTTTCGGCACCCGAAAAAATGTCTGTTACCCATATTTTCTTTGTTTCTAAATTTCACTTGCATCAATTATGTCTGTGCATGCATTATATGGCATATTTTTTTGGAGAAAATTATTAGTACCAATCATGCTATTATCATCCATGAATGCCTAATTGTTTGTGGATGCATGACCAGTTAAGAGAAGGAAGATCGGGGAATGCAGTGCGGCAATGTTTTATTTCTCATTTGGACCTCCCCTCTCTAGTTTTATGAAAAGATGCAAGGTTTGCTTGCTCTCTGAAGTAGTTTTTTTTGCCAGGCTAAGATACAAGGATTGATGAAATAGCGAAGTTGCTTTCCTCGGGTGAAAAGAGTGATGCAATGGTCTTTTTTTCTTTTGAGGTAAGTGATGTTGTTCTCTAATTTTAGTGACATTCAACATTCAGAATCAAGTCTATGCATGAAGCCATTTTGGATGGTGGAACTAGGGATGTGTTCATGCTGGACTTTGTGGAAGTCACGCATTCCCTTGAAGTTACTAAAGAGGCTGTGAAAAAATGTTTGGGCAAGCAAAATATACAACCAAACTAAGCCTAGCGGCAGTAGATTATAATCATGGCTAATGAAATACTTCTTAATGATAGTTTCCAAAGACCCTAGCCCGAGGTGGCCATTGCTTCCCCTAGCTTTTAGGTCTAGCTGCACGGTCTGCGATCCCTCCGGCCTACCTTCGCCAGTCCACCATCTGGCCCCCATCATGTATTAGCTTCGGTCAATTCATCCTTGACTGATCCCTCCACATTTGTTGGTAAAATTTGCTCCTCTGTTCTTATCGTTGCTCTTTGGAACCTGTGGATAAGAAGGAATGCCAAGTTCTTAAGGAATGGGATTCGATGGAAGAGAAGGAACTGTGATCCGTAGCCTAGATCATGGTTCTGTCCTGAACAAGAGAGGAGCTCTTTTGGGGCGTGCCCAGGATTTCCAGATTGGGTATTCAAATTTCAAATAAAAAATGTTATAACAACGTGATGCATTGTTTTTGACATATAGCTTATAGATTTGATAAAAAAGTGTAGAGTACTAATTGATCAGTATAATTAATAGAGAGTATAAAGTTGACATAAGATCGCAACTTCCAGAAATATAATAACATCACACAGTACCAATTCTTAAAAACATATCAAGGTGTCAATATCTCATATGGAGAGGATTCAGAATGATAAGAAAGCTTACAAGTTAGAGAGGGAATTTTTCCATACTTTAGTTTTTTATAAACGTGTGATTTTTCTAGAAATGAGTTTAGGGTCTATAAATGAGTGATGATATCCTTTTAGTGAATGTAACCAAGCAATCATTTTTCCATCGCCATCGTGTTTCTTAGCTTGTTTTTGACACAAGTCATTATTGAAGAAAATACTCTCAAAACCAGCAGTTGCTACCGAGAGAATAGCAATGTACTGTCACTGACTTACTTGAAAACGTAAAATATTTGAAATATGTGGGATTCAATTCAAATTGTAACATACTGTCGCTAACTCGCCGTTCCTCAGTTCATGGACTGGTGCCTGCTAGCTTGAAGAGCGTGGAGCACTGGTTGCCTGATGCTTGGGGCGGGGCGTGTTGGAGGATCGGGAGGAGCTGAGGCAGGGGTTTCGACCAGGTACATTTTCAATTGGGGATTGTGGCGAGATGCAACCATTCCAATCTTTGCGACGCGCAGTAGTCCAGAAGGGGGAGATGCAAATGGAAATTTGTTTGGGCCTTTTCCCTTTCCTTCTTTTGTTCGAAACGTTTTTGCCCACTAGGCCATGTCGGAGGTGGGAGGAGGGAGGCGGGATACTACAGTTTATTTGCTTCTTGTATGTAGAATATGCAGTATACATAGTTATTTCTTTTTGGTCAAAATCATGGGTATTCAACTCAATACCCATGATTTGAGCTGGACCTGCCCAATTAGATTAACATAAGCACATTCCAGAAATAACTCATCTTCCCCCAACTTTTAGGTTTATATTTTGGTTGATTAGGAGTTCTGCAAGTGACTCTTGGACACGGATACGGTATGGGAATCCGACTCAGGTTCAGTTTCTGATTCAGCAAAATAAATTGGACACAACAAATATCCTACATAGATTCAGGGTTTCTGGTTTGGCAAAATAAATCAGGAGAAGAGTTTCTATGCTTTTTGGGTACATTAGTGCAAATACTGACATGGCTAGATTTGATTAGCAGAATTCTTTATTCTTTTGGGTGGCGGGGGCAGTAGCAGATAGGGAGGGTCTAAATTTTGGTTGAGGGCACATATACAAATATAATATGGTTTTGTGGGAATTAACTTTTTCTCCAAAAATGTATTCTGCTGCAGGTGACTAGCTTTGCATGGATATTATCACTGTAGAAATTAGCTTTGAAGGGACAAGCTAATGGCCTAATGGTACATGGGCCATTTAATTTCCTGGTTGCCTTAGGTTTGTGGTTTAGGACCAGCTTGCTTGCACATTCCCATCTTTTGTTTATTCAAGAGACTCCACCAATTGTATTTTAGTGTAAACATGTTTTTCCACATATCAGTAATCTATTAATGCTCGTCTATCAATTTAAGTACATATTATCTTTTTTTATGGTGAAGATGGACAATTCTTCAATTGTCGTGCCATAATAACTTCCATCCATCATATTGATCCGAAAAGATTTGTTGCCCATGGTGAAAATGATAAAAATTATTCATGAAAACTCATGTTTTTATGTGTTGGCTGTTAGTAAATGCGTTTCACACTCTATATCACATTTTTGTGAATTCTTTCTTCATGTCAGTTACACATAACAAAATATTACAGCAGGTAACTTTGTTTAATATTTTCTTGGTTAGGATGGGTTTATGGTAATGTAATGTATGATCTCATTTGTAGTATATGTCATGTGCGATCTTGTTACATGAGGAAGTAGTTGAAAGCCAATAATTTATGTGAATTACACTTTACATACATGAGTGAATAATATGTTGTTAATCATTGCAGGGAGGTTAGACTGTAGAAGCCACTTGCCTACAATACTGAAATTCTTCTACGATGAACAAGAAACAAAAACATCTTCAGGGTAGAGTGTTGACTTGATGGATGCTGGTGCTCACTTCGATTCTCAGTAAGCAAAAGCAATAGGAAAATTCATCACTGAGGCTGGACTTGGGCAAGATGCTCTCAACTTGACATCTTTCAAGAAGACGCTTCAAGTGACTTCCAATAGGGACCAGGTTGAAATTCCTACATATGAATCCATTCTGTAGGAGGAACTAAAAGAAACTGAGCACCGTGGAACGGAACTCGAGGAAGAATGGGAAAGAAGTGGTTGCAGTTTAATTATGGATAGTTGGAAGAGTCGATGTGGTAAAATAAGTTTCGTAAGTGCTAAGGTGCATTGCAGCAAAGGTATGTACTTCCTTAGATCGATCGATGTCTCTGGAATCACGGAGGACATGAATGAGCTAGTTTTAGTGTTTGCTCGTGTGGTTGATGATGTTGGCACCTACAACATAGTTCAAGTTGTCGCAAATGATGCATCACCACACATGTGAATTGCATGAAATTATGTGCAAACGAAACATGGCCATTCATTCTTCGCCACACTGTGTGCTGACTTCTGCATCAACCTTCTGCTTGAGAAAATAGCAGCACTGGAACATGCCATTGAGGTTGTAACGAAGGCAAAGGAAATAACAAGGTTTACATATGGCCATACACTGGCAAGGGAACTGAAAGGAAGTTATGCCCCAGAGGAGATTCTGAGCAGTTCTTCTTTGAAATTTGTTGTTGTGTTCAGCACATTAGAGAGATTAGTTTTTGCAAGAGAAAATCTAGTGCAGATGTTTAGCTTGCCTGAATGGATTCTTCTAGTTGGGCTTCTCAGGATTCGTCTAGTAAAGAAAGATGATGTGTTTTGGTGTGTTGCTGATGATGTTTTAAAGGTTACAAAACCAATTTCGATGTGTTGTTTAAACTACAATCTGAGGACTGTCCAGTGGGTATCTTGTATGATGCCATGGATACTATAAAAGACATAAAGCGCAATCTTGGAGATAAACATTGTCCTTATTGGGATTTGGTTGACAGGATATGGTATTCTTACTTGCACAACCCTCTTCATGCTGCTGGTCTTATGCTAAACCCAAGGATCTTTTACGAAGACCCTTCCCGTTGTTACAGTATATGTGGATTGCGCTAGCCCTTTCTATCAGTTCGGACTTTTGGTTGCATTGGCTAGTGCATGAAGCTTAACATGGTATCGGAGCTAAGGTCTTGAGTTCAAGTCCTGGTTTGCGCATTTTATTTAAAAATTGCTAATAGCCCCCCTTTGTGTCCACGTAGAGGCCTCTTGAGTCATACGTGGTTTCGCGCACCGTCGCTCTCTTCCGGTTGCACGTGTTGACTTGTCTTCCCCGTCACACGTGAGAGGGGGTGTTACAGTATATGTGGATTGTACTAGCCCTTTCCATTAGTTCGGACTTTTGGTTGCGTTGGTTAGTGCATGAAGCTTAACACCCATGATGATCCTGAGGTCAGCAGCGGTGTTGAGGCCTGCGCAACTGGAATGGCCAAAGGGCGTTATGATCCAGGGAAACTGGAAGCACATATTGGAGTATATAACGGAAAATTGGGTACTTTTGGTTCAGGTTCAGCAATTCAGCAAATAATGGAGAAACCACAAGGTAAAGTTGATGCTATCCCCCGTAGTTACATGAAACTTCCCCTCACATTACTTTTACTTTGACTTCCGAAATACTAAGATATCCACTATGATCATCGTTGCTTCATTAATATTATAAGAAGAGAATTAAGTTCTGAACTTGTCTTGCTTCAAATTTCTGTTGATTGGTGGGCGACGCATGGGACTAGTACACCTGAGCTGCAAATCTTTGCAACTTGGGTCTTAAGCCAAACTTGCTTTGGCACTGAAAGGTACAACATCAACTGGCAAATATCTGAGGAGGTGCATAAGACAAGGCCATGTATAATCTAAGAGATGTACAGTGGACTGGATTCTGCCCACTAGAATAATTGTTTCGCCAGTGCAGTCCCATTTATACACGGTCTTTATTGGGGATCAATTTGATAATCCTGGTAGACAGTTGGGGAGTGATTGACCCGGGTATCCACCGTGTCAAGAAGATATAGTAATTGAAAATTGAGTACATAGACACCACAAATTTTATTTCTTGAACAGAATGTGGGCACAAAAAATTGTGGTTATTTATGTTGTAACATAATGTATTTTCCTCGACATTCCGTCATCAGAACAATGGCAGAGAACACATGGAGATACCTTTTCGGCACGCCAAAAATTTCTGTTACCCATATTTTTTTGTTTCTAAATTTCACTTGCATCGATTATGTCTATGCATGCATAATCTGGCATATTTTTCCAGAGAAAAATTATTAGTACCAGTCATGCTATTATCATCCATGAATGCCTAACTACTTGTTGCTGCATGACTAGTTAAGAGAAGGAAGATCAGGGAATGCAGGGATGCAAGGTTTGCTTGCTCTTTGAATTAGTAATTCTTTTTGCCAGGCTAAGATACAAGGATTGTTGCTTTCCTCTGGTGAAAAGAGTGATGATGTGTTTTTTTTCTTTTGAGGTAAGTGATGTTGTTTTCTAATTTTAAGTGACATTCAACATTCAGAAAGTTTTGGTAAACAAAATGTACAACCAAACTAAGCCGAGTGGCAGCAGATTATAATCATGGCTAATAAAATACTTCTTAATGATACTTTCCACAGACCTGAGCCCGAGGTGGCTAGGGTTTCCCTCAGTTTTTAGATCTAGCGGCACGGTCCATGATCCCCTTCCGGCCTACCTTCACTAGTCCACCATCTAGCCCCCATCTTGTATCAGCTTCAGTCGGTTCATCCTTGACAGATCCCTCCACATTTGACGTCAAAATTTGCTCCTCCGTTGTTATCGTTGCTCTTTGGAACCTCTGGATAAGAAGGAATACCAAGTTCTTCAGGAATGGGTTCGATGGAAGAGAAGGAACTATGATCCGTAGCCTAGCTGAGGGCTCTGTGCTGAACGAGAGACGAACCCTTTTGGGGGGTGCCCTGGATTTCCAGATTGGTTATTCTAAGTTCAAAAAACAACTTTGTAACAACATGACGCATTGTTTTTGACATATAGCTCATAGATTTGATAACAAAATGTAGAGTACTAATTAATCAGTGAATTAAATAGTGAGTATAAATTTGATCATAACATCACAACTTCCAGAAATATAATAACATAACAGAGTACTAATTGTTAAAAACATATCAAGGTGTTAATATATCATATAGAGAGGATTCAGAATGATAAGAAAACTTACCAGTTGGACAACTTTTCTGTACTTTAGGATTTATAAACCTGTGATTTTTTCTAGAAATGAGTTTAGGGTTTATAAATTAGTGATGGCATCCTTTTGGTGAATGTAACCAAGCAATCTTTTTTTCCACCCCCGTCTTGTTTCTTAGCTTGTTTTTTACACAAGTTATCATTGAAGAAAAGGACCGTAACATTAATAGTTTCTACCAGGAGAATTGCAACATATTGTCACTGACTTACTGCAAAACATAAAATCTACTATGAAATGTAGGGGATTCAATTCAAATTGTAACATACTATCATTGACATGGTGTTTGTCAGTTCATGGACTGGTGCCTGCCAGCCTGAAGAGCATGGAGCACTGGTTGCTTCAGGCTTGGGGCGGGGCTTGTTAGAGGACCGAGAGGAGCTGAGGCAGGGGTTTAGACCATTGTTTTAATTGGGGATTGTGGTGGGACATAGTCGTTCTAATCTTTGCGATGCAGATGGAAATTTGTTTGGTCTTTTTCCCTTTCCTTCTTTTGTTGGAAACGTTTTTGGCCGCTAGGCCACGTCGGGGGTGGGAGGAGGGAGGCGGGCTGCTGCAGTTCATTGGCTGAATTTTTGAGTACTCTCCAATCTTAGCTCAGTTTTGCTTCCTGCGTCTATATATACGCATAATGTGTAGTATACCTAATTGGTTTTTTTTCAAAATCATGTGTATTCAACTGAATACCCATGACTTGAGTTGGGATTGCCCAATTAGATTTATATGATCACATGCCAGAAATAACTCATCCTCCCCCAACTTTTAGGTTTAGGTTTTGGCTGATTAGGAGTGTCGCAAGAGACTCTTGTACACGGATACAGTATGTGAATCCGACTCAGGTTCGGTGTCTGATTCTGCAAAATAAATTGGACACAACAATTATGCTACACAGGTTCAGGGTTGCTGGTTTGGCAAAATAAATCAGAAGTATTTCCGTGCTTTTTGGGCACATTAGAGTAAATACTGACATGACTAGATTTGATTAGCAGAATTATTTGTTCTTTAGGGTGGCAGGGACAGTAGAAGGAGGGCCTAAACTTTCGGTGAGGGCACATATACAAATATAATATGGTTTTGTGGGAATTAACTTTTGCTCCAAAAAGGTAATTCTGCTGCAGGTAACTAGCTTTGAAGGGATATTATCACTATAAATTAGCTTTGACGGGACAAGCTAATGGCCTAATGGTACATGGGTTGTTTAATTTCCTAGCTCACTTGGGTTTGTGGTTTAGGACCAGCTTGCTTGCACATTCCCATGTTTCATTTATTTAAGAGCCTCCACCAATTGTATTTTAGTGTAAACATGTTTTTCCACATATCAGTAATCTGTGTATGTTCATGTTTCAATTTAATTACATATTATCTTTTTTATGGTGAAGATGGACAATTCATAAATTGTCGTTCCATAATAACTTCCATCCATCATATTGATCCAAAAAGATTTGTTGCCCATGATGAAAATAATAAAAATTATTCGTCAAAACTCATGTTTTTTCCTGTTGGCTGTTGGTAAATGTGTTTCACACTCTAGATCACATTTTTGTGTCTTCATGTTAGTTACGCATAACAAAATATTACAGCAAGTAACTTTGTTTAATATTTTCTGGGTTAGGATGGGTTTCGGGTAATGTAATGTATGACCTCATTTGTAGTATATGTCATGTGCGGTCTTGTTACATGAGGAAGTAGTTGAAAGCCAATAATTTATGTGAATTACACTTTACATACATGAGTGAATAATATGTTGTTAATTATTGCAGGGAGCTTACACTGTAGAAGCCACTTGCTTACTATATTGAAGTCCTTTTGCGATGAACAAGAAACAAAAAAACATCTTCACGGTAGAGTGTTGACTTGATGGAGACAGGTGCTCACTAAAAATTCTCAGTAAGCAAAAGCAATAGGAAAATTCATCACTAAGGCTGGACTTGGGCACGATGTTCTCAACTTGACATCTTTCAAGAAGATGCTTCAAGTGGGTTCCAATAGGTATCAGATCAAAGGTTGCCTGATCGGTGCAAGAAGACCAAGACGACAGGCGCGCAGGGCGGAGGTCATCACCGAGCCCACTGGTGCGTCATGGACGGTGGCTTTGCAGTCGAAGACCGCCTTTTATCAAGATAGACTGCGCCCATGTTCTCCTTCAAATTGCCGTTGTGTGGCAACCCTTCCCAACAGTGTTTTCGGGGGAAGAGGAGCAAGGCTGATATAAAAGGGGGCAGGGGGCACCATAGGGGGGGTCGAGCAAATCATCTCCCCATAACCCTTGTACTATGATTCTCCCTCGCGAGTGCAATCCAATCACAAAGCAGGAGTAGGGTTTTACACCGCAAGGTGGCTCGAACCTGGGTAACGACCATACCCGTCATTCTTCTTTCCTAGCTCGTGCTCGCTGCAACGTCGCCGTGAGTTGACATGGTAGAGCAGAACGGTAGGAACAAGCGCACCCCAGAGATCGAACCTCTTGGGTCCCCGGAGCCCCGATTCCGACAAAAACAACTTGAAAAATATTCTTATATTATGGGGGAAAACAGCTTGAAAAATATTCTTATATTATGGGCTGAAGGGAGTATGAAATATAGGGGATTCAATTCAAATTGTAACATATTGTCATTGGCTCGTTCATCAGTTCACAGACTGGTGCTTGCTAGCCTGAAGAGCGTCGAGTAGTGGTTGCTTGAGGCTTGGGGCGGGGCGTGTTGGAGGACCGGGAGGAGCTGAGGCAAGGGTTTAGACCATTTTTTTAATTGGGGATTATGGCGGGACGCAGTCGCTCCAATCTTTGTGATGCAGATGGAAATTTGCTTGGGCTTTTCCCCTTTCCTTCTTTTGTCGGAAATTTTTTTGGCCACTAGGCCACATCGGAGGTGGGAGGAGGGAGGCGGGCTACTGCAGTTCATTGGCTGAATTTTTTAATACTCTCCTATGTTAGCTCAATTTTGCTTCTTGCATATATATACTGAATACCCATGGCTTGAGCTGGGCCTGCCCAATTAGATTTATATGAGCATATGCTAGAAATAACTGAACCTCCCCCAACTTTTAGGTTTAGGTTTTGGCCGATTAGGAGTGCTGCAAGAGACTCTTGGACACGGATACAATATGTGAATTCGACTCAGGTTCGGTGTTTAAGTCAGCAAAATAAATTGGACACAACAAATATCCAACACAGATTTGGGGTTTCTGGTTTGGCAAAATAAATTAGAAGTGTTTATGTGCTTTTTGGGCACATTAGAGTAAATACTGACATGGCTAGATTTGATTAGCAGAATTCTTTATTCTTTTGGGTGTCGGGGATAGTAGAAGACTGGGAGGGATTAAACTTTCGGTGAGTGTCGTGGAATTAACACGTCAGATGTCCTTAGTGTGAGGACTTAGTACGAGGCCAATGCATCTATGTGGTAGCTTGAGAGGGGTTGATCGGGACGAGAGACGCAACACACAAGACAAAGGATTTAGACAGCTTCGGGCCCCGGGAAACATCATTCGGTAACAAGCCTACATGCTGTTTGAGGCTAGGTCTCATTATCATCACGAGGGAGTCACCGTAAACAGGCTCTCCTTGATTGTGTCTAGCCCTAGAGATTATTGTTTGCTTGTCCCTCTTTGGGGAGCCCTTCCCCTCCTTATGTATGTTGAAAGGGCGGGTTACATGACTAGTCCTAGTAGGATTAGGACTACTCTATTACAAGTGGAGTCCTAGTCTTGCTTCCTTTGTAGGAGAATATTCCTTATGTCTTCCTCTTAAACCGGCCCACCATAACATGAGCCAGCCTTTCATGAACCGCCCGTTGGGCCACCGAGTCTTGTCGCTCCTTTGACCCGCCTGCCGGATTACCAATGAATCATAAACCGCCAGGTCCAAGCGGGTCGCCAAGCTCCAGCCGGGTTATACTTATGTCCGGGTTACGCCGTGGGGTATATCCCCGACAGTGAGGGCACATATACAAATATAATATGGTTTTGTGGGAATTAACTTTTTCTCCAAAAAGGTATTCAGGTACAGGTGACTAGATCTGCATGGACATTATCACTGTAGAAATTAGCTTTGAAGGTACAAGCTAATGGCCTAATGGTACATGGGCCATTTAATTTCCTGGTTGTCCTAGGTTTGCGGTTTAGGACCAGCTTGCTTGCACATTCCCATCTTTAGTTTATTCAAGAGCCTCCACCAATTGTATTTTATTGTAAACATGTTTTTCCACATATCAGTAATCTGTTAATTTTCATCTATCAATTCAATTACATATTATCTTTTTATGTTGAAGATGGACAATTCTTCAATTGTCGTGCCATAATAACTTCAATGCATCATGTTGATCCGAAAAGATTTGTTGCCCATGGTGAAAATAATGAAAATTATTCGTGAAAACACATGTTTTTATGTGTTGGCTGTTGGTAAATGTGTTTCACACTGCAGATCATATTTTGTTTATTCTTTCTTCATGCCATTTACACATAACAAAATAATACAGCAGATAACTTTGTAATATTTTCTTGGTTAGGATGGGTTTAGGGTAATGTAATGTATGATCTCATTTGTAGTATATGTCACGTGCGGTATTGTTACATGAGGAAGTAGTTGAAAGCCAATAATTTATGTGAATTACACTTTACATACATGAGTGAATAACATGTTGTTAATTATTGCAGAGAGATTAGACTATAGAAGCCACTTGCCTACAATAGTGAAATTCTTCTGCGATGAACAAGAAACAAAAAACATCTTCAGGGTAGAGTGTTGATTAATGGAGGCCAGTGCTCACTTCGATTCTCGGCAAGCAAAAGCAATAGGCAAATTCATCACCGGGGCTGGACTTGGGCAGGATGTTCTCAACTTGACATCTTTCAAGAAGATGCTTCAGGTGGTTTCCAGTAGGGATCAGGTTGAAATTCCTACGTACGAAGCCATTTTGTAGGAGGAACTAAAAGAAACTGAGCACCGTGCAATGGAACTTAAGGAACAATGGAAAAGAAGTGGTTGAAGTTTAATTATGGATATTTTGAAGAGTCGATGTGGTAAAATAAGTTTCATAAGTGCTAAGGTGCATTGCCGCAAAGGTATGTACTTCCTTAGACCGATCGATGTCTGTGGAATCACGGAGGACATGAATGAGCTAGTTTTAGTGTGTGCTCGTGTAGTTGATGATGTTGGCGCCCACAACATAGTTCAAGTTGTTAGGAATGATGCGTCACCACATATGCAAATTGCATGACATTATGTGCAAAAGAAACATGGCCATTCATTCTTCGCCCCAGTGTGTGCTGACTTCTGCCTCAACCTTCTGCTTGAGAAAATAGCAACACTGGAACATGCCATCGAGGTCCTAATGAAGGCAAAGGAAATAACAAGGTTTATATATGGCCATACACTGGCAATGGAACTAAATGGAAGTTATGCCCCGGAGGAGATTCTGAGCAGTTCTTCTATGAAATTTGTTGTTGTGTTCATCACATTAGAGAGTTTAGTTTCTTCAAGAGCAAATCTAGTGCAGATGTTTAGCTTGCCTGAATGGGATTCTTATAGTTGGGCTTCTCAAGGTTTGTTCAAGCATATCACCGGCATAGTAAAGAAAGATGATGTGTTTTGGTGTGCTGGTTGATACGTCTCCAACGTATCTATAATTTTGATTGTTCCATGCTATCATATTACCCATTTTGGATGTTTATGGGCTTTACTTTACACATTTATATCATTTTTTGGACTAACCTACTAACCAAGGGCCCAACCCGTATTGCTGTTTTTTTTGCCAATTTCAGTGTTTCGAAGAAAAGGAATATCAAACGGAGTCCAAACGGAATGAAACCTTCAGAAAAGTTATTTTTTGAACAGAAGCAATCCCGGAAACTTGGAGTGCAAGCTAGGGAAGCGTCGAGGAGGCCACGAGATAGGGGGGCACGCCCTCCACCCTCGTGGGCCCCTCGAGGCTCCCCCGACCGACTTCTTTCGCCTATATATTCCCATATACCCTAAAAACATCGAAGAACAAGATAGATCGAGAGTACCGCCGCCGCAAGCCTTTGTAGCCACCAAAAACCTCTTGGGAGCCCGTTTCGGCACCCTGCCGGAGGGGGGATCCCTCACCGGTGTCCATCTTCATCATCCCGGCGCTCTCCATGACGAGGAGGGAGTAGTTCACCCTCGGGGCTAAGGGTATATACCAGTAGCTATGTGTTTAATCTCTCTCTCTCTCTCTCTCTCTCTCTCTCTCGTGTTCTCTCTATGGCACAATCCTGATGTATCGCGAGCTTTGCTATTATAGTTGGATCTTATGATGTTTCTCCCCCTCTACTCTCTTGTGATGAATTGAGTTTTCCTCTTGAAGTTATATTATCAGATTGAATCTTTAAGAATTTGAGAACACTTGATGTATGTCTTGTCGTGCTTATCTATGGTGACAATGGGATATCACGTGACCCACTTGATGTATGTTTTGGCGATCAACTTGCGGGTTTCGCCCATGAACCTATGCATAGGGGTTGGCACACGTTTTCATCTTGACTTTCCGGTAGAAACTTTGGGGCACTCTTTGAAGTACTTTGTGTTGGTTGAATGGATGAATCTGAGATTGTGTGATGCATATCGTATAATCATGCCCACGGATACTTGAGGTGACAATGGAGTATCTAGGTGACATTAGGGTTTTGGTTGATTTGTGTTTTAAGGTGTTATTCTAGTATGAACTCTATGATAGATTGAACGGAAATAATAGCTTCATGTTATTTTACTACAGACTCTTGAATAGATAGAACAGAAAGGATAACTTTGAGGTGGTTTTGTAACCCTACCATAATCTCTTCGTTTGTTCTCCGCTATTAGTGGCTTTGGAGTGACTCTTTGTTGCATGTTGAGGGATAGTTATATGATCCAATTATGTTATTATTGTTGAGAGAACTGGCACTAGTGAAAGTATGAACCCTATGCCTTGTTTCCTACTATTGCAATACCGTTTGTGCTCACTTTTATCATTAGTTACCTTGCTGTTTTTATATTTTCAGATTACAAAAACCTATATCTACCATCCATATTGCACGTGTATCATAATCTCTTCGCCGAACTAGTGCACCTATACAATTTGCCATTGTATTGGGTGTGTTGGGGACACAAGAGACTCTTTGTTATCTGGTTGCAGGGTTGCTTGAGAGAGACGATCTTCATACTACGCCTCCCACGGATTGATAAACCTTAGGTCATCCACTTGAGGGAAATTTGCTACTGTCCTACAAACCTCTGCACTTGGAGGCCCAACAACGTCTACAAAAAGAAGGTTGTGTAGTAGACATCAAGCTCTTTTCTGGCGCCGTTGCCGGGGAGGTGAGTGCTTAAAGGTATATCTTTAGATCTTGCAATCGAATCTTTTTGTTTCTTGTTTTATCACTAGTTTAGTCTATAAAAGAAACCTACAAAAAAATGGAATTAAGTTTGTCTCATACGCTTCATCTTTTTAATATCTTTCGTGAGAATGATGGAAAGGAAAATTGTGCTCAATGGCTAGAAGAAGAATGCATTAAAATGCTTGGTACTAAATCTTTGAATGATGAGCATGATTGCAATGTTGTTAGTATAAACTCCTTGAATATCCATCTTATATTTACTAATTAAAGGCACCATTACAACCTTCACGTTAATCCACATCAGCAAGATTAAATTAGCCGTTCAATAGTATATTTAATGGTCATGATCTATTCTAATAAAATTAAATGAATCTGCACGTACGTAAAGTATTGGACATGTGCGCACAATCTCAAAAAAAGAGTCATGCGGACATAGATAATATGGTCTCACCATGTACTTAAAAAAATCACGCGTCTAGAAAAATTAGAGTCCTCAACACCTACGATTTGTGAAATATAGGCCTCAACACCCAGGCCAAGCCAACTAAAAAAACTCTCACGTCCCATATTAAAGGAAAGCGCGTGCCCTCAGCTTGAAAAAAAAAATTAAACTCACACGTCCAGAAAAGAAGTCCTCAACATCCACGATTCAAAGAATATGAAGCCTCAACATCCATGTCCAATCCAACGACAGAAAAAACACCCACGTCCAAGTTGAAAAAACATGTGCCTTTACGTACAACTAACTAAAAAACTATACCTACATATTCTTCCTACCCCATGTATAAAAGAAAAAAAACCATTGTAAAAAAGAAACACATGCATGTCGGGCTCAATATAGAAGATACGTACAAATAAAGAATCTTGAAGCTTCACATTAAGAAATGATGTCGATTGAATTAATAAGAAATTTAGAGCAATTGTATGTCAACAAAAAAAGAAACAAAAATCTCCCCCTAATGGCTTCCAGATATCACTGCTGCTAGGTCATTATTTTAATTTATGAAATCACCAAATTGTAATACATTTATGGAAATTGGCTTAAACTGCATGCATGAAAAATTCATATATGAATAGAAAATATATTTTCGAAAAATATGTTTTTTTTCTTTTTGGGGTTCACAAGGCAGATGATTGTGTATTTCAAAGAGGATTATTTCACAACCACCTCCATTTAGTTATAGGATTAAACAAATATTAAATTATTGTGAGATACTCTACATTTAAAATTGATGCTAGGATAGATTTTCGGTTCCGATGTAAAAAAGCGTCTGTGTTGTAATTCCCACAGAAACAAAAACCACTTGCATGTCCTTTTAGACAGAGGAGAATCGCACATACGAATAAGCTTTCTTTAAGAATCACACTTCAAAAGAGCATATGCCTCCGTAAAAATTTAATTTCAATTCCATCTTATAAACTAAGACTTATCGAAGATAAAAAAAATATATCAGACACAAACATACAAAAATCTCTCCCTTATAGCACCCTGACATCACCAATACCAATCTTATTAATTTAATATGTCAATAACCTAAGTGCACCACAAGTAAGAAAATATGCATGCATTATCACGCATAAAAATTCATATATTTACACGAAACTGTTAACAAACATAATGCACTAGGTCAAATAATTAAGCTTATAATACATGTATTTATATTGTGTTGCCATTTTTTGAATTACTTAGCATCCGCCCAGTGGTTTGATATCTCCAATTTAACTCTTCCAGATTATACCTTAATGAATATATATGTCCCTATAATAGCTAGGCCGTGCAGGTGCACGGGTTTATGACTAGTAGTACTAATGATGATTGCACTAGTTATGATGAAAATGTCTCTTATAAGCATGTAGATTTTTGTGGAGAGCATTGGGTTTGCATAGATACACCAAATAGAGAAGATAGATATTGCAAGAGGCATAAGCATGTAGAAACTAAATTGTTGCAAGAAAGGCTAACTGAGAGTGTTGAAAATTTATATTTCCTTCAGTGTACTTGTGAACTTTGCAATGAAAGTGGTCATTTACATCTCCGATGCAAATTGTTTCATGATCGAATCGTGTCCAAAAGTTGTGATGATTTGATTACCCTTGCACATTATAATGAACTTAGTTTTCTTATGGGTTACGAAGAAATGAAAGGTTTAACTAAATTTCTTCCAGAATTTTCCCGTTATAACCTTCTTGAGTTTGATCTAGAGGAAATTTATATGTATTGTGCGGTGAATTGCATTAAAAATCCTTATATTCCCAATTACTTAAAGTAAAGAAAGCAAATAGAAGATGATGAGAATACTAATCAAAGGGAAGAGACTCCCCAATCTCCTCCTATTTTTTCTTATGATGAATCAGGTAACGAGGAGGAGCTTTCTATTCAACCAATCTCATCAATAAGGAGCTCAAAGAAGAAGGTTGAACCCACACATAATGTGAAGAAGAAAAAGAAAAGATGGAGCAACAAAGGTAAAAAGGTATCCCTCCCAAATGATGTTGCTCCTACTACTCATTGTGATGATGATAATTGTTATACTATTGGTGCTATCCATACTATTAATGATGAGAGTGGTTATGCTTATGATATGAAAGGGCCCAAGCTTGGGGAAGCTATGTTTGATGAGGATAAAATATTTGAGAATATATTTGCTGAAATTAATGTTTGTCCCAAGCTTGGGGGTGCTATGTTTAATGAAGATGATATTTTTAGCCTCCCAAGTTTTGATATGCAAAGTTGTTATGATGATAGCATGCCTCTTACTTATGATTATATTGATGAAAGTGGGTTTGGAAGAGTGTCAACTTTAGGAAGTAGTGATCCCACTATTTTGGAGGATTTTGAATCTTATTATGATGAATATGAAAGTGGATTTGGAAGAGTGTCAACTTTATTTAGTGATGATTCCACTATCTTGGAAGAGGTTTCAATCGATTATGATGAGAACAAAGTTGCTACTTATGATGATTATTGCGATGAAACTTATGCTATAAAAAGTAGTTATGATTATATTTATAAAACTTGTCATGATTATGATTACCCTTTTTCTGAACATTACTCTTTTAATGTGGAAACAATTTGTAGTATTCAAGTCTTTTATGATACTCCCACTACTCCGAATGAGAAGAATTTTGCTTATGTGGAGAGTAGTAAATTTTCTATGCTTGTAGATCATGAAAAGAATGCTTTAGGTGCTGGTTATATTGTTGAATTCATTCATGATGCTACTGAAGATTATTATGAGGGAGGAATATATGCTTGTAGGAATTGCAATAATATCAAGTTTCCTCTCTATGTGTTGAAAATCTTGAAGCTATGCTTGTTTTACCTTCCTATGCTAGTTGATTATTGTTCCCATAAGTTGTTTGCTCACAAAATCCCTATGCATAGGAAGTGGTTTAGGCTTAAATTTTCTAGTCATATGCTTCACGATGCTCCCGTTATGTTTCAATTCTTATCTTTTAAAGGCATTAAAGAAAAGTGCTTGTTGGGAGACAACCCAATATTTACCTTTACTGTTTTTGTGTCCACATGATTATGCTACTTTAGTAATCATTTCTTATAGCTTTTGTTTCAATAAAGTGCGAAGTAAGACCTTTAGGATAGCTTACGGTGATAGTTTTGTTGATCTTGCTGAGAATCAGAAACTTTTGCACCCAGTAAATTAGTTTTGTTAATTCACATAAACGTGATGATGACCTGATTCGTTTTGCTCTGGATTGGTACACAAATTTCTTAGGACTTCCTAATTTGGTAGGATTTTTGGAGTTCCAGAAGTATACGTTTGATACAGATTACTACAGACTGTTCTATTTTTGACAGATTCTGTTTTCTATGTGTTGTTTGCTTATTTTGATGAATCTATGAGTAGTATCGGAGGGTATGAACCATATATAAGTTTTAATACAGTTGATATTACACCTATATTAATTTATAATGAGTTAATTACAGTACCTAAGTGGTTGTTTTATTTTCTTATACTAACGGAGCTTACGAGTTTTCTGTCGAGTTTTGTGTTGTGAAGTTTTCAAGTTTTGGGTAAAGATTCGATGGACTATGGAATAAGGAGTGGCAAAAGCCTAAGCTTGGGGATGCCCAAGGAACCCCAAGGTAATATTCAAGAATAGACAAAAGCCTAAGCTTGGGGATGCCCCCGGAAGGCATCCCCTCTTTCGTCTTCGTTCATTGGTAACTTTACTTGGAGCTATATTTTTATTCACCACATGATATGTGTTTTGCTTGGAGCGTCTTGTATGATATTAGTATTTGCCTTTTAGTTTTCCACAATCATCCTTGCTTTACACACCTTTTGGGAGAATCCCACTTGATTGGAATTTATTAGAATACTCTATATGCTTCACTTATATCTTTTGAGTTGGACAGTTTTTGCTTTGGTGCTTCACTTATATCTTTTAGAGCACGGCGGTGGCTTAATTTTGTAGAAATTACTAGTCTCTCATGCTTCACTTATATTATTTTGAGAGTATTTTAGAACAGCATGGTATTTGCTATGGTTATAAATGGTCCTAGAATGGTAGGCATCCAAGTTGGGTATAATAAAAACTATCATAGGAAGTGAATTGGATGCTATGATCAATTTGATACTTGATAATTGTTTTGAGATATGGAGGTAGTGATATTAAAGTCATGCTAGTTGGGTGATTATGAATTTAAAGAATGCTTGTGTTGAAGTTAGCAAGTCCCGTAGCATGCACATATGGTAAAAGTTGTGTAACAAATTTATTGCATAGGGTGCTCTCTTGATTGCCTTCCCTTGAGTGGAGGTCGGGCGCGCGCGATGGTTAACTCCTACCAACCTCCCCCCTAGGAGCATGCGTAGTAGTACTTTGCTTCGAGGGCTAATAAAACTTTTGCAATAAGTATATGAGTTCTTTATGACTAATGTGAGTCCATGGATTATACGCACTTTTACCTTTCCATCATTGCTAGCCTCTTCGGTACCGTGCATTGCCCTTTCTCGCCTTGAGAGTTGGTGCAAAATTCGCCAGTGCATCCAAACCCCGTGATACGATACACTCTATCACACATAAATCTCCTTATATCTTCCTCAAGACAACCACCATACCTACCTATTATAGCATTTCCATAGCCATTCCGAGATATATTGCCATGCAACTTTCCACCGTTCCGTTTATCATCATGACACGCATTACTATTGTCATATTGCCATTGAATGATCATGTAGTTGACATCGTATTTGTGGCAAAGCCACCATGCATAATTTTTCATACATGTCACCCTTGATTCATTGCCCATCCCGGTACACCGCCGAAGGCATTCATATAGAGTCATATCTTGTTCTAGTTTTGAGTTGTAATTCATAAGTTGTAAATCAATAGAAGTGTGATATCATCATTATTAGAGCATTGTCCCCAAATAAAAAAAAGAAAGGCCAAAAAAGGAAAGGCCAAAGAAAAAAAGAAGAAAGGCAAAAAAAAGAAAGGCCCAAAAAAAGAAAAAAAGAAAAAAAGAAAATAAATAAAAAGGGGGCAATGTTACTATCTCTTTTTCCACACTTGTGCTTCAAAGTAGCACCATGTTCTTCATATAGCAAGTCTCATATGTTGTCACTTTCATATACTAGTGGGAATTTTTCATTATAGAACTTGGCTTGTATATTTCTATGATGGGCTTCCTCAAAATGCCCTAGGTCTTTGTGAGCAAGCAAGTTGGATGCACACCCACTTAGTTTCTTTTGTTGAGCTTTCATACATTTATAGCTCTAGTGCATCCGTTGCATGGCAATCCCTACTCCTCATGTTGACATCAATTGATGGGCATCTCCATAGCCCGTTGATTAGCCTCGACAATGTGAGACTTTCCCCTTTTTTGTCTTCTCCACATAACCTCCATCATCATATTCTATTCCACCCATATTGCTATATCCATGGCTCACGCTCATGTATTGCGTGAGAGTTGAAAAAGGCTGAAGCGCGTTAAAAAGTATGAACCAATTGCTAGGCTGAAACCGGGGTTGTTCTTGATGGGAGTATTTTGTGTGATGAAAATGAAGCATAGCCTAACTATATGATTTTGTAGGGATGAACTTTCTTTAGCCATGTTATTTTGAGAAGACATGATTGCCTTGATTAGTATGGTTGAAGTATTACTATTTCTTATGTCAATATGAACTTTTATATTGAATCATTTGGATCTGAACATTCATGCCACAATAAAGAAAATTACATTGAGAATTATGCTAGGTAGCACTCCACATCAAAAATTCTGTTTTTATCATTTACCTACTAGAGGATGAGCAGGAATTAAGCTTGGGGATGCTTGATACGTCTCCAATGTATCTATAATTTTTGATTGTTCCATGCTATTATATTACCTGTTTTGGATGTTTATGGGCTTTACTTTACACATTTATATCATTTTTGGGAGTAACCTACTAATCGGAGGCCCAGCCCGTATTGCTGTTTTTTTGCCTATTTCAGTGTTTCGAAGAAAAAGAATATCAAATGGAGTCCAAACGGAATGAAACCTTCGGAAAAGTTATTTTTTGAACAGAAGCAATTCCAGGAACTTGGAGTGCAAGCCAGGGAAGCGTCGAGGAGGCCACGAGATAGGGGGCGCGCCCACCCCCTGGGCGCGCCCTCCACCCTCGTGGCCCCCTCGAGGCTCCCCCGACCGACTTCTTTCGCCTATATATTCCCATATACCCTAAAAACATCGAAGAACAAGATAGATCGGGAGTTCCGCTGTCGCAAGCCTCTGTAGCCACCAAAAACCTCTCGGGAGCCTGCTCCGGCACCCTGCCGGAGGGGGGATCCCTCACCGGTGGCCATCTTCATCATCTCGGCGCTCTCTATGACGAGGAGGGAGTAGTTCACCCTCGGGGCTGAGGGTATGTACCAGTAGCTATGTGTTTGATCTCTCTCTCTCTCTCTCTCTCTCTCTCTCTCTCTCTTGTTCTCTCTATGGCACGATCTTGATGTATCGCGAGCTTTGCTAATATGGTTTGATCTTATGATGTTTCTCCCCCTCTACTCTCTTGTGATGAATTGAGTTTTGCTCTTGAAGTTATATTATCGGATTGAGTCTCTAAGGATTTGAGAACACTTGATGTATGTCTTGCCGTGCTTATCAGTGGTGACAATGGGATATCACGTGATCCACTTGATGTATGTTTTGGTGATCAACTTGCGGGTTCCACCCATGAACCTATGCATAGGGGTTGGCACACGTTTTCGTCTTGACTTTCCGGTAGAAACTTTGGGGCACTCTTTGAAGTACTTTGTGTTGGTTGAATGGATGAATCTGAGATTGTGTGATGCATATCGTATAATCATGCCCACGGATACTTGAGGTGACAATGGAGTATCTAGGTGACATTAGGGTTTTGGTTGATTTGTGTCTTAAGGTGTTATTCTAGTATGAACTCTATGATAGATTGAACGGAAAGAATAGCTTCATGTTATTTTACTACAGACTGTTGAATAGATAGAACAGAAAGGATAACTTTGAGGTGGTTTCGTACCCTACCATAATCTCTTTGTTTGTTCTCCGCTATTAGTGGATTTGGAGTGACTCTTTGTTACATGTTGAGGGGTAGTTATATGATCCAATTATGTTATTATTGTTGAGAGAACTTGCACGAGTGAAAGTATGAACCCTATGCCTTGTGTTTCCTACTATTGCAATACCGTTTGCGCTCACTTTTATCATTAGTTATCTTGCTATTTTTATATTTTCAAATTACAAAAACCTATATCTACCATCCATATTGCACGTGTATCATCATCTCTTCGCCGACTAGTGCACCTATACAATTTGCCATTGTATTGGGTGTGTTGGGGACACAAGAGACTCTTTGTTATTTGGTTGCAGGGTTGCTTGAGAGATACCATCTTCATCCTACGCCTCCCATGGATTTATAAACCTTAGGTCATCCACTTGAGGGAAATTTTCTACTGTCCTACAAACCTCTGCACTTGGAGGCCCAACAACGTCTACAAGAAGAAGGTTGTGTAGTAGACATCACTGGTGATGATGTTTTAAAGGTTACAAAACCAAATTCGACGTGTTCTTTAAACTATAATCTAAGGACTATCCAGTGGGTATCTTTTATGATGCCATGGATACTATAAAAGACATAACGTAATCTTGGAGATAAACATCGTCCTTTTTGGGATTTAGTTGACAGGTTATGGTATTCTTACTTGCACAACCCACTTCATGCTGCTAGTCTTATGCTAAACCCAAGGATCTTTTACGAAGATCCTTCCCATGATGATCCTAAGGTCAGTAGCGGTGTTGAGGCCTGCACAACTGGAATGGCCAAAGGGTGTTGTGATCCAAGGAAACTGGAAGCACAGGTTGAAGTATATAAAGGAAAATCGGGTACTTTTGGTTCAGGTTCAGCAATTCAGCAAATAATGGAGATACCACAAGGTAAAGTAGATCATATCCCCTCGTAGTTATGTGAAACTTCCCCTCACATTACTTTCACTTTGACTTCCAAAATACTAAGATATCCACCGTGATCATTGTCGGTGTCAAAACCGGCGGATCTCGGGTAGGGGGTCCCGATTTGTGCGTCTTAGGCTGATGGTAACAGGAAGCAAGGGACACAATGTTTACCCAGGTTCGGGCCCTCTCGATGGAGGTAAAACCCTACTTCCTGCTTGATTGATGTTGATGATATGAGTAGTACAAGAGTTGATCTACCACGAGATCGTAGAGGCTAAACCCTAGAAGCTAGCCTATGATGATTATGATTGTAATTGTGATCGGCCTTCTAAGG
This sequence comes from Aegilops speltoides, assembly GCA_021437245.1. Lineage (NCBI taxonomy): Eukaryota > Viridiplantae > Streptophyta > Magnoliopsida > Poales > Poaceae > Aegilops > Aegilops speltoides. The sequence goes on along the minus strand of CM038147.1, from coordinate 472,982,662 downwards.
ACCAACCTCTCCGGTTTATATAGACACCGGAGAGGGCTAGGGTTTACATGGAGTCGGTTACAAGGAAGGAAATACATCCGGATCGCCAAGCTTGTCTTCCATGCAAAGGAGAGTCCCATCTGGATACAGGACGGAGTCTTGAGTCTTGTATCTTCACGCTCCAATAGTCCGGACGATGCATATAGTCCGGCTGTCCGGATACCCCCTAATTCAGGACTCCCTCAGTAGCCCCTGAACCAGGCTTCAATGACGATGAGTCCGATGCGCAGTCTTGTCTTCGGCATTGCAAGGCGGGTTCCTTCTCCGAATACTCCAAAGTAATCATCGAACACGTAAACCGTGTCCGGATCTGCAAAATGATCTTCACATACCACCGTAGAGAGAATGATATTTCAGCTGACAACTTTTTAGATGACGTGATATGTCATTACGGTCGGGTCATTATTCAAACTGTTTTCCCACAACCAGCCACAACGCATATTGCGAGGCGGTTTACTTGATACGTCTTGTCAAAGCAGAGATCGTGTACCCTTACCACGGGATTCTCATCAATACGGGTATGGGTAATCCCACCACGCCATCAATCATGGTGCTTGGGAAGTAAGTGATTCTCAACGGGCAAGTGAGGAGGCGCACCGCTTTCGTCGCCTTTATAAACGGATAAAGGATCCCCAATTTCACCCATGCCTTCCTCCTCCTTTGCTCATCCTTGCCTCCTCGAGCTCTAGCGCCCTAGCCCAAGTCTTCTCCGCACAGCTGAACATGTCTGGAGCAGGAGGCAAGTGGGTGGCTTCCACCGTGAAGGAGAAGCATATCGCGAATCTTCGGGCGGCCGGCTACTTGGCCGCAGACATAGCGCACCGGCTACCAGACGACGGGCAGGTCATTCCAACCCCGGGACCCCACGAGAGGGTCGTGTTTCTTGCCCACTTCGTCCGTGGACTGGGGTTTCCACTTCATCCCTTCGTCCGCGGGCTCATGTTCTACTACGAGCTAGATTTCCATGATCTAGCCCCAAACTTCGTCCTCAACATCTCGGCGTTTATCGTCGTATGCGAGGCCTTCCTCCGCATCAAGCCTCACTTTGGCTTGTGGCTACAAATCTTATGCGTGAAGCCGAAGATCGTGAGCGGCCAGCAGGCGGAGTGCGGAGGGGCCATGGTGGGCAAGATGCCTAACGTCACCTGGCTGACGGCTCCTTGGCGGAGACCGTGAAAGGGTGGCAGTCAGGGTGGTTCTACATCACTGAGCCGCGCGGCGCCAACTGGGCGGCGGCCCCCGAATTCCGATCCAAAACCCCCATGCGGCTCACCTCCTGGGAAAGGAAGGGCCTGGCCTGGGGTGAACCTACAGAGCTAACCGGACTCCAAAACTGCATCAAGAGTATGGAGGACAAGAACATCAAGCTTGTCAACGTGATCCAGGTCATGCTCGTTTGTCGGATTCTTCCGTGCCAAAGGCGGATATTTAATCTGTGGGAGTTTGTCCCGGCCGAACACCAGACGCTTCAGAGGCTCTACGGCATGACGCATAAAGACGCATGGAAGGCGCTGTTCAAGGCCTTCGAAGTACCTCCTCCCACATCCGAGGACCGTGGACTTCATGCCGCGCGGCCTCCTCGCCCGGCGAGTTTTCTGACTACCACCGGATTCAGTTCTTGCCAATATATTTGTGGGGGAGTCTTAAGTAATTGTGCATATTTGATCAGGATTATGTGGAGACAGCGGAGCTTATTGAATGTCCAGCTCCACTGCCAGAAGGCCCAGCTGATGCTCTCCTGACAGAGATGCTAGTCCCGGCGCCCTACAAGGCACCGGAGAAGAAGGCCCCGGGGACCAGGAAGGGTCTCCGGCGTAAGGTCGTACCAGAAGCCTCGTCCGAAGACGACAAGGCACACTCCTCCCCCGAAGGGGAGGAAGAAGAAGAAGGGACCGCCCCATTCGGAGAGGATGGGGGCCTGAGAAGGCGGACCAGGGGGCCGGGAAAGGCCCCCGGCGCAAGACCGTCACACCCTCGTCGTTCAACGACGACGAGGCAGATTCCTCCCGCGGAGACGGGGGGAAGCAAGAAGAAACTCTGCCTCCCCGCACTAGGGAGGAGAAGAAGAGGAAAGCCGCCCCGGAGGGGGAGGCTGGGACGTCCAAGAAGGGAAATGCATCCCTTCTGGACTACTCCGCCACGGCCACCCATAGCGAGGAGGGGTGGCTGCCCAGGGGGAAGCCCCTAGCGCGATCGTAAGTATCCGCACTCTATCGTGACTTCACTTCATAGTCTTGTCATAACGCCGAACATATATGCAGTCCGGCCAGGGTTCATCCCGAGGTATCGTCTTCGGATGGGTCCCTGAGCGACTTAGCGATGAACTCGCTCTCGACGGCCACTACTCCTCAGCCTGCGGATGACACGAAGGTGTTGTCCCGAAGGCTCCCAGAAAGGGGGGAGGTGACTCTGGAGACGCCCCAAGGCGAAACTCCAGATGTCGGACACGCGGGGTTCAAGATTCCCGCGGATCTTATCGATGAGAGCGGCAGTAAGCTGGGCTCTCAGCCGAACACTGTTCCGAAACCTCCAATGGTTTCGGACTCAGGCGGGCAGCCCCTCTTTAGGGAGGGCGAGCCGTCCGTGCCGAGGACTTCCGTTACGCCCAAGGCATCGGATTGTCTGCTGGAAGCGCTTCGCGGCGCTTCCATGGATGAAGATCACCATACTCTTATGAGTGCGGTGATTTAGAAGGTTTTGTCCTCCAAGAGCGGACTAACCGAAGCTTGCACCAGCCTCCTGACAGGCTTTGAGGTAAGTAATAAATATGTGTGAAATTACCACCCGATAGGTGGTAGCCCCTGATACTCTATTTGGTGTTCGGAAAGAAAAGCCAAACGGAGGGTCAATTATAATCCCCGGGAGTCTAATAATAAGTGTGCATATGAATAAGCAGGCTGGGTTGCTTGCCGCTGCTGTCTGCATAGCCGAGGTCGCCGGACTAAAACAGGACCTGGATAAGGCGCAGGGAGAGCTCGACCTCACGAAGAGGCAGCTTGAAGAGAACAAAGGTGAGTGATTCCCCGCTCCCATATAATGAAGGATAGATAAAATTTGTTATTCTAACGACAAAGCATCATGATTTTGTAATAGGGGCCACCACCGAAGTGGCGTCTTTGAAGAAAGCGATGTCTGAGGCCAAAGACAAGGCGGCCTTGGAACGCAAGGAGCGCGAAAAGCAAGATGCTAGAGTGGGCGAGGTACATCAAGAGCTCCAGGAGCTCGGCAAGAAGTTTGAGTCCGTGGAGCATGACCTTAAGATGAAAGAGGCCGAGCTTGCGAAGGCCCTTGCGAGTACGAAGGACACCAAGGCCGAAGCCAAAAAGGCACAGCAGGAAATCCAGGCGGCCAAGAAGATAGCGGCCGGTAAGACATTCTTTATGCAAAGCAAGCGTGTGGAGGAGGCGTTTCTTTTACTTACTCGAATTTGGAGCTCTCCAGGGGCATTCGCAGATCTGCCATGCAGCGTATCAGATGCCGCGGAGTTCTACCGTGCCAAGGAGGGGAGCTCAATGGAGAAGCTGTTCTGGTCCCAGTATGCTGGGCCGAACATCCAATGCCTCTAAGTGACCAACTGAAGCAGTTGGTCGAACTCCACAGGGCGGCCAAAGTGGCTATGAAAGATTTCATAGTCCGGATGTGGCCTGGTGAGCCCCTACCCACTAGCTACTTCGGCCTGATCAAGCGGATGGTGAGTGCCTATCCGCGGCTTGAAGTTATCAAGTGATCCGTTTGCATAGAGGGTGCCTGCCGGGCCTTTGCCCGCGCCAAGGTGCATTGGGGCAAGCTGGATGCGAAGAAGCTGGTGAAGGACGGGCCGCTGGAGGGCAAGGCGCATCACTATCCCGAGAAGTATTACGATGTCATTATTAAGGGCGCTCGTCTCATGGCCGATGAATGTACCAAGGACACAATCCTTGAGTAAATGTACCTCTGTCGTTGTTGTAATATAAAGACGAAGTTACTTGCGCTATGTAGCACTGTTTGATTTAAAATATTACCTTCTGTGCGGCTGTTTATAAAATTCTGAAAGTAGGCCAGTCGTCGGCTTCCGCCCCCACGTAACTAGTACCGGGGTGTTCCTGGAAAAACCCGAATACTCTCTATCCAAATTTTTGGTCCCTTCAGGAGGTATCTGGCACAGCGAACAAGGCAATTGGACTATGCGGCTTTATAACTTTCACTTAGCCATAGAAGTCTACAATTTTAAATTTCGGCGAAGCCCCTAGAATTTGGAAGGCCGAATTGGGGCGCTATATACGCCTAAATCGGACGAAGCCGATTTCCTCTCCTAAAGCGGAAAAATCTTTAAGGATTTTAAGACCTCTCGAACAGCGACCAGCTCTCGCCGCATCATGCCGATCAGTTTTCGGCTTTCTCTACTGAGGTGCTCTTCCGGAAGAACCGGGACACAATCGTAGTAGTTCTCCCTGCACTACCTTAGCCGATATAACGGAACATAAGGTACCAAAACAAGGGAGCCGGGCAAACCCAACTATTGACCCAAGACGTGATTCGGAGCTGATGCATATAGTGCTATAAGTTCGGGGTGCCGCATTGTTGAAAGTGTTCGGACTTATTTTGCCGTATTATGAGGCGCCATAGGAAGCCCCTCGCAAACTAACCGTACCAAGGTGTACGGATGCAATATTAAATAAACATTTGTAAGAAAAAATGCTCAAATAAGAGTAATAAGCTGACGCTATATATGATCTCCCATTGATGAATAATACGTTTAAGCGTATGTTTACAATGGGTGCATTTAAGCGGAAGTAAATAGGACTATTTAACAAGTCTTATCCAAGGGAAGGCTGCATGTAGGTATATAAAACAGGTATAACGATCGTGAACAGATTCCACCTAGGTATTTCCTTTTGTGCGCAAAGCCTGTTGCCTCCTTGGTTTTCTCTCCTGCGTAAGTCCGACAATCCGGCTCTTCTGAAGAGGCTTCCCTAAAGCCTTGTCCTGAAAGGTAAAAAGGGAAGGTTATGAAGGTATGTTGCAGTGATACCGCACTGTTGACTGAGTCACTGCTGCGCCTCCGCCTGTGCCCATGGTATTTTGAGTGCGTAATTGTGTACGCGTGGCACGAATGCTACTTTGATGGGGCTTAAGCGGAGGCCGGACTGCTAGTCGCGCTCTTGGCGTGCCTGGTGATCCTGTTTCGGGGTGCTCCGGACTCGCTTGACGGTGCTCGAGGTTGTCGTTGCCGGATTGGTGGTTTGTCGGAGGAGGCCGCATTGTACTTCCGCCGCGAGGGCTGCAGTATGCTCTTTTGTACGGAGAGAGCGGTCCATATTTCTGTTGACTGTTATGACCCCGCGCGGTCCTGGCATCTTGAGCTTGAGGTATGCATAGTGTGGTACCGCATTGAATCTAGCAAATGTGGTTCGTCCGAGCAGTGCGTGGTAACCACTACGGAAAGGGACGATATCGAAGATTAACTCTTCTCTTCGGAAGTTATCCGGAGATCCGAAGACCACTTCCAATGTTATAGAGCCCGTACAACGGGCCTCTACTCCAGGAATTACACCTTTAAAGGTGGTTTTGGTGGGCTTGATCCTTGAAGGGTCGATGCCCATTTTCGCACTGTGTCCTGATAAAGCAGGTTTAGGCTGCTGCCACCGTCCATAAGGACTCGCGTGAGGTGGAATCCGTCGGTGATTGGGTCTAGGACCAATGCGGTTGAGCCGCCATGACGGATGCTAGTAGGGTGATCCCTACGATCAAAGGTGATCGGACAAGCTGACCATGGGTTGAATTTGGGGGCGACTGGCTCCATCGCATAGACGTTCCGTAGTGCTCGCTTCCATTCCTGCTTGGGAATGTGAGTGGCGTAGATCATATTGACCATTTTCACCTGGGGGAAAAATTTCTTCTGTCCCCCCATGTTCGGACGTCGGGGCTCCTCGTCATCGTCGCTGTGAAGCCCCTTGTCCTTGTTTTCGGTGTTTATTTTACCAGCCTGCTTGAACACCCAGCAGTCTCTGTTGGTGTGGTTGGCTGGCTTGTCTGGGGTGCCATGAATTTGGCACGAGCGTTCCAGTATGCGGTCCAGACTGGACGGTCCCTGATTGTTTCTTTTGAACGGCTTCTTTCGCTGACTGGATTTGGATCCCTTGAATCCGACGTTGACTGCCGTGTCTTCGGTGTTGTCGCCGTTGTTCCGTCGCTTGTGTCTGTTGCGCCGTGGCTTGCCGTTATTGTCACAGACGTCCGAAGTGCCAGAATGTGGCATAGTGCTGTAGCGAGCCAACCAGTTGTCTTCGCCCATGCAAAAGTGGGTCATTAGTGTCGTGAGAGCTGCCATAGACTTGGGTTTCTCCTGGCCGAGGTGTCGGGCGAGCCACTCGTCATGGATATTATGCTTAAAGGCCGCCAAGGCTTTGGTGTCCGGACAGTCAACTATTTGGTTCTTTTTAGTTAGGAACCGTGTCCAGAATTTCCTGGCTGGCTCTCCGGGCTATTGAGTAATGTGGCTCAAGTCATCGGCATCCGGTGGTCGCACATATGTGCCTTGGAAGTTGTCGAGGAATGCGTCTTCCAGGTTTTCCCAACTGCCAATGGAATTTACGGGCAGGCTGTTTAGCCAGTGCCGGGCGGATCCTTTGAGCTTAAGGGGAAGATATTTGATGGCGTGTAGATCGTCTCCGCGGGCCATGTGAATGTGGAGAAGGAAATCTTCGATCCATACTGCGGGGTCTGTTGTGCCATCGTATGATTCGATGTTTACGGGTTTGAACCCTTCTGGGAATTCATGATCCACCACTTCATCGGTGAAGCAGAGGGGGTGTACGGCGCCTCTGTGCTGGGCTATGTGGCTACGCAGTTTGAATTGGTCTGGGTGGCCGTGTTCGGCCCGGCCGGACTTGTTTATGGTGTATCCGTTGCGACGGTCATCGTCGCGTGCTGGGGCGCGCCCCCACGATCCGTAGATCGATCTTGGTTGTCCTGCTTTGTTTTCCAGTATATCTTGCAGGTCTTGCCTATTTCCCCGGGCCGTAGTGTATTGGCGTGGGGGTGCGGGCTGGTATTCGGGCTGATATGCCGTTTTATCCCGGCCACGGGGTGGCCGGTCAGCCGTGTGGTGCTCGAGTCCGTATTCCTCGGCTGCCAGGACTTCAGTCCATCTATCTGTGAGCAGGTCTTGATCAGCTTGGAGTTGCTGCTGCTTCTTTTTCAGGCTCCTCGCAGTGGCCATAAGCCGACGCTTGAAGCGCTCCTGCTCCACTGGATCCTTAGGCACGCCGAACTCGTCGTCGCCGAGGCTAATCTCGTCTTCGGAGGGCGGCATTTAGTTGTCCTCCTCCGGATATCCGTCCGTCGCCTGTTCGTCTGGGCTGACCCGCTCATCTTCCTGCTCGGCCTGCTAGAAGGCAGGCTGATCAGGGTTGTATTCCTGTTCGGCACCATCCGAATTGTTTTCGTCTCCTGGGCCGGTATTGCTTGGTGGGGCTTGGAGCGGCGCCGACGAAGCCCATGCTTTGTTTTTCTCCCTGAGGGTTATCCTCCGTTGCCTCATCGCCATTGGTTTCCTTGGGAGTGTCCACCATATATATATCGTATGAGGAGGTGGCTGTCCACCGTCCTGTGAGCGGTGGTTCCTGTACTTCTCCTGCATCGTCGTCCATACCGTCGATGTCTTCGGAGTCGAAGTCAAGCACGTTGGTTAGATCATCGACCATGGCAATGAAGTGGGTGGTGGGTGGGCAGCGAATTCCTTCGTCGCCTGCTTCCCACTCGAGCCGGACATAGTTCGGCCAAGAGCCTCCTAACAAAGAGAGAGACTTTAATGAGTTCAGCAAGTCGCCAAAGGGCGAGTGCTGGAAGATATCCGCAGCGGTAAAGTCCATTACTGGAGCCCAACCAGGCTCGGCGGGCTTGGGAGCGCGCGGACGGGAACCTACAACCGGATACGACTCCGGGGGTCCGGAGTCACAGGTTCCCTTAGAGGTGAGGCCTGTGTTCGGCTCTATCGCCGATGAGTGTGCGGCCTGCGGGGTGGGGTCCATCCACCCGTCCTTGGGCCACGCGATCTTCTCCAGATTTAGGTCCGGGGCTATTGCAGGGGTGATATCCCGAGCACTATCCGACAGCAGGTTTAGGCCGTGCTCATCGTGACTGTCCGACGCTCCTGGCACAGGCCCGATTCCGTCGAGGGTCAATTCTCCGCGGATATCGGCCGTGTAGTTTAGGTTTCCAAACCTGATCTGGTGGCTAGAGGCGTAGCTGTCGATCTACTCCAGATGGCCAAGCGAATTGGCCAGCAGTACGAAGCCGCCGAACACAAAGATCTGCCTGGGGAGAAAAGTCTCGCCCTGGACAGTGTTGTTGACGATTGAAGGCACCATCAAGCCTCGCAACGGCAACACCGAGGAACTCTCAGTGAAAGCACCAATGTCGGTGTCAAAACCGGCGGATCTCGGGTAGGGGGTCCCGATCTGTGCGTCTTAGGCTGATGGTAACAGGAAGCAAGGGACACAATGTTTACCCAGGTTCGGGCCATCTCGATGGAGGTAAAACCCTACTTCCTGCTTGATTGATATTGATGATGTGAGTAGTACAAGAGTAGATCTACCACGAGATCGTAGAAGCTAAACCCTAGAAGCTAGCCTATGATGATTATGATTGTAATTGTGATCGGCCTTCTAAAAGGACCAACCTCTCTAGTTTAAATAGACACTGGAGAGGGCTAGGGTTTACATGGAGTCGGTTACAAGGAAGGAAATACAATATCCGGATCGCCAAGCTTGTCTTCCACGCAAAGGTGAGTCCCATCTGGATACGGGACGGAGTCTTGAGTCTTGTATCTTCACGCTCCAATAGTCCGGACGATGTATATAGTCCGGCTATCCGGATACCCCCTAATCCAGGGCTCCCTCAATCATCGATGCTTCATTAATATTATATGAAGGGAATTAAGTTCTGAACTTGTCTTGCTTCAAATTTCTGTTGATTGGTGGGCGACGCTTGGGAATAGCACACCTGAGCTGCAAAGCTTGGCAACTCGGGTCTTAAGACAAACTTTCTTTGGCACTGAAAGTTACAACATCAACTGGCAGGTATCTGAGGAGGGGCATAAGACAAGGCCATGTATAATCCAAGAGCTGTATAGTGGACTGGATTCTTCCCACTAGAATAATTGTTTCGCCAGTGTAGTCCCATTCATACGCGGTCTTTCTTGGGGATCAGTTTGATAATCCTGGTAGACAGTTGGGGAGTGATTGGCTCGGGTATCCACCGCATCGAGAAGATAAAGTAATTGAACATTGAGTACATAGAGACCACAAATTTTATTTCTTGAACAGAATGTGGGCACAAACAATTGTGGTTATTTATGTTGTAATATAATGTTTTTTCCTTGACATTCAGCCATCAGAACAATGGAAGAGAACATATGGAGACACCTTTTCGGCATGCCAAATTTTTTTGTTACCCATATTTTGTTTGTTTCTAAATTTCACTTGGATCGATTATGTCTATGCATGCATAATCTGGCATATTTTTCTAGAGAAAAACTATTAGTACCAATCATGCTATTATCATCCATGAATGCCTAACTACTTGTTGCTGCATGACTAGTTAAGAGAAGGACGATCAGGGAATGCAGGAATGCAAGGTTTGCTTGCTCTTTGAATTAGTAATTCTTTTTGCCAGGCTAAGATACAAGGATTGACGAAATAGTGAAGTTGCTTTCCTCTGGTGAAAAGAGTGATGATGTGGTCTTTTTTTATTTTGAGGTAAGTGATGTTGTTGTCTAATTTTAACTGACATTCAACATTCAGAAAGTTTTGGTAAGCAAAATGTACAACCAAACTAAGACGAGTGGCAGCAGATTATAATCATGGCTAATGAAATACTTCTTAATGATACTTTCCAAAGACCCGAGCCCGAGGTGGCCAGGGTTTCCCTCAGTTTTTATATCTAACGGCACGGTCCACGATCCCCTTCCGACCTACCTTCGCTAGTCGACCATCTGGCCCCCATCTTGTATCAGCTTCGGTCGGTTCATCATTGACAGATCCCGCCACATTTCACGGTAAAATTTGCTCCTCCATTGTTATCATTGATCTTTGGAACCTATGGAAAAGAAGGAATGCCAAGTTCTTCAGGAGTGGGGTTCGATGGAAGAGAAGGAACTCTAATCCGTAGCCTAGGTGAGGGCTCTGTGCTGAATGAGAGAGGAGCTCTTTTGGGGCGTGCCCTCAATTTCCAGATTGGGTATTCGAAGTTAAAAAAACTTTGTAGCAACATGACGCATTGTTTTTGACATATAGCTTATAGATTTGATAACAAAATGTAGATACTAATTAATCAGTATTGACTAGTGAGTATAAAGTTGATCATAACAACACAACTTCCAGAAATATAATAACAGAATAGAGTACTAATTGTTAAAAACATATCAAGGTGTCAATATCTCATAAGAGAGGATTCAGAATGACAAGAAAACTTACAAGTTCTACAACTTTTCTGTACTTTAGTTTTTACAAACCTGTGATTTTTTTCTAGAAATGAGTTTAGGGTTTATAAATGAGTGATGACATCCTTTCAATGAATGTAACCAAGCAATCTTTTTTTCCACCCCGTCTTGTTTCTTAGCTTGTTTTTTGCACAAGTCATCATCGAAGAAAAGGCCCGCAACACTAATAGTTTCTACCGAGAGAATTGCAATGTACTGTCACTGACTTAGTGCAAAACATAAAATCTACTATGAAATATAGGGGATTCAATTCAAATTGTAACATACTATCATTGACTCGTTGTTCGTCAGTTCATGGACTGGTGCCTTCCAGCCTTAAGAGTGTGGAGAACTAGTTGTTTCAGGCTTGGGGCGGGGCGTGTTGGAGGACCGGGATGAGCTGAGGCAGGGGTTTAGACCGTTTTTAAATTGGGGATTCTGGTGGGACACAGTCTTTATAATCTTTGCGATGCAGATGGAAATTTGTTTGGGCTTTTCCCTTTCCTTCTTTTGTTGGAAACGTTTCTGGCCACTAGGCCACATCGGAGGTGGGAGGAGGGAGGCGGGTTGGTGTAGTTCATTCGCTGAATTTTTGAATACTCTCCAATCTTAGCTCAGTTTTGCTTCTTGCGTATTCTGCTAATATTAGCAGAATAACTATTCTGATAACACTTCTGCACTACATGCTCAACGCAAGTGCACGTCATTGTTTGAACCAAGTGTGTTGCAGTAATCATGCGAGTGAACTTCCCGTTGCAAAAAACTACGCTTTGTGTTTTTTTGGTACCTTTTTTGCTCTAGTTTTTAAAAGTTTGTCGGAACGAGGCGTGTAATATATCGTTTAGAAGCTATGGATTAGGGGCTACCATGTTGAACACTTTTCGAGACTCCCCGTGGTTTAAGAGCAATTTTGAAAATGGTGCGGCCCATGACGAATGACAGGGAGTGTTTTTCGCGTTTTTTTTTCTAAATCACTCGTTGGAATGAAGCAAATGGTACATCATTGGAAAGATATCATCGAGGCGCACCTTTTTCATATCTATTATTTTCTCTAATTCATTACAGTTTAAAAGCAGTTCCAAATTTACTAAATCGCGGAAATCTGTCTTTTCAAATTTTTCCAAATTTTCGGTTCTGTTTTTGCTCCAGTTTTCTAACCGTTTGTCGAAACGAGGTGTGTAATATACCGTTGAAAAGCTATGGATGAGGCGCAACTTTCATTTGTTGAAATATTTTTGTGATTCCTTACAGTTTTCAGTTAATTTTGAAAATCGTGCTGCTGACCATGAGTGGTTGCGGCCATTTTGTCGTAATTTTTTTCAAAACGCTCGTTGGAATGATCCAAATGATACACCGTTGGAAAGATATCGTCCAGACGCAACTTTTTGATGTAGAATATACTCTTTAATTCCTTACGGTTTAAGATCAATTTTAAAAATACCAAAATGCGGACACTGTTTTTTCGCGACACCAAAATCGATGAAAAAACTACATCCGATGGATGAGCGCACTGCATCAGACAACTAAGTGAACTTCATGTTCTTTTGTCGGACGTAAGTTTTTCTCAGCCATGTTTTCAATGTCTTTTTTTCAACATTTTTTATGACCGAGAGTGGACCGCGGAGACGAGGGACCTGAACCACGACATATATTGAAGTGAACCACATTACTTTTTTTGTTACTTTGCTAATATTTTGCACTTCCATGCTGTGTGCAAGTGAACCTCATCACTCTCAAAAGTAAATCACATCCAAGGACTAAACGCACTTCATGTGTTAATACAGTTGACTGATGTTTTAAACACACAAAACAAATCACACTTCATACATAAGGGTAAGAAACATCATTCTTTTTACATAAACTGGGTGCACTTCAAAAAAAACTTCCCCAAAAAATGTAAAACATGGATGGAGTTAACTGTGTCACCCAACTTTTTCAATGAAAAAAATGTACCGCACGTATGCGGCAGGTGAGGGGCAGACTGCACCTATGTCCGATGGGACTGCAAGCAGATGCGTTTCACACTGCAGGAGAGCATCGACTAAATTGCATGCTGAGCTATCGAGGTGAATGGGATTGAAGCGAACTAGAAATAATAAACAAAAAAATTATGAGATCCAAGCCCAGGGACTACACGGTGCCGACGGGTGTGCTGCTTACACTCATGAAGTGGACTGTGCAACCAAAATCAACAGAAAATACACAAACAAATTGGTAGCTCCCAAGCCTAGAGAGCTGCTGCTCGTCCTTGATCTCATGGAAACAGAGCACGTAGGTGCGCAGGGGCGGCGGCCTTGCTGGTAGGCAGCGGACCAAAAAAATCTGATGCGATGGATATTCACATCGCACCTACCAGCCAATCGAACCACATGAAGATCCCGAGAGAACTGCTCTCTCTAGTTGGAGGCATGGCATGCCGAAGGAGGTCAAGATGGTGCGAGGTGGAGCTCCTCCATGCACACGAGTACGTGAGGACTGCAGGCCAACACTGTGAGCACTGCACGCCGGTGTCCCATGGAAATAGACCAGAACGATGTGATCCCATAGCCGGTCTTCACGCACAGCTCTTGCACGGGGACATGCAATCAGGGGGAGGACTACGCGCACGCCAGTGTGCACTGTGGCCATGAAACGGAGTCGGAGAAGGGCCGAGGGGGAAGGACCGAATCCATGGATGAAGGAGGTTGGGGAGGCCGGTGCAACGCTCCTCACGCACATCCCTTGCAGATCAGGGGAGCGGCGACCGTCGGCTTGTTGGCCGCGCCGGGCAGGCCGGATCCCATCTAGCGGCGGGTCAGGGGAGGGGTGGCACCATGGGTGGAGGAGAGGAGGTGCGCCGGCCGGACGGGGTGGAGCGGGGCAGGCGGCGGTAGGCGATGGCTGGGGCAGGCGACGGTAGGTGGTGGCTAGGGGCGGGAGGGTAGGACAAAAGATGTCATGCAAGTTCTTTTCCATAAGCACATCTGACTATTTACAGAATACATGCCTACATTACATTGATGAACTGGAGCTAGTTCTGTGTCACCCTATGTTATAACTATTACATGAGGAATCGCATCCGGCATAATTATCCATCACTGATCCATTGCCTACGAGCTTTTCACATATTGTTCTTCGCTTATTTACTTTCCCGTTGCTACTGTTACAACTACTACAAAAACCCAAAAACTATTATATTTACTTTCGCCACCGTTACCTTTATTATCATACTACATTGCTACTAAATACTTTGCTGCAGATACTAAGTTATCCAGGTGTGGTTGAATTGACAACTCAACTGCTAATACTCAAGAATATTCTTTGGCTCCCCTTATGTCGAATCAATAAATTTGGGTTGAATACTTTACCCTCAAAATCTTTTGCGATCCCCTACACTTGTGGGTTATCAGGTCCCCAGAGCCCCGATTCCGACAAAAACAACTTGAAAAATATTTTTGTATTATGGGCCGGAAGGAGTATGAAATATAGGGGATTCAATTCAAATTGTAACATACTATCATTGACTCATTGTTCGTCAGTTCACGGACTGGTGCCTGCCAGCCTGAAGAGCATGGAGCACTGGTTGCTTGAGGCTTGGGGTAGGGCGTGTTGGAGGACCGGGAGGAGCTGAGGCAGGGGTTTATACCGTTTTTAATTAGGGATTTTGGCATGATGCAGTCGTTCTAATCTTTGCGATGCAGATGGAAATTTGTTTGGGCTTTTCCCCTTTCCTTCTTTTGTCGGAAACATTTTTGGCCACTAGGCGACATCGGAGGTGGGAGGAGGGAGGCGGGCATAGCTCAGTTTTGCTTCTTGGGTATATGTTATATGCACGAGTAGAACACAAAGAGTTGTGGCATCCAAGCCAGGTCTATGCGTAGATGTTATATGCACGAGTAGAACACAAAGAGTTGTGGGTGATAATAGTCATACTGCTTACCATCATGTCATACTTTGATTCGGTGGTATTGTTGGATGAAGCAGCTCAGACCGACATTACGCTTACACTTATGTGAGACTGGTTCTACCGACGTGCTTCGCACATAGGTGGCTGGTGAGTGTCTGTTTCTCCAACTTTAGTTGAATCGAGTGTGGCTACGCCCGGTCCTTGTTGAAGGTTAAAACAACACACTTGACGAAAAATCATTGTGGTTTTGATGCGTAGGTAAGAACGGTTCTTGCTAGAAGCCCATAGCAGCCACATAAAACTTGCAACAACAAAGTAGAGGACGTCTAACTTGTTTTTGCAGGGCTTGCTGTGATGTGATATGGTCAAGGCATGATGTGATATAAATTGTTGTATGACATGACCATGTTTTCTAACAAAGTTATCGGCAACTGGCAGGAGCCATATGGTTGTCGCTTTATTGTATGTAATGCAATCGCCATGTAATTGTTTTACTTTATCACTAAGCAGTAGTGATAGTCGTAGTAACAATAGTTGGCGACACGACAACGATGCTACGATGGAGATCAAGGTGTCGCGCCGGTGACGTTGGAGATCATGACGATGCCTCGGTGATGGAGATCATGAGCACAAGATGATGATGGCCATATCATGTCACATATTTTGATTGCATGTGATGTTTATCCTTTATGCATCTTATTTTGCTTTGAACATCAGTAGCATTATAAGATGATCTCTTACTAAATTTCAAGGTACAAGTGTTCTCCCTGAGTATGGACCGTTGCTACAGTTCGTCGTGCCGAGACACCACGTGATGATTGGGTGTGATAGCCTCTACGTTCACATACAACGGGTGCAAGCCAGTTTTGCACAAGTAGAATACTCGGGTTAAACTTGACGAGCCTAGCATATGCAGATATGGCTTCGGAACACTGAGACCGAAAGGTCGAGCGTGAATCATATAGTAGATATGATCAACATAGTGATGTTCACCATTGAAAACTACTCCATCTCACGTGATGATCGGACATGGTTTAGTTGATTTGGATTACGTGATCACTTAGATGATTAGAGGGATATCTATCTAAGTGGGAGTGATAACCCACAAGTATAGGCGATCGCAACATTCAACCCAAATTTATTGATTCGACACAAGGGGAGCCAAAGAATATTCTCAAGTATTAGCAGTTGAGTTGTCAATTCAACCACACCTGGAAAACTTAATATCTGCAGCAAAGTATTTAGTAGCAAAGTAATATGGAAGTAATGGTAATAGTGGCAAAAGTAATAGCAGCAGTTTTGAAGTAATTGTAACAGTGGCAACGGTAAAGTAACTAAGCAAAGATCAATATGCGAAAAGCTCGTAGGCATTGGATCAATGATAGATAATTATGTTGGATGCGATTCCTCATGCAATAGTTGTAACATAGGGTGACACAGAACTAGCTCCAGTTCATCAATGTAATGTAGGCATGTATTACGAATATAGTCATACGTGCTTATTGAAAAGAACTTGCATGACATCTTTTGTCCTACCCTCCCATGGCAGCGGAGTCCTATTGAAACTAAGGTATATTAAGGCCTCCTTTTAATAGAGTATCGGACCAAAGCATTAACACTAAACTCCTCAAACTACGGTCATCACCGAGAGTGGTCCCGATTATTGTCACCTCGGGGTTGTCGGATCATAACACATAATAGGTGACTATTGACTTGCAAGATAGGATCAAGAACTCACATATATTCATGAAAACATAATAGGTTCAGATCTGAAATCATGGCACTCGGGCCCTAGTGAAAAGCATTAAGCATAGCAAAGTGATAGCAACATCAATCTCAGAACATAGTGGATACTAGGGATCAAACCCTAACAAAACTAACTCGATTACATGGTAAATCTCATCCAACCCATCACAGTCCAGCAAGCCTACAATGGAATTACTCACGCACGGCGGTGAGCATCATGAAATTGGTGATGGAGGATGGTTGATGATGACGACGGCGGCGGATTCCCCTCTTCGGAGCCCCGAACGGACTCCAGATCAGCCCTCCCGAGAGAGTTTAGGGCTTGGCGGCGGCTCCATCTCGTAAAACGCGATGAATCCTTCTCTCTGATTTTTTTCTCCCCGAACGTGAATATATGGAGTTGGAGTTGAGGTCGGTGGAGCTCCAGGGGGGCCATGAGGCAGGGGCGCGCCCCAGGGGGGTGGGCGCACCCCCACCCTCGTGGACAGGGTATGGGCCCCCTGGTGTTTATTCTTTCGCCAGTATTTTTTATTGATTCCAAAAATATTCTCCGTGGATTTTCAGGTCATTCCGAGAACTTTTATTTCTGCACAAAAATAACACCATGGTAGTTGTGCTGAAAACAACATCAGTCCGGGTTAGTTCCATTCAAATCATGCAAGTTAGAGTCCAAAACAAGGGCAAAAGTGTTTGGAAAAGTAGATACGATGGAGACGTATCAACTCCCCCAAGCTTAAACATTTGCTTGTCCTCAAGCAATTCAGTTGACAAACTGAAAGTGATAAAGAAAAACTTTTACAAACTTTGTTTGCTCTTGTTGTTGCAAATATGTAAGGCCGGCATTCAAGTTTTTAGCAAAGATTATGAACTAACCACATTCACAATAACACTTAGGTCTCATGTTTACTCATATCAATCGCATAATCAACTAGCGAGCAATAATAATAAATCTCAGATGACAACACTTTCTCAAAATAATCATAATATGATATAACAAGATGGTATCTCGCTAGCCCTTTCTGAGACCGCAAAACATAAATGCAGAGCACCCTTGAAGATCAAGGACTTACTAAACATTGTAATTCATGGTAAAAGAGATCCAGTCATACTCAATATAAATTAATAGTAATGCATGCAAATGACAGCGGTGCTCTCCAACTGGTGCTTTTTAATAAGAGGATGATCACTCAATATAAAAAGTAAATAGATAGGCCCTTCAGAGAGGGAAGCGGGGATTTATAGAGGTGCCAGAGCTCGATTTTGAAATAGAGATAAATAATATTTTGGGTGGCATACTTTCATTGTCAACATAACAACCGAGAGATCTCGATATCTTCCATGCTACACACATTATAGGCGGTTCCCAAACAGAATGGTAAAGTTTATGCTCCCTCTCCACCAACAATCATCAATCCATGGCTTGCCCGAAACAATGGGTGCCTCCAACTAACAACAATCCTGGGGGAGTTTTGTTTGCATTTATTTTGATTTGAATTGAGCATGGGACTGGGCATCCCGGTGACCAGCCATTTTGACGTGAGTGAGGAGAGGAGTCCACTCCTCGTGAGAATAACCCACCTAGCATGGAAGATATAGACAACCCTAGTTGATACATGAGCTATTCGAGCATACAAAACAGAATTTCATTTGAAGGTTTAGAGTTTGGCACATACAAATTTACTTGGAATGGCAGGTAGATACCGCATATAGGAAGGTATGGTGGACTCATATGGAACAACTTTGGGGTTTATGGAAGTGATGCACAAGCAGTATTCCCGCTTAGTATGAGTGAAAGCTAGAAAAAGACTGGGAAGCGACCAACTAGAGAGCGACAATAGTCATGAACATGCATTAAAATTAATAGACATTGAGTGAAAGCATGAGTAGGATATAATCCACCATGAACATAAATATAGTGGAGGCTATGTTGATTTTGTTTCAACTACATGCGTGAACATGTGCCAAGTCAAGTCACTCGTATCATTCAAAGGAGTATTCCACCCTATCATACCACATCACAACCATTTTAATAGCATGTTGGCACGCAAGGTAAACCATTATAAACTCCTAGCTAATTAAGCATGGCATAAGAAACTATAATCCCTAATTGTCATTGCAAACATGTTCATTCATAGTAGGCTGAATAAGGGATGATGAACTAATCATATTTACAAAAACAAGAGAGATCGAGTTCATACCAGCTTTTCGCATCTCAATCTGTCCATCATGTATCGTCATTATTGCCTTTCACTTGCACGAGCGAACAGTGTGGAAAATAATAATAGTGCACGTGCATTGGACTAAGCTGGAATCTGCAAGCATTCAAGGGATACAAGGTAGTATGGGCTCTTGATTAAATCAACAATAATGCATATGAGAGCCACTCAACATTTTCATCATGGTCTTCTCCTCTCGACCCCCAAAGAAAAGAAAAGAAATAAAACTATTTACACGGGAAAGCTCCCAACAAGCAAAAGAAGAACGAGAAATCTTTTTGGGTTTTCTTTTAGTTACTACTACTACAAGCATGGAAAGTAAACTAGCTAAAAGATATAACTATTTTTTTGGTTTTTCTTAAGGTTGTTCAAACACACAAGAAGAAAGCAAGAAAAGGAAATAAACTATCATGGATAGTACAATGAAAAGTATGAGCATCGGCAACTAGAATGAGTGTGTGAACATGAATGTAATGTCGGTGAGAAATACGTACTCCCCCAAGCTTAGGCTTTTGGCCTAAGTTGGTCTATGCCCATGGATTAGAGCTACTCTCTCCGGTGTACTGAGGAGTGTCATCTGAGTGCCACTGGTTGGCGATCTACTCTGGATCCCACTGATAAAAGGACTGCCGATAAGGGTCAAGTGGTGGTTCCGTCTCAGGCTCTGAAGCTGGTGTCAGGCTCCGATATGCGTAAATGGCTTCCGACAAGATGAGGTATGTGCCTGAGAGTATGTTGAACAAAGAGGGTGCAGGTAAGATAATAGTCTCACTGTGAGTTTTATTAAATCTCAAATTATACTTAAGCATCATCTCATTATTTTTAACAATGAATTCATGTGCTACCATACTCTTATAATCTAGAAAAATAGTGGGCAACAACTTCTCCTCTTTCACATAATGCCTAATAGGTATCCTAAAGTGTTTAGCAAGGCGTGAAGCAAAGATGCCTCCAAAGATGGGGGCCTTTGTACGGTTCAGACTTAATCGTTTAGCAATAATAGCGCCTAAACTAAAAGTGTTATCGCGAAACAAGGCATGGCATAAAATAACAATATCGGGGGCACTAAGGTTTCCACAGTTCCCGCGACCAATTAAGCATCTACTAGAAAATATTGCAAAGTATCGTAGAACAGGAAAGTGTATGCTAGTAATTCTTGCATCGGAAACCTTCCTCGTTTCCCCTACAGCAATCATATCAATAAATCCATCCACATCACTACGATGTGGTTCCTCTATATTGCCCGCAAAGGGTATCTTGCAAACCTCACAAAAATCATATAGTGACATCTCCTTAACCTCATCATATAAATGAAACTCCACTGAAGGTGGTGATTTCCTAGCATGAAAGTAGTTTTTTTGCACGAAAGTATTAGTGAGTAGGAGATACTGATCGAGCTGGTCGTGGAGGAAGTCGGTGAGGCCTGCATTATCAGCCAAATAATAAAAATCATCATGAATCCCGGCTGCTCTCAAGAACTCATCACAAGGCCATTCACACGGCCGAACCTCTGTGGTGCAAGGGAGATTAAATTTGGGCTTTTTATTCTCTTCACTTTGCTTATCCTTCGAGCTTCGGCTCGAAGAGCCCCTCAAAAATCTCTTCATCATTTTCTGAAAATTTCTGAATTTTTAAGTAACTCAAAATGAAAGTGAACCAAACTCAACAAAATTGATAGGAACTACTCCGACAAGTGCCTAGAGACTATATCATGCATTAGAACTACTTGGGACCATATAAATTTGACATGCAAGCTCAAGAACAGGGTCACCTTAGCAGCAAAAATTTGCAATGAATAAAGCACTAGAACAAAAACTAATTGGACCATTGGAGGAGTCACATACCAAAGAACAATCCCCCAAAGCAGTTTTGTGAGTGGAGCTTTGAGGAAGGAGATCGAAAATGGCAGCAAGATGAGCTAGAACTCGTGCTTGAGCTGGGTGGTAATTTTTTTTGGAGGAAGAAGAAGAGTGTGGGTGCAGGAATAAGTGGAGGGGGGCCACCAGGGGCCCATGAGGCAAGGGGGCATGCCCCAGGGGGGTGGGCGTGCCCTGGACCCTCGTGGCCAGGTGCTTGCCCCCTCTAAGGTGTTCTCAGTTCTAGATATTCTCAAATAATCTAGAAAAAAATCATATTTCATTTTCAGGACATTTGGAGAACTTTTATTTTCGGGGTACTTTTTATTGCAAGGATAATTCAAAAAACAGATAGAAAATACTATTTTTGCTTTATTTAATCTAAATAACAGAAAGTAAAAGGAGGATACAGAGAGTTGTGCTTTCTAACTCCAGCCATCTCATGCTCATCAAAAGGAATCCACTTAACAAGGTTGATCAAGTCTTGTTAACAAACTCATTCCGAATAACATGGAACCAGAGAAATTTTGAATAACACTAGGTTACCTCAATGGGGATATGTACATCCCCAATAATAAGAATACCATACTTCTTCTTGACAGTAGGAAGAGGAAATTCAAAACCTCCAATAATAATCGATGGAATTTTTCCAATAGAATTGATACTTTGAACTTGAGGTTGTTTCCTCGGAAAATGTACCTTATGCTCATTACCATTAACATGAAAAGTGACATTGCCTTTGTTGTAATCAATAACAGACCCTGCAGTATTCAAAAAGAGTCTACCAAGGATAATCGACATACTATCGTCCTCGGGAATATCAAGAATAACAAAGTTCGTTAAGACAGTAACGTCTGCAACCACAACAGGCACATCCTCACAAATACCGACAGTTATAGCGGTTGATTTATCAGCCATTTGCAAAGATATTTCAGTAGGTGTCAACTTATTCAATTCAAGTCTACGATATAAAGAGAGAGGCATAACACTAACACCGGCTCCAAGATCACATAAAGTAGTTTTAACATAGTTTCTTTTAATCGAGCATGGTATAGTTGGTACTCCTGGATCTCCTAATTTCTTTGGTATTCCACCTTTAAAAGTATAATTAGCAAGCATTGTGGAAATTTCAGCTTCCGGTATCTTTCTTTTATTTGTAACAATATCTTTCATGTACTTAGCATAAGGATTCATTTTAAGCATAGCAGTCAAACGCATACGCAAAAAGATAGGTCTAATCATTTGAGAAAAGCGCTCAAAATTCTCATCATCCTTTTTCTTGGATGGTTTAGGAGGAAAAGACATGGGTTTTTGCACCCATGGTTCTCTTTCTTTACCGTGCTTCCTAGCAACGAAGTCTCTCTTATCATAACGTTGATTCTTTGTTGTGGGTTATCAAGATCAACAACAGGTTCAATCTCTACATCATTATTATTGCTAGGTTGAGCATCAAAATGAACATCATCATTAGCATTATCACTAGGTTCATGTTCATCACCAGATTGTGTTTCGGCATCAGAAATAGAGATATCATTGGGATTCTCAGGTGTGTCTACAACAGGTTCACTAGAAGCATGCAAAGTCCTATCATTTTTCTTCTTCTTTTTAGAAGGACTAGGTGCATCAACATTATTTCTCTGAGAATCTTGCTCAATTCTTTTAGGGTGGCCCTCAGGATACAAAGGTTCCTGAGTCATTTTACCCCCTCTAGTCATAAATCTAACAGCATTATCATTTTTCTTATTATTTAATTCATTGAGCAAATCATTTTGAGCTTTAAGCACTTGTTCTACTTGAGTGGTAACCATAGAAGCATGTTTACTAATGAGTTTAAGTTCACCTTTAACTCTAGACATATAATCACTCAGTGTTCAATCATATAAGCATTGCCTTTCAATTGTCTACCAACATAAGCATTGAAGTTTTCTTGTTTAGCCATAAAGTCATGAAACTCATCCAAGCATTGGCTAGCAAACTTAGCAGACGGGGTTTCAGCTTTATCATATCTATAGAGAGAATTTACCTTTACTACCTGTGTCGGGTTATCAAGACCATGTATTTCTTCAATAGGTGGTAAATTAAGGCCATGTATTTCTTCAACAGGAGGTAAATTCTTAACATCTTCAGCTTTAATACCCTTTTCTTTCATAGATTTATTTGCCTCTTGCATATCTTCAAGGACTGAGAAATAGAATAGCCCTTTTCTTTGGAGTTGGCTTAGGAGTTGGTTCATGAAGTGTCCAATTGTTTTCATTAGTCACCATATTATTCAATAGCAATTCAGCTTGATCAACTGTTCTTTCCCTGAAAACACAACCAGCACAACTATCCAGGTGGTCTCTGGAAGCATCGGTTAGTCCATTATAAAAGATATGAAGTATTTCATTTTTCTTGAGAGGATGATCAGCAAAGCATTAAGTAATTGGAGAAGCCTCCCCAGAGCTTGTGGGAGACTCTCTTCTTCAATTTGCACAAAATTATATATTTCCCTTAAGGCAGCTTGTTTCTTATGTGCGGGGAAATATTTAGCAAAGCAGTAATAAATTATATCCTAGGGACTACGCACACAACCAGGATCAAGAGAATTAAACCAAGTTTTAGCATCATCCTTTAATGAGAATGGAAATAACTTAAGGATATAGTAGTAGCGAGTTTTCTCATCATTAGTGAGTAGGGTGGCTATATCATTTAACTTAGTAAGATGTGCCACAACAGTTTCAGATTCATAGCCATAAAAAGGATCAGATTCAACCAAAGTAATTATCTCAGGATCGACGGAGAAATCACAATCCTTATCAGTAACACAGATAGGTGAAGTAGCAAAAGCAGGGTCATATTTCATTCTAGCATTCAGAGACTTTTCTTTTAGCTTAGCTAATAATTTCTTAAGATCAAATCTATCATTGCAAGCAAGAAAATCTCTAGCAGTTTCTTCATCCGTAACAAAACCCTCATGCACAACAGGCAATTCATATCTAGGGGGAGAATCTTCATCATCACTTTCATCAATATTATCAGTTTCAATAATTTCATTCTCTAGCCCAAGCAAGTTGTTCATCTAGAAATTCGCCTAATGGCACAGTAGTATCGAGCATAGAAGTAGTTTCATCATAGGTATCATGCATAGAAGAAGTGGTTTAGGTGTCACAAGCTTACTCAAAACAGAAGGAGAATCAAGTGCAACGCTAGATGGAAGTTCTGCAACACCCCGAATCCGATGCGCCAGGTGTCTTCGAGTTATTTTCCCTCGTTGATATGTTGTGTGCTTGCGTGTTGCACTTTGCCAAGTCATCATCTGCATTTCATCTGCATGTTTTTCAAAACTTGCGTCCGTCCGGGTCCTCCTAGTTCTTGTTTTGTGAGCTGCCGAAAAATGTTCTCGGAATGGGCCGAGATTTGCCGAGTGGCCTTGGTATATCACCGGTGGACCGCCCGTCAAATTTTGTTCCATTTGGAGGTCGTTTGATGCTCTAACGGTTAACCGGGTAACCGCAAAAGCCCCTTTTGTCTTGCAGCCCAACACCCCTCCAAAACAGCCTGCTAGCCCACCCAAGTCCCCTCCATGATCTCTGTCATTCGATCACGATCGTGTGGGCGAAAACCGCACTTCATTTGGACTCTCCTAGCTCCCCCTACCTATAAATAGGCTCTCTTCCCCGAAATTCCGGATCAAATCCACCCCTAACCCTAGTCTTCTTCATCCTCCCGCCGCCGGACGTGTCCGCGCTGTCGCCTTCGGCCAATCGAGCGCCGCCACGTCGCCCCTATCCACCCAAGAACCAACCAGCGCCGCCACGTCGTCTCCCTGCTTCCCGCCGCCGGGCCCGCCAAGCCGTCAGAAGGGCCCTTGCGAGCCCATCCGCGCCCGGCGCCGCCACCACGAGGCCCGTTTGCCCGAGCCCGCCGCCCGCTGCCTCTCCTCGCGCCGCGCAGCAGCGCCACGCCTGCGTCGACCGATGCACCGCCGCCGCCGCCGGCCTCCCGCCGACCGCCGCCGGACCCCGCGGCCCGACTTCCGCCGCCACACCCGCGCGCTTCGCCTCCCGTCACCGTCCTCCCGCCGGCGTGCCTCCCGCACCCGGCCGCACCACTGCTCCGCCGGCCTCTGCCGCTAGCTTGCCATATGCCATCTCCGGTGTCGGATCCGGGGTCCCCAGGCCCGGATCCGCCTCGCCCCGGTCGCCAGCGCTCCTCTCCGCCAGTCCCCGAGGTCGCCTCGGCTTCCGCGCGCTTGCGGGAGCACGACGGCCATCGCCGGAGTTTCGGCTGGACCAGATCCACCGGGATCTCATCCAAACACCGGCCCCGTCCCTGGATCTCCTCGTTGCTCCGTTTTGCACGCATAATATGTCAAAATGTTCAGTATGCGATGCTCTTCATTTCATCTTATTGTGGCATGCTTATTTGAGTCCATCTTGATGCCCTAATCATCGTTGCAACAGTGCTATATGATGTTTACTACTGGAATCTGCTGATTTTTAACATCATTATTGCATCTCGTGACTGCCACAACTTTGTCCCTGTTGATCATATGATTATGATCTTGATATGCACATTGAGGGAGTCCTGGACTAGGGGGTGTCCGGATAGCCGGACTATCAATATCCGCCGGACTCCTAGACTACGAAGATAGAAGATTGAAGACTCCGGCTCGTGTCCGGAAGGTACTTTCCTTGGCGTGGAAGGCAAGCTTGGCAATACGGATATGTAGATCTCCTACCATTGTAACCGACTCTGTGTAACCCTAGCCTCTCCGGTGTCTATATAAACCGGAGGGCTTTAGTCCGTAGGACAACATTACATCTCAACAATCATACCATAGGCTAGCTTCTAGGGTTTAGCCTCCTTGATCTTGTGGTAGATCTACTCTTGTACTACCCATATCATCAATATTAATCAAGCAGACGTAGAGGTTTTACCTCCATCGAGAGGGCTCGAACACAGGTAAAAACATTGTGTCCCTCGTCTCCTGTTACCATGCGCCTAGACTCACAGTTCGGGACCCCCTACCCGAGATCCGCCGGTTTTGACACCGACATTGGTGCTTTCATTGAGAGTTCCTCTATGTCGTCACCGATAGGCCGGATGCCTTTACCCGTCTTCAAGGACGGTGTTCTCGCCGGAGGGGCCTTGGCCGCCGGTCAGACAATCAGGTTGGGCGGCTTCCTTATGACCGCCTGTCCGGCCGTCGATTCGGCAATAACTTCTCAAGTCGTCGAAAGCAATCTTCGCGTCAGCCCTAAAGCTGTCGAACAGTTAGATCCAATCGAGCTCTCGTCTGTCAACGAGCTCTTGGATCGCATCACCGCCCTGGGAGTCGCAACAGACTACAATCAGATTGGGCTTAAAACCGATCTGAGAGAGATTAACTCTCCCCAGGTTACCCACCACATCGAAGTGGTAGAAGAACAACTCGGCAACTCGTTGCCATTGTTGAAAACAATCTGTGTCCGGATTCCCGAATCCTCCACGCCGGATTCCCGCGGAGGGACGGACTCTAATCGAGCATTGAACCTAGAATCATGCGTCGCTCCGGACCCGCTGGGCTGTTTCCAGCAAATCAAGCTTCCGAATTCGGAAGTCCCTCGGCCATTGAGCCCAAAGATGGGCAGGGATCCGGATTTTATTCCACCCACCCGCCCAGACATATGCGACCTATCTCTAATTCGGCAAGAGCCCTCAGAAACAGTACATCATTACTGGGCCAGATTCCTCCTGGTTATGGACAGGATAAAGGACTGCCGAGAGGAGAACGCAATCTCAATATTCTCGCAATAATCGCATGCATAAGGGAATCTCGAACGCCATTGATCGTCGCCAAGATTACGCGTTTTACCGATCTGGCCCATAGTACGAAGTATCAGGCGACGGAAAGTTTCCGAAAACTGAAAATCAATTTTGGGATAATCCGGCCCCAAACCCAGTCCGCGGTAAAAGGGCGCCTCACAATCAGGCCCCAGATGCAAAAACCAAAAAGCAAAAACCCAGCAAGGGAAACGGAACCGTACTGGAGGGATGGCTCAATGGACCCTGTAAACTTCATAATACGGGGGGAGCTTTCCCAACGCATAGCCTTCGAGCATGTTGGATATTATGGCAGGTGGCCAAAAGTGGCGAAGAGCTTCTAGCTCAGGGAAACCACTCCAACAATACCAGCACAGTATCAACAGTCTTCGAGACTTTCGCATCAAATAATATGCGAAAACGTACAATCCACAAACTCGCCGAAGTCTACCAAGTAGCAACAACAAATCCATGGAGCGACACAGCTATCACCTTCAGCGCCAGCGATGAGCCCACATCTCGAACTACCAGAGCCCCGGCCGCACTGGTACTTAGTCCCATAGTGGACGGCTTTCGACTGACAAAAGTCCTCATGGACGGCGGCAGCGGACTAAACCTCATTTATGTGGAAACACTGCGGAAAATGGAAATCGATTGGAGCCGTATTGAGCGAAGCAGCACAACCTTCAGAGGAATAATACCTAGCCGGGAAGCGCGCTGCACCGGAAAAATCACACTTGATTTGGTGTTCGGCTCTTCGGACAATTACAGATCCGAAGAAGTCACATTCCAGGTGGCCCCGTTCAGCAGCGGCTATCACGCCATATTAGGACGAGAGGCATTCCCAATTTTTCAAGCAATACCTCATTACGGGTACATGAAGCTCAAAATGCCTGGGCCCAGCGGAATAATCACTCTCGTCAATGACCGGACACAAAGACTACCGAAAACAAGACAGCCACACTAGCCCTCGAGGCGCTATCCGAAGCCTTAGCAGCAGAGGAACTTACCGCGCTACGCTCTACGGAAAATAGGGACGATGTGATAGTTGATAAAAGATCCAAGTCCACCTCCTTCAAACCAGCAGATGAGATAGTCAAATTTCAGGTCCACCCAACGGACCCAACAAAGACGGCCTCTATCGGGGCATAGTTGAACCCCGAAGTGGACGCCGCACTGCGCGAATTCCTTCGGGAAAATTGGGACATCTTCGCCTGGCATCCTTCGGACATGCCCGAATCCTCGCAGTTGGCGTAACACAGCCTAAACATCCTAAAGGATTTAAGCCGACCAAACAGGCTCTTCGACGATTTTCCGAACCCAAAAGACAGGCAATGGGAGAAGAGCTAGCCAAGTTATTAGAAGCCGGATTCATTAGAGATATCAAACATCCGGATGGCTAGCTAATTTGGTGATGGTACCAAAGAAAGATAAATCCTGGCGTCTCGCGGTCGACTTCAAAGACCTCAATAAGGCTTGCCCAAAGGATCCTTTCCCCTCCCCGCATCGATCAAATTATCGATGCCACAGCAGGCACGATTCGTTGTGCTTCCTAGATGCTTACTCGGCTATCATCAAATCAAGATGGCGGAAGCGAATCAAGCCGCAACGGCATTCATCACTCCATACGGGCCATTTCGCTTCAACACGATGCCCTTCGGACTCAAAAACGCCGCGCAACATATCAGCGCATGATTCAAACATGTCCGCTACCCAGATCGGCAAAACAGTTGAGGCATACGTGACGACGAGTCGTCAAAACAAAACACGTCGAAACTTTAGTAGACGATTTGAGGCTCACATTCGACAACCTCGAGCATATTACATTGTGAATCCGGAAAAATGTGTTTTCGGCGTATCAGCCGGAAGCTGCTGGGCTTCATCGTATCCATGAGAGGGATCGAAGCAAATCCGCCAAAATCCGGGCTCACACAGTTGGATATCCCAAAGGACCTCAAGCAAATACAAAATTAACGGGATGCATGGCAGCATTAAGCCGCTTTATCTCCCGTTTAGGAGAGAAGGCGTTTCCCCTTTATCGCCTCCTAAGGCGCGCCGAACACTTCGAGTGGACGGATGCCGCCACTGCCGGACTCGAAGAAATAAAGGCCATATTGGCAACAAATCCGGTCCTGGCTGCGCCCACCCAGGGCGAACCGATGTTGTTATACATCGCGGCAACACAACAGGTTGTGAGCGTTGTCCTCGTCGTCGAACGAGCAATAGAAGGGCATAAATTCCCTCTTCAAAAACCAGTGTATTATGTATCCACTGTGCTAGCCCCCTGCAAATCCCGTTACCTGCACTATCAAAAGATAGCATATGCGGTGTTCATGGCGTCTCGAAAGCTTCGGCACTACTTTCAAGAATGTTCGATAACAGTGGCTTCTGAAGTACCACTCAACGACATTATAAATAACCGCGACGCAACGGGCAGGATTGCAAAATGGGCCATTGAGCTCTTGCCATTCGACATAACTTACAAACCTCGACGAGCCATAAAGTCACAAGTTTTGGCTGACTTCGTCGCCGAATGGACAGCGTTTAACTACCTAAAGAGTACGGCGATACTCCAATTGACTATGCACTTCGACGGCTCCAAAATGTTGGCGGATCGGGGGCTGGCGTCAGATCGACGTCCCCACCGGAGATACTGATCAAAGATGTACTTCAAATAATGTACACGGACTCCAACAACGCAGCCGAATATGAGGCCTTATTACATGGTCTCCGGATGGCAGTCTCCATGGGCATTCAACGCCGAGAGGTGCGCGGGGATTCAAACCTTGCAATATCCCAAATAAATGGAGACTTTGACGCCAAGGATCCAAAAATGGCGGCATATCGTAATGCTGTCTTGAAAATGTCAGCTAGGTTTGAAGGACTCGAATTCCATCACATAGCCCGAGATAACAACCAAGCGGCCGACATCACCGCACGATCGGTGCGTAAACGTGATGTTGTCCCTCCAAATATCTTCTCGAACGGCTCTTCAAGCCATCCGCACTATGGGAAGAGGAGTCCGTAGTGACAAACCGGAGAAAGCCGCACTAACCGGTGATTCAGCAGATAACGTAACACAATCCGCCCACGACATAATGGCGAATCGCGCGTGGATCGAACCTTTCCGCCTACTTACTTAGGCAGGAACTTCCAAGACCAAAATGAGGCCCGCCTGCATAGTCCGCGATCGAAGGCCTACAAGGTTCATGAGGAGAACTTTATAAGAAAAGTACTACCGAGTCCTTCAAAGGTGTATCTCCAAGAAGAAGGGCGAAACCTCTGGCTGAAATCCATGCGGACTAGGTGGACACCACGCAGAGTCTGGCCCTGGTTGGAAAGGCATTCCGTACATGATTTTATTGGCCGACGGCTCGGGCAGATGCACAGGACTTGGTCCAGCGATGCGTTGGTTGCCAGCTCTTCGCTAATCAGAGCCATATGCCACCCATCGCCCTCAAAACCATACCCATTACGGCCGTCATGTCCGGGGCTTGACATGGTCGGACCCTCAAAGGGGGAACCCATAAGAAAAGGTACCTGTTGGTCATGGTGGATAAGTTCACCAAATGGATAGAGGCCAAACCGGTCAAAACGGCAGAGTCCGGACCAGTGATAGACTTTATATCAGAGGTGGTACACCGTTACGGAGTCCCCCACAGCATCATCACGTATAACGGCACGAACTTCACAGCCGATGAAGTGAAGTCATGGTGCAAAAATATGGGCATGAAGCTCGACTATGCGTCAGTCTATCACCCTCAAACCAACGGTCAAGTGGAAAGAGCAAACGGTCTAATAATGAGCGGCATTAAACCCAGACTAGTGAGGTCACTCACTAAATCAGACACCCAATGGGTCGAGGAGCTCGAATCCGTACTCTGGGGGCTGCGGACAACGCCTAACCGTACTACCGGATTCACACCATTTTTTATGGTATACGGCGCAGAGGCAGTTCTGCCCTGCGACATTATTCATGACTCACCTCGAGTGCGCATGTATGAGGAAAGAGAAGCTGAGCTCGATCGGCGGGACAGCTTGGACACATTGAGGAAGAACGGACGTCGCGAAGGCTCGTTCCGCATTCTATCGGCAGCAGTTCAAGATATCAAAGCGAGAAGTACGGGCCAAAACTTACAACGTTGGCGAACTAGTTCTCGCTGCGGACAAGAAAAAGGACAAGCTCAAGCCGGATGGGAAGGCCCTTCATTATTGATCAAAATCTTGACCGGCGGAGCATACCGTCTACGAAATGCGTCGGACAACCGACTCGAGCCGAACCCATGGAACGCGGCCCGACTCTGACGATTCTATGCCTAGCACCGGACTAAGAGTTCGCCCCCCTTCCCCCGTCCAACCTTATATATTTCGCCTGTCCTCTTTTTCTCTTTTTATCCTTTTATAAATTAACAAATCCCTTCGGGGCCTATTTTCGCATTTTTTGCATACATACGTTGTGCCACCCGCACTCGTTATTCCTGAAGGCTTCTTTTACAGAAGCGCAACTATACGGGTTTTATACCCAACACATGTGTCATGCTTCCACATGTACCTTTTACTCGCCATTATATGCATCGATATGACTTAAGTTTTGGCCAAGCTGGGTTGCTGGCTCTGTGCTTACCCCTCACGTTCCCGATTGTTCGGCTAGGTGGTAAAGGAGCACCTCTGCGATTATTCTTGCCGGGTCAGCGGATGTGTACCTCAGTGGGTGAAGCCGAAAGCTAGCGTTCTTAAGGGAATATTCGGTCGGTGATTTAAAAGATGAATTTTTACCTTTTTTTCCATCTGCCCCCAGATGATTCACTGCTCCATTGGCAGTCCGGACATGCACTTTAGGGCATGCCACCCCAGCGAAAGGAACCCTTAACGGAACTATTCTCTCTGGAAGATGTTTCTTACTAACCATGTAATATAACATAACTAGTTGGGCACTTGTCTGATAAAGCACTAATGACCCCTACGCCTAGTGTCCATGCATACCACGGTTATTTCTTAAACCACAAAGGTATTCAGACGCACTCTGGACTCTAGGGTCCCGAGGTTGAAGCGAAAAGGTCGGCAACGACAAACGATCTACAATCCGGCTAGAAGGCATTTCACATGTCATTTTTAAAAAAAGGATAACATACACTGTCAAGTTCATTGATTGTATTCCTCCTCAATCCCGTCTAACAGGCTGTCTAGCTTACATTCCCGTTGGGAAAATTTAGCAGCCAGTTCTACCTGGCTGTACACTAAACTCACAGGGATCTCCTTCCCGTCGGGCCCCACCGGTCCAACTTCGGCCATATGGTTGGGATCCGCCTTCTTGTACCGCGTCTTCACCATAGCCCAAGCCTCCCTGGCACCTTGACGGCAGGCCGAAACCTTCCACAAACGAAAGCGCTGCCGCACTCCCTGTAGCTTCTCTGCAAGCTCCCCGAGGCCCTCGGGCGGGAAGAGGGATGGCCATAAAGCTTGTACGACGCCACTCATTGCCTGCCGAACTCGTTCGAACAGCTGCAACAGCTCGGGAAGTTGATCACCCATTGATACGGGCATCTCCTCCACAGGATGGCCCGTGAGTATACCTACAAGACATATTATGTCAAATCGCTTCCTTGCCGAACTCCTCTTCCTAAGAGAGTTCGCTCAAGCACTTACTATAGATGCTGCGACGAAGCCATTGATTCTCCTTAACGGAGCCGGACAGCTCGGCCTGTGCGCCTTTCAGCTCTTCTCCAAGCTTGGCGTTGGCATCTTGAAGCTTGTTCCTTTCTTGCTGAACTCTGTTCAGCACATTTTCGCCGGCTTTTAGCTGGCGTAGTAGCGCTTGCCTGTCCGGATCTTGTTCGGCACCACCTACAGTGTCGTTATCAGACTCGTGCGCACGCCGCACAGCGCTTCTATTAATTTGTACAAACATGTTACCAGGTGGGGTCGTTCCGTCTCCTCCTGCGGCAGCAAGCGCAGCCCCAAGTTGGGCCTTGCAAACTTGCAGCTCCCGGGACAGCCGGGCATTCTTCTCGTTAAGAGCCTGAAAGTTCATATGATCCTTAAATCAGTTAACATAACTAATTTAAGTCTCGGGGGCTACTAGTGTATACAACCATTAAAATTCCCTTACCCGTATGTCTTTAACATCTTTGCTCGCGGGCCCTGGTAAAACCATTTTGAGCAGCCCGAGATGCGCGTCCCCTGCGTTAAAGGCATCCCATGCCTCAGGGGAAAAGCACGCCTCTGAAATCTTGTCCGGCGGCGTCTATGATTCATAGAGCTCTCCACCTCCAACTTTGTGGCGGACGATGCAGCCGGTATCCTCCGTTGGAGTAGGAACGGTTCGCGTCTTGCGCTTGCCTCCCCCTCCGGTCCGGCGCTGAGCCGGCTGGTGTTGATTGGGTTGGCAATTCTGTGCTCGCAGTCCGGCGGCGCTTTTCTTCTATGAAGATCATGAGCACTTAGAAGTTTCTCGGAAACATTGCTCGAAAGATCAAACGCGAGCTATACCTCTGGGCGACGTTTCCGCCCAGACGGCGCTCCTTTTCTCCTCATGGTTCGGCTGGCCTCAGACGTCGGCCGCCGCAGTTTCGCTCCCGGCGGATCGGCGCTTCCTGCAAGACACCATCGTTCGCGAAGGTCAGAATAAGCAAGGATAAGATAACGGTGTCCGGACTTCGGTCTTGGTCACCTGGGATGCCGAACTTAGCCCGGGGTAGTCCGCCGTAATGGCGACCAACGCATCATCAACGCTTAGCTGGTGATACACCCCGTCGATTAGCTCCACCCCGAGGTCCGGGTCCTCTTCGGAGGCCGGACGCAGGGATCCTTCCGGGTCCTCGGGTTGTGGGGCAGGACTCACCATGTCCTCCATAGTCCGGCGTAGACTCTGCGCCGAAGACGGAATATAAGAGGCTTAAACTTTGAAAATACGGGTAAAGACCCTTTTTAGGTGTTCGCTTACCCATCCTCTGGGATTGATCATGGAAAACCCATCCACAGGGTTCGGACGAAGAAAGTCCTCCTTCTCCCCCTTGTACAGGCCGGACAGGATCTTCGCCAGATCCTCGGTCGAATCCGGGCCTTTGCGGCCATGCCGGGAGGCATCGTCCTCCCCATTGAAATCCCACATGGGGTGGCCTCTGTACTGCAGCGGCTGCACCCCCCGCTTGATGCATGTCGCCATGACTCCAATCATGGTCAAGACGGAATGAGCCATTAGTCTTATTCGGCCCATCAAGTAGTGGACGCTCTTGTCCTCCTCCAAACGGGGGCTCCGCAGGCGCCAGCTGAGGCGTTTCTTCAAGGGAGAAGCATCAAACTCCGGGAGGCCAATCCAGACTGGGTCAGGCAGCGGAGCATCGGCGATATAAAACCACTCCGAGGGCCAGTCTTCGGACGCCCTCTTGGGGGTGCCGGATAGGTATCCGGTCCCAGCAATGCGCCATATTTCGGCGCCGCCCACTTGATATATGGACCCCTGGTGAGAACGGGGTACGAGGCAGAACAGCCTCTTCCACAATGTGAAATGGGGCTCGATGCCCATGAATAGCTCGCAAAGAGCTACGTAGCCCGCGATGTGCAACACAGAAGCGGGCGTGAGGTGGTGGAGCTGAAGTCCATAGAACTTCAGGAGCCCGCGGAGGAACGGATCTATTGGAAATCCGAGCCCCCTTATTAGAGAGGGGACGAAACACACCCGCTCCCCCCTGTTGGGGCTTGGGGTGTCCACCGCCTGCCTCCCACCTTGATAAGTAACCATTCCGGCTCGGACCGGAACCATGAAGGCCGGAGGAAGCCATCCCTCCGTTTGGAGCTTTACTAGCTCGTTGTGCGAAATAAAGCACCTCCTCCAATCCCCCGGCGATGGGCTGGGAGCGCGTGAGGAAGAGCCGCGTTGACGATCCATGTTAGAATGGGTTTCAGGGTCAGAGGCGCTTCGGTGGAGTATACGCGGGAGGAAGATGGTGCGGTTTGGATCTGGATCCCTGCCCCTTTAATAGGCAGGTGACCCGCACAACCAGGGGGTAAAGTGTAAAGACTCCCTGGCTTTTCGCATTCGTGCGACGCGTGGAAGAGGGCCATAATTTGGCATAGAAGCCAAGAAGCACAGTATTCGAGGCAAAGTCGAACGCTGTTCGGCAGGAACATGGAATTTGAAGGGAGAACCCGCCTTGCAACGCCGAAGACTACAAGCACGCTGGACTTATCGTCATTGAAGCCTGGTTCGGGG
This sequence comes from Aegilops speltoides, assembly GCA_021437245.1. Classification (NCBI taxonomy): domain Eukaryota; kingdom Viridiplantae; phylum Streptophyta; class Magnoliopsida; order Poales; family Poaceae; genus Aegilops; species Aegilops speltoides. The sequence continues at coordinate 472,948,461 of CM038147.1, read as the reverse complement.
GCTACTGAGGGAGTCCTGGACTAGGGGGTGTCCGGATAGCCGGACTATCAATATCCGCCGGACTCCTAGACTATGAAGATAGAAGATTGAAGACTCCGGCTCGTGTCCGGAAGGTACTTTCCTTGGCGTGGAAGGTAAGCTTGGCAATACGGATATGTAGATCTCCTACCATTGTAACCGACTCTGTGTAACCCTAGCCTCTCCGGTGTCTATATAAACCGGAGGGCTTTAGTCCGTAGGACAACATTACATCTCAACAATCATACCATAGGCTAGCTTCTAGGGTTTAGCCTCCTTGATCTCGTGGTAGATCTACTCTTGTACTACCCATATCATCAATATTAATCAAGCAGGACGTAGGGTTTTACCTCCATCGAGAGGGCCTGAACCTGGGTAAAAACATTGTGTCCCTCGTCTCCTGTTACCATGCGCCTAGACGCACAGTTCGGGACCCCCTACCCGAGATCCGCCGGTTTTGACACCGACACACATGTTCTGCACTTCATGCTCTACAAGTTGGGGTGCTGTGCATACATGTTAGGGTGCATATTTATATCTTAATCCCTATTGCAAAAGTGCATGTTGCTGTTAACTACTGAAAACTACTGTAACTTGCTGATTTGTCATTTTTGTTGCATTTTGTGTGTGCATCCTTTGGGCATTAATTCTACATGTTTTAGGAGCATTTTTATTCCATATTTACAGGGGTGCAATCCATGTATTTTTATGACCTATAGTGAGTGAATCAAGCTTGTGAAGTGGGTCACTTGCTGTTAACTCTCTGTCAATGCTGAAACTGCTATATCATGTTGCCATGTTTGATTGATGCTACCAATTAATCCATGCATAATCTGGAGATGATTAGTTGAGATGTTTTATTTTCTATGCTATTCTATCATTAACTGCCTCTTGATGCCTTATATATGTCCTGTAGCATATGTTTTCATTGCCATGAACACGCTTATATAATGTTGCAGATTTCTGTCAACTTCATGATGCTATATTGTGAGCATGTTATTGAGTGATCCATGCCACTTATGGAGATTCTCCAATTATATGTTTTGTAGTATTCTATGAGTACTTTGTTAGCATGCCATTTTTGCTAATTTTGGAGATCATATGCCTCTGTTCCATGCTTGCAAACATGCCATCATAATGTTGCTATTTTACACTTGCTGAAACTGTTTCAACATTCAATATTGTCATGTTGGTTTTTACTAAGCCATGAGCCTTTTATATAAGATGCCATGATGTTATTTGCTCTTTCTTATGTTTACCTTGATGCCATGCCCTTGGTTGCTATGTTTGCTTTCTGTAGGTTGACTCTTTCTTGCTCTTAAGTTGCCATCATATTAACTCTGCTCATGCGTATGCTGCTGTGTTATTAAGTTGCATTTTTCATTGATCATATTGGTTTAATCTTGATACCTATTAACCTGAACCTTTAATTATATTTGAATTATGTCATCTATACATGAAGGGCATGTCAAGTTTGTGCTCATTTGCTTCCTGTAGCTTGTTTTTTTTATGATTGCAAAGAGCCTACTTGCTGTTTTGGATAGATTGTGGTTATATCTTGTTTTGAGTGTATGTGTTGCACCGTTGCTCCGTTTTGAGCATGCTCTATATGAAACTTGCTTAGTTTTACATGTAGCTTCCTATTAACTTGTTGCATTCATGTTTTGAGTGTGTTTGCTTGATGTTTGTATGCATTTTGCATCAATACCATGGTTAACTTGTTTTGCTCATATCTTCTAGGCCGTAGCTCCGAACTAAAGGAACTTTATATGTAACTTGACTAAAATTTCGTGTAGATCATCTTGGTGCATCTTAATTTGCTGTTTAACAACTTGAACATAAGGTTTATTCAGATCTGGACCAATTTCGAAATTTGCATATGAGGACTTACCGGAATTGTTACATGTTGTTTCCGGCCTCATTTAAACTTGCTTTGATGTGTTGCTCTTGTATGCATCATCTCTTGACATGGGTAGTATCATATAGCCTTGTCATGCATCATGCTTGGATGTGCATCATGTCATGTTTATGTGTTCCGTGTTTACCATGTGGTTTGCTTCTTTTCGGTTGTGCTTCTTCTCGTTAGTTCCTGTTTTGTTGCGATCATGAGGATTCGTTCGTCTACGCTTGGTTCGTCTTCGTGGCTTCATCTTCTTCATGGACTCATTCTTCTTCCTAGCGGGATTCCAGGCAAGATGACCGTCACCCTGGATCTCACTACTATCATTGCTATGCTAGTTGCTTCGTTCTATCGCTATGTTGCACTACCTATCACTTGTTTACCAAGCCTCCCAAATTGCCATGTCAGCCTCTAACCTTTTCACCCTTCCTAGCAAACCGTTGTTTGGCCATGTTACCGCTTTGCTCAGCCCCTCTTATAGCGTTGTTAGTTGCAGGTGAAGTTGAAAATTGCTCCATGATGGATAGGATTATGTTGGGATATCACAATATCTCTTATTTAATTAATGCATATACTTGGTAAAGGGCGGAAGGCCCGGCCTTATGCCTGGTGTTTTGTTACACTCTTGCTGCCCTAGTTTCCGTCCTACCGGTGTTATGTTCCTTGATTTTGCGTTCCTTACACGACCGGGTGTATGGGACCCCCTTGACAGTTCACTTTGAATAAAACCCCTCCAGCAAGGCCCAACCTTGGTTTTAATATTTGCCACGTAAGCCTTTTTCCCTTGGGTTCTGCAGACTCAAGGGTCATCTTTATTTTACCCCGGGGCCGATTGCTCGTCGTGAGTGTTGGTCCAACTCGTCGACCGCCGGTGTACCGGGGGCAACTCGGGCTGGCCTACCGGAAGTTTGGACAATCCGGTGTGCCCTGAGAACGAGATATGTGCAGCTCCTATCAAGATTTGTCGGCACATTCGGGCGGCTTTGCTGGTCTTGTTTTACCATTGTCGAAATGTCTTGTAACCGGGATTCCGAGACTGGTCGGGTCTTCCCGGGAGAAGGAATATCCTTCGTTGGTCGTGAGAGCTTATAATGGGCTAAGTTGGTACACCCCTGCAGGGTATAAACTTTCGAGAGCCGAGCCCGCGGTTATGTGGCAGATGGGAATTTGTTAATATCCGGTTGTAGAGAACTTGACACCAGATTCAAATTAAAACGCATCAACCGCGTGTGTAGCCGTGATGGTCTCTTTTCGGCGGAGTCCGGGAAGTGAACACGGTTTTGTGTTATGTTTGAACGCAAGTAGTTTCAGGATAACCCCTTGATCACTTCTAGCTTCTTGACGTTGCATTGCTTCTCTTCTCGCTCTTATTTGCGTATGTTAGCCACCATATATGCTTAGTCTTTGTTGCAACCTCACCACTTTACCCCTTCCTTACCCATTAAGCTTTGCTAGTCTTGATACCCATGGTAATGGGATTGCTGAGTCCTCGTGGCTCATAGATTACTACAACAACAGTTGCAGGTGCAGGTTATGCGATGATCATGATGCGAGAGTGATGTTTGCTTGTTTTGGAGTTCTTCTTCTGCTTCTTCTTCGATCAGGGGATAGGTTCCAGGTCAGCAGCTTGGGCTAGCAGGGTGGATGTCGTTGAGTTTCTGTTTGTGTTCATCTATAGTCAGATGTTGCTCTTATGTATGATGTCGCTGTATTCATGTGGCATTGTGTGCCTCTTGTATGTATCCTCAACTATTATGTAATTGTACAATGTAATGATATCCACCTTGCAAAGGCGTCTCTAATATGCGCTTCTATCCTTGGTGGGACCTTCAAGTTCCTTTAGGATAGGGTTGCATATTGGGCGTGAAAAGTTGGTATCAGAGCCTCGACCGACCTTAGGAGCCCCCCTTGTTTGATCGTGTAGCTTGGCCATTGTCGAGTCTAGAAGAAAACTGATTTCGGAGTCTAGTTATATTAGAGAGTAGGAATTCTTTTTACTCCTCAGCCCCTTCCTCGCTCTGGTGAGGAATCTTGACGTAGGTGTTTTGAATTAATCCTATTCCCTTTCAAACTTTCTTTAGGATCACACAGTTGGTTTTTTTGATCGTTGTTCCTCAGCTCTTTGCATCCGGTGCATTTCTCGTCAAGGTGATTCGACCCTCTCCGTTTTTGCAAGTTCAATCCTCAATTGTTTTCTTTTCCCACCCGCCCACCCTTTTTCTTCTCGGAGCCGGAGTCCGTAATCGAGTATCCATCCTACTCGTGTGAAGCCTTTGCTTTCTTTCAACCGGTGTTTTCTATTCAAGATATTCGTCGGTTCCCCCTTCCAAGTTGTCGTTGTTTTTCCCGCCCTCCCACCCGCTTCTTCCCAAAGCCTGAGTCTCTTTCGAGCATCAATTTCATTCGTGCGGAGCCTCTTCAGTCTTCCCTCAATTGTCTCAACCGGTGAATTCTCGTTTTGTTCGACATTCTTCATCTCTTTTTATTCTCCGGTGGATTCAATTCCAATTTTTGGTAGTGATTATATTCTTTCCCTCGGCTCAACTGTTTTCCCTACTCGTTCGCCTCTCGCCAGTTTATCCTTCCAGAGTGTTCAAGACATCTCAGGAGATTCATGTGTGTTCGAATTAATTCGAGGTTATCACCTCATTCAAATATTTCTATTGTTCCGGTGTATCATATATCTCTTCAACAATCCTTTCCAACCGTATTTTTCTCTTCAGTGGGCCCTAACCCACAGGTCTTTTCCAAGGATCTTACCTGACTCTTCTAATTTCCCGGAGATATTCTCAAATCATTTTCAAAGTTTGACGGAAGTATGAATTTCATCAGTCAGATCTTTTTCAAGATCAATTTCAAATCATTTTTCATTGTTGCCTCAACCTCTTCGCTTTTTGTTCCCCCGGAGCGCCTTAAAAATTTTGGTGGTGTTTCTCGTCGTCATTTGAAGATCGAAGAAGAGTTCCTCTTAAATCTTGTCCGTTCTCTCGAAGTTTCGTGGTTCTAGCTTCATGTTATCCTCTCGAATTATTCCATTTGTCAGATATTCCTTTTTCTTACCCATCCGGAGTATGTCAAAAGTTGTTTTCCCGTTTCTTTTCATCGAAGGCCATTGTTCCAGAAGAATTATTCGTCCTCACGTTTCAGCTACTAATATCCAATTATCCAGGTGCATCTGTCAAATACACTTTAATCAGCTTGTTATCTCTTCATTCTTTTGCATCTAAATCCCCTCAAGAATATTTGTTCTTCTAATTCTTCCCGGTGATTCATTCTCTTTCATCAGTCATTTTCGAATTCTTATGGTGGTTCGTTCAAGATTATTTTTCCTTGATTATCATTTTAATCCATTCGTTCTTTCCAATCCTAACGCTGGTTCATTGAAGACCTTCCTAAAGGTGGCGCCATATACTCCTCAATCCTTTTCAAGGGGAATAAGTTCCATGCCAAATCCGCTTGTCATTAATTAAATTTGATGAGGATAAGCATATTGTAATTCTTATTCTTACTTCTTCATCGTCAAGTAATCCCTTTCTTCGGAGTTTGTTCTTGATGAATAAATTCTAGTTCCAAGTGTTTCCATCTTTTATTTTCCGGAGTTCAAATTTCCTCGGCCATTTCATCGGAACCTCCATCTAAATCATCGCAAGACTCATCTTATTCTTTCATCCTTCATTCTATCTCATCAGCCTTTCGTCACCGGAGTTCTTCACGGTGGTTCTTCATGATTTAATTCATTCTTCAAGAGTTCATCAAGAATTTTGTTGGTGGAGTTCAAGTATCTTTTCTTCTCACGTCTCGAAGTGCAAATAATTCTTCCTTTTCTTCTGAAGTGGAGTTTTGCATTTCTTCAATCTTCTCAGCTTTTCAGACATTTGGTTGTGGTATAATTTCACCTCAAGTTTTGAGGTGTTTTTGATAAGTCCACAACAAGCTTATTCTTTCGTTGTTGATTTTCTCAATAACTCCATTCAATCCTTCCTTCTAAGTTCTTTTCATTCCATTGTTTTAGTTCTTCCGGAGACATTGTGTTGTTCATCTCGTCAAGTGTCATCCCATTGGGTGAAGTTCATGTTCTATTCCTTCCATTTTTAGTCGGAGTGCAGCCCAAATTCTTTCATTCTTATTCCTTTTCTATCTTCTTCTAACCGGAGTGCTTTCAGAGTCTACCTTGTTTCCATGAGCTTTTGATTCTTGTCATACTCGTCATTCCTCTTTTCTACCCGAGTTCTCCCGAATTTATTATTCTTCTTTCTTCTGCTCTTATTTCACCTCATCCTCTTTTCTCTTCCGTCTCAGCCCTAAGATCTCGAGACGAGATATCTTGATAGTGGAGGAGAGTTGTAACACCCTGAATCCGATGCGCCAGGTGTCTTCAAGTTATTCGCCCTCGTTGCTATGTTGTGTGCTTGCGTGTTGCACTTTGCCATGTCATCATCTGCATTTCATCTGCATGTTTTTCAAAACTTGCGACCGTCCGGGTCCTCCCAGTTCTTGTTTTGTGAGCCGCCGAAAAATGTTCTCGGAATGGTCCGAGATTTGCCGAGTGGCCTTGGTATATCACCGGTAGACCGCTCGTCAAATTTCCTTCCATTTGGATGTCGTTTGATGCCCCAATGGTTAACTGGGTAACCGCAAAAGCCCCTTTTGTCTTGCAGCCCAACACCCCTCCAAAACAGCCCGCTAGCCCACCTAACTCCCCTCCATGCTCTCCATCATTCGATCATGATCGTGTGGGCGAAAACCGCACTTCATTTGGACTCTCCTAGCTCCCCATACCTATAAATAGGCTCTCTTCCCCGAAATTCCAGATCAAATCCACCCCTAACCCTAGTCTTCTTCATCCTCCCGCCGTCGGACATGTCCAACCCGCGCCGGATGTGTCCGCGCCACCGCCATCGGCCAATCGAGTGTCGCCACGTCGCCCCCATCCACCCCGCAACCAACCAGCACCGGCCACGTCGTCTCCCTGGCTTCCATGCCGCCGTGGTCTGCCGAGCTCAGAAGCGAGCCCTTGAGCAGCCCAGCCGCGCCCGGCGCCACCGCCCGTGAGCCCGTTCGCCGAGCCCGCCACCGCGCCTCTCCTCCAGACGCTGTCGCAGCGCCTCGCCGGCGTCGACCCGATGCGCCACCGCCGCCGGTCCGGCCTCCCACGACCGCCACCGGACCCCGCGCCCGGCTCCCACCGCCTCACCTCGTGGCGCTTCGCCTCCCGCCGCCGCCGTCCGCCGGCGTGCCTCCTGCTCCCGGTCGCGCCACCGCCCCGCCGGCCTTCGCCTCCACGCCGGATCCGTCGCTAGCTCACCGCCGGCCATCTCCGGTGCCGGATCCGGGATCCCCAAGCCCGGATCCGCCTCGCCCTGGTCGCCGGCGCTCCTCTCCGCCCGTCCCCGAGGTCGCCTTGGCTTCCGCGCGCTCGCCGGAGCACGATGGCCATCGCCGAAGTTTCTCCTGGACCAGATCCACCGGGATCTCATCGAAACGCCGGCCCCGTCCCTGAATTTTATCAATATGTGCTCATGTTTTCCATGCCATAACTTGATGCTCGATGCTCCGTTTTGCATGCATAATATGTTAAAATGTTCATTGTTAGATTCTCTTCATTTCATTCCATTGTGGCATGCTTATTTGAGTGCATCTTGTTTCCATAATCGTCATTGCAAGAGTGCTATATGATGTTTACTGTTAGAATCTACTGATTGTTAACATCATTTGTGTATCTCGTGAGTGCAACAATTTTGAACCTGTTGATCCTATGATTATGATATTGATATGCACATGTTCTGCACTTCATTCTATACATGTTGGGGTGCTTTGCATTCATTTTAGGATGCATATTGATATCTTAATCCCTGTTGCAAAAGTGCATGTTGCTGTTAACTACTGAAAACTGTTGTAACTTGCTGATTTGTCATTTTTGTTGCATTTTGTGTGTGCATCCTTTGGGCATTATATCTACATGTTTTAGGATAATTTTGATGCCATCTTTATAGGGGTTCAATCCATGTATTTGTATATTACATATAGTGAGTGCATCAAGCTTGTGAAGTGGGTCACTTGCTGTTAACTTTCTGTCAATGCTGAAACTGCTATATCATTTTGCCATGTTTGATTGATGCTACCAATTAATCCATGCATAATCTGAAGATGATTAGTGATATGTTTCGTTTTCTATGCTATGCTATATCATTCCTTGCCTCTTGATGCCTTATATATGTCCTGTAGCATATGTTTTCATTGCCATGAACATGCTTATATAATGTTCCAAGTTTCTGTTAACTTCATGATGCCATGTTGTGAGTTTGTTATTGAGTGCTCCATGCCTCTTATGGAAATGCTTCAATTATATGTTTTGTAGTATGCTATTAGTAATTTGTTCAAATGTCATGTTTGATAATTTAGGAGATAGTATCCCTCTGTTCCATGCTTCCAAACATGCCATCATAATGTTGCTGTTTTACACTTGCTGAAACTGTTTCAACATTCAATCTTGTCATGTTGGTTTTTACTAATCCATGAGCCTTTTGAATATGATGCCATGATGTTATTTGCTCTGGGTTATGTTTACCTTTATGCCATGCCCTTGGTTGCTATGTTTACTTGCTGTAGCTTGTCTCTTTCTTGCTCTTAAGTTGCCATCATATTAACTCTGCTCATGTGTATGCTGTTATGTTATTGACTTGCATTTTGCATTGATCATATTGGTTTAATCTTGATGCCTATGAACCTGAAACTTTAATGATATTTGAAGTATGTCATCTGTACATGAAGTGCATGTCAAGTTTGTGCTCATTTGCTTCCTGTAGCATGTTGTTTTGATGATTGGAAAGAGACTACTTGCTGTTTTGGACAGATTGTGGTTATATCTTGTTTGGACTGTATGTGTTGCACCATTGCTCCGTTTTGAGCATACTCTATATGAAACTTGCTTAGTTTTACATGTAGCTTCATATTACCTTGTTGCATTCATGTTTTGAGTGTGTTTGCTTGATGTTTGTATGTATTTTGCATCAATGCCATGGTTAACTTGTTTTGCTCATATCTTCCAGGCCGTAGCTCCGAACTAAAGGAACTTTATATGTAACTTGACTAGAATTTCATGTTGATCATCTTGGTGCATCTTAACTTGCTGTTTAACGACTTGAACATAAGGTTTATTCAGATCTGGACCAATTTTGAAATTTGCATATGAGGACTTACCGAAATTGTTACATGTTGTTTCCGGCCTCATTTAAACTTGCTTTGATGTGTTGCTCTTGTATGTATCATATCTTGCCATGGGTAGCATCATATAGCCTTGTCATGCATCATGCTTGGATGTGCATCGTGTCATGTTTATGTGTTGCATGTTTACCATGTGGGTTGCTTCTTTCCGGTTGTGCTTCTTCTCGTTAGTTCCTGTTTCGTTGCGATCATGAGGATTCGTTTGTCTACGCTTGGTTCGTCTTTGTGGCTTCATCTTCTTCATGGACTCGTTCTTCTTCCTAGCGGGATTTCAGGCAAGATGACCGTCACCCTGGATCTCACTACTATCATTGCTATACTAGTTGCTTCGTTCTATCGCTATGTTGTGCTACCTATCACTTGTTTACCAAGCCTCCCAAATTGCCATGTCAGCCTGTAACCTTTTCACCCTTCCTAGCAAACCGTTGTTTGGCTATGTTACCGCTTTGCTCAGCCCCTCTTATAGCATTGTTAGTTGCAGGTGAAGTTGAAGATTGCTCCATGATGAACAGGATTATGTTGGGATATCACAATATCTCTTATTTAATTAATGCATCTATATACTTGGTTAAGGGTGGAAGACTCGACCTTATGCCTGGTGTTTTGTTCCACTCTTGCTGCCCTAGTTTCTGTCATACCGGTGTTATGTTCCTTGATTTTGTGTTCCTTACGCGGCCGGGTGTATGGGACCCCCTTGACAGTTCGCTTTGAATAAAACTCCTCCAGCAAGGCCCAACCTTGGTTTTAACATTTGCCACCTAAGCCTTTTTCCCTTGGGTTCTGCAGACTCAAGGTGCATGGCATCTTTTGTCCTACCCTCCCGTGGCAGCGGGGTCCTATTGGAAACTAAGGGATATTAAGGCCTCCTTTTAATGGGGTAACGGACCAAAGCACTAACACTTAGTGAATACATGAACTCCTCAAACTACGGTCATCACCGAGAGTGGTCCCGGTTATTGTCACTTCGGGGTTGTCGGATCATAACACATAATAGGTGACTATTGACTTGCAAGATAGGATCAAGAACTCACATATATTCATGAAAACATAATAGGTTCAGATCTGAAATCATGGCACTCGGGCCCTAGTGACAAGCATTAAGCATAGCAAAGTCATAGCATCATCAATCTCAGAACATAATGGATACTAGGGATCAAACCCTAACAAAACTAACTCGATTACATGGTAAATCTCATCCAACCCATCATCGTCTAGCAAGCCTACGATGGAATTACTCACGCACGGCGGTGAGCATCATGAAATTGGTGATGGAGGATGGTTGATGATGATGACGGCGACGGATTCCCCTCTCCGGAGCCCCGAACGGACTCCAGATCAGCCCTCACAAGAGAGTTTAGGGCTTGGCGGCGGCTCCATATCGTAAAACGGGATGAATCCTTCTCTCTGATTTTTTTTCTCCCCGAACGTGAATATATGGAGTTGGATTTGAGGTTGGTGGAGCTCTAGGGGGCCCACAAGGCAGGGGGAGCACCTCAAGGGGGTGGGTGCGCCCCCACCCTCGTGGACAGGGTGTGGGCCCCCTGGTGTTGATTCTTTCGCTAGTATTTTTTATTAATTGCAAAAATATTCTCCGTGGATTTTCAGGTCATTCCGAGAACTTTTATTTCTGCACAAAAATAACACAATGGCAGTTTTGCTGAAAACAGCATCAGTCCGAGTTAGTTCCATTCAAATCATGCAAGTTAGTGTCCAAAACAAGGGCAAAAGTGTTTGGAAAAGTAGATACGATGGAGACGTATCAGGGAGTTCTTAAGTAATATGATTAATTGAACTTTAATTTATGATGAACTTAGTACCTGATAGTATTTTGCATGTCTATGTTGTTGTAGATCAATGGCCCGTGCTACCATTCCTGTGAATTTTAATGCGTTCCTAGAGAAAGCTAAGTTGAAAGATGATGGCAGCAACTACACGGGCTGGGTCCATAACTTGAGGATTATCCTCATTGCTGCACAGAAGAATTACGTCCTGGAAGCACAGCTGGGTGCCAGGCCTGTTGCAGATGCTACTGATGACGTTAAGAACGTCTGGCAGAGCAAAGCTGATGACTACTCGATAGTTCAGTGTGCTGTGCTTTACGGCTTAGAATTGGGACTTCAAAGACGTTTTGAACGTCATGGAGCATATGCGAATTGAAGTTAATATTTCAAGCAAATGCCAGAGTTGAGAGATATGAAGTCTCCAACAAGTTCTACGGCTGTAAAATGGAGGAGAATAGTTCTGTCAGTGAACACATACTCAAAATGTTTGGGTATCATAATCACTTGACTCAGCTGGGAGTTGATCTTCCAGTTGATTGTGTCATTGACAAAGTTCTTCAATCACTGCCACCAAGCTATAAAGGCTTCGCGATGAGCTACAATATGCAAAGGATGAACAAGACTATTCCCGAGCTCTTCGCAATGCTAAAGGCTGCGGAGGTAGAAATCAAAGAGGATCATCAAGTGTTGATTGTCAACAAAACCACTAGTTTCAATAAAAAGGGCAAAGGGAAGAAGGGGAACTTTAACAAGAATGGCAAAAAGGTTGTTGCTCAAGAGAAGAAACCCAAATATGGACCTAAGGCTGAAACTGAGTGCTTCTACTTCAAAGGGACTGGTCACTGGAAGTGGAACTGCCCCAAGTATTTGGCAGATAAGAAGGATGGCAAAGTGAAAGGTATATATGATATACATAATATTGATGTGTACTTAACTAATGCTCACAGTAGCGCCTGGGTATTTGATACTGGTTCTGTTCCTCATATTTGCAACTCAAAACAGGGGTTACGGATTAAGCAAAGATTGGCTAAGGACGAGGTGACGATGCGTGTGGGAAATGGTTCCAAAGTCTATGTGATCGCGGTCGGCACGCTACCTCTACATCTACCATCGGGATTAGTTTTAGACCTGAATAATTGTTATTTGGTGCCAGCGTTGAGCATGAACATTATATCTGGATCTTGTTTAGTACGAGACGGTTATTCATTTAAATCAGAGAATAATGGTTGTTCTATTTATATGAGTAATCTATTTTATGGTCATGCACCCTTGCTGAGTGGTCTATTTTTGTTGAATCTCGATAGTAGTGATACACATATTCATAGTGTTGAAGCCAAAAGATATACGTTTAATAATGATAGTGCAACTTATTTGTGGCACTGCCGTTTGAGTCATATCGGTGTAAAGCTGATGGCCCACAAGTGTAGGGGATCTATCGTAGTCCTTTCGATAAGTAAGAGTGTCGAACCAACGAGGAGCAGAAGGAAATGACAAGCGGTTTTCAGTAAGGTATTCTCTGCAAGCACTGAAATTGTAGGTAACACATAGTTTTGTGATAAGATAATTTGTAACGGGTAACAAGCAATAAAAGTAAATAAGGTGCAGCAAGGTGGCCAAATCCTTTTTGTAGCAAAGGACAAGCCTGGACAAGTTCTTATAATGAGAAAAGCGCTCCCGAGGACACATGGGAATTATCGTCAAGCTAGTTTTCATCACGTTCATATGATTCGCGTTCGTTACTTTGATAATTTGATACGTGGGTGGACCGGTGCTTGGGTACTGAACTTTCTTGGACAAGCATCCCACTTATGATTAACCCCTATTGCAAGCATCCACAACTGCAAAAGAAGTATTAAGGTAAAACTATAGCATGAAACATATGGATCCAAATCAGCCCCTTACGAAGCAACGCATAAACTAGGGTTTAAGCTTCTGTCACTCTAGCAACCCATCATCTACTTATTACTTCCCAATGCCTTCCTCTAGGCCCAAATAATGGTGAAGTGTCATGCAGTCGACGTTCACATAACACCTCTAGAGGAGAGACAACATACATCTCATCAAAATATCGAACAAATACCAAATTCACATGACTACTAATAGCAAGACTTCACCCATGTCCTCAGGAACAAACGTAACTACTCACAAAGCATATTCATGTTCATAACCAGAGGAGTATTAATATGCATTAAGGATCTGAACATATGATCTTCCACCAAATAAACCAACTAGCATCAACTACAAGGAGTAATCAACACTACTAGCAACCCACAGGTACCAATCTGAGGTTTTGGTACAAAGACTGGATACAAGAGATGAACTAGGGTTTGGGAGGAGATGGTGCTGGTGAAGATGTTGATGGAGATTGACCCCCTCCCGATGAGAGGATCGATGGTGATGATGATGGTGATGATTTCCCCCTCCCGGAGGGAAGTTTCCCCGGCAGAACAGCTCCGCTGGAGCCCTAGATTGGTTTCGCCAAGGTTCCGCCTCGTGGAGGCGGAGTTTCATCCCGAAAGCTTGGTTATGATTTTTTCCAGGGTAAAAGACTTCATATAGAAGAAGATGGGCACCGGAGGGCTGCCAGGTGGCCCACGAGGTAGGGGGCGCGCCCAGGGGGTAGGGCGCGCCCCCCACCCTCGTGGATGGTGGGTGGCCCCCCTCATGTATTTCTTCTATTGAATATTTTTTAGTAATTCCCCAAATGACTTTCGTGGAGTTTCACGACTTTTGGAGCTGTGCAGAATAGGTCTCCAATATTTGCTTTCCAGCCCAGAATCCCAGCTGCCGGCATTCTCCCTCTTTATGTAAACCTTGTAAAATAAGAGAGAATAGCCATAAGTATTGTGACATAAAGTGTAATAATAGCCCATAATGCAATAAATATAGATATAAAAGCATGATGCAAAATGGATGTATCAACTCCCCCGAGCTTAGACTTCGCTTGTCCTCAAGCGGAAGCCGATATCGAAAAATATGTCCACATGTTTAGAGATAGAGGTGTCAATAAAATAAAATGCGGACATGAAAGCATCATGAGCATTCTTATAACAGCAACATATATATATATTGTCATATGATTTCTTATGCTCAAGTAACAACCTATTCACAATGTCAAGTATGATTCAGAAACTTCATTGAGAACTAGCAAACTATGCTCTTGGTCACTGAAGCAATTGCAATTTATCATAACATAGGAAAGAGTCAACATAAGAGCTTTTCAGCAAGTCCACATATTCAACTATCATTTAGTCTTTCACAATTGCTAACACTCACGCAATACTTATGGTTATGGAGTTTTAATCGGACACAGAGAAAGATAGGGGCTTATGGTGTTGCCTCCCAACCTTTTACCTCAAGGGTAATGTCAACACTAATAGTTCATGCTAACTTACATCCAATTGGATATATATATCAGGATCTTCCCAACACGAGGTGCTTGCCAAAGGTTAGAATGAAAAAGGGAAAGGTGAAGATAACCTTGACTCTTGCATAATGTAAAAGATAGGCCCTTCGTAGAGGGAAGCAGAGGTTGTCATGTGCTTTTAGGGTTGGATGCACGAAATCTTAATGCAAAAGAACGTCACTTTATATTGCCACTTCTGATATGAACCTTTATTATGCAGTCCGTCGCTTTTATTACTTCCATATCACAAGATCGTACAAAGCTTATTTTCTCCACATTAATAAGTCATACATATTTAGAGAGCAATTTTTATTGCATGCAACATGACAACTTACTTGAAGGATCTTACTCAATCCATAGGTAGATATGGTGGACTCTCATGGCGAAAACTGGGTTTAAGGATATTTGGAAGCACAAGTAGTATCTCTAACTGGTGCAAGGAATTTGGCTAGCATGAGGGGGGGAGGCAAGCTCAACATGTTTGAATGATCCATGACAATATACTTTAACTGAGATGTGAGAAAACATAACCCATTACGTTGTCTTCCTTGTCCAACATCAATACTTTAGCATGTCATACTTTAATGAGTGCTCACAATCATAAAAGATGTCCAAGATAGTATATTTATATGTGAAAACCTCTATTTCTTTATTACTTCCTATTAATTGCAATGATGACCAAAACTATGTTTGCCAACTCTCAATAACTTTTAATCATCATACTTTCTATATGTGAAGTCATTACTCTCCATAAGATCGATATGAACTCTTTTATTTCTTTTTATTATTTCTATGCACTTAAGATCATAGCAAGATAGAAAAGCCCTTGACTCAACACTACTCTTTATTATATATAGCTCACGGACTCGATTACATAGAGGGATCACAAAGCAAAACTCAAAAGTAATTCATGCCAAAACTTTATTCTACTAGATCAAGATATTACCAAAAGGATCGAACTAAGTAAAACGGTAAAGATAGGAGTGTGATGGTGATACGATACCGGGGCAACTCCCCCAAGCTTGCCAGTTGCTAAGGGAAGTGTCCATACCCATGTGTTTATGTCCTCGGAGGTGGTGATGATGGAGTGGTTGATGATGTGGGCTTGTCGTCCGTCTTCCAAGGCATAGGCTCACCATCATAGAAGGATGATCAAGTCTCTGGGATCCTCAAATCTGCAGCCAAACTCATCCTCTTGAATCTATATTCATACTCACAGTTTTGGTTTTGCAGGTCATAGATCTGGGCTTGGAGGTGCTCGATTTTCTCATGAAGCTTGAAGATGGTTTCCTCAATATTCTTGGCGTCCAGCTTGTGGTTGTTGGTGAACTCTGCGATCATCATCTGGTTGGCGTTGAGTCCGCGCTCCACCATCCCTTGGCACTTGAAAACATGTTGTTCCATTGCTTCAAGCTTTATCTCCATGCTTTCGTACTCCTTGGTCCCTCCACATCGTGGATGTGCAGCACCCCCTCACGCATCTCAATGGTTTGAGGGTGATACAGCACCTCCGCGAGGTAGGGGTTGATGTCCCTCTCGAAAAACTTGTCCTTCGGGGCGCTTGAAGGTGTCATGGTGCTCTAGATCTGTCAGAAAAACAACTCGAAACAAAGAGAGAGGATTTTTGCATGATACGGTGGTCAAAACCTTCGGGAGATTATATAATGAATTTTTACCGGCCGAAAGAAGTATCGTGCAAGAAAACGGAGTCCGGAGAGCACGCGAGGTGCCCATGATGCAGGGGGCTCGTCCAGGGGGTAGGGCTCGCCCTCCACCCTCGTGGACGCCTCGTGTCCTTCCCGGACTACTTATTTTTTTCCTATTTTCTTAAATATTCCAAAACGGAGAAAAAATGCTATTAGAACTGTTTTGGAGTCGGTTTACTTACCGTACCACATACCTATTCCTTTTCGGAGTCTGAAATGTGTTGGAAATTGTCCCTTATGTATTCCTCCGGGGTCACGGTTTCAATAACATTAGTTTCAACATTTATTGGATTACCTGAGATATAATGTTTGATTCTTTGATCGTTCACCACCCTCGGACTTGTGCCTTCGAGGTTGTTGATTTTTATGGCACCGGAACGATAGACCTCCTCGATATCGTAAGGGCCTTCCCATTTAGAGAGAAGTTTTCCTGCAAAAAATCTTAAACGAGAGTTGAAAAGCAACACATAATCACCTACATTAAACTCATGCTTTTGTATCCTTTTGTCATGCCATCTTTTAACTTGTTCTTTAAATAGTTTGGCATTCTCATAGGCCTGGGTTCTCCACTCATCAAGTGAGCTAATGTCAAATAGCCTCTTCTCACCGGCAAGTTTTAAATCATAATTGAGCTCTTTAATGGCCCAATATGCCTTATGTTCAAGTTAAAGAGGTAAGTGACATGCTTTTCCATAAACCATTTTATATGGAGACATACCCATAGGATTTTTATATGCAGTTCTATAAGCCCATAATGCATCATCAAGTTTCTTGGACCAATTCTTTCTAGATCTATTAACAGTCTTTTGCAAAATTAACTTGAGCTCTCTATTGCTAAGTTCTACTTGGCCACTAGACTGTGGGTGATACGGAGATGCAATTCTATGATTAACATCATACTTAGCAAGCATTTTGCGAAAAGCACCATGAATAAAATGTGAACCACCATTAGTCATTACATATCTAGGGACTCAAAACCTCGGAAAAATAACTTCTTTAAGCATCTTAATAGAGGTGTTATGATCAGCACTACTACTCCCTCCGTCTAGGTGAGTAAGTCATCTTATGTTGTGCACCGTGACCAAGGAGGAGGGGAAAATGAGAGTAGTTAATGTTCATTTGCTAATTAATAGCATTGCATGCAATGAACTAACCAATGCATGTCGTGTTTGGTAGTCTCATGTCATTAAAAGCATGCACACCCCACATCTCTTATTGGTTGATATGTCAAGAAACAAGAAACGAGGTAGGATTTAATGCACCGCGCCTAAGAGTTTTGGGAATATTTGGTTTTCGTAAGATGACTTACACACCTAGACGGAGGGAGTAGTTGGAATAGCTTCTACCCACTTAGTAACGCAATCAACAGCAACTAAAATATGTGTATATCCATTAGAGGCAGGAAACGGTCCCATATGATCAAAGCCCCAAACATCAAATGGTTCAATAACAAGAGAATAATTCATAGGCATTTCTTGACGTTTACTAATATTACCAATTCTTTGACATTCATCACAAGACAAAACAAACTTACGGGTATCTTTGAAGAGAGTAGGCCAATAAAAACCGGATTGCAATACCTTATTTGCAGTTCTATCTCTAGCGTGGTGTCCTCCATATGCCTCAGAGTGACACTTGCGTAGGATCTGTTCCTGTTCATGCTCAGGTACACAACGTCTAATAACACCATCTACTCCTTCTTTATAAAGGTGTGGGTCATCCTAGAAGTAATGTCTTAAATCATAGAAGAACTTTTTCTTTTGCTGGTATGTAAAACTAGGTGGTATGAATTTAGCAACAATGTAATTAGCGTAATCAGCATACCATGGAGCAGTACGAGAAGCATTTATGACAGCTAATTGTTCATCAGGAAAGCTATCATTAATAGGTAGTGGGTCATCAAGAACATTCTCTAACCTAGACAAGTTGTTTGCAACGGGGTTCTCAGCTCCCTTTCTACCAATAATATGCAAATCAAATTCTTGTAGCAATAGAACCCATCTAATAAGTCTAGGTTTAGCATCTTTCTTTTACATAAGATATTTAATAGCAGCGTGATCAATGTGAATAGTTACTTTAGAATCAACAATATAAGGTCTAAACTTATCACACGCAAATACAACTGCTAAGAATTCTTTTTCAGTAGTACCATAATTTCTCTGGGCAGTGTCTAGAGTTTTACTAGCATATTGAATAACATTTAATTTCTTATCAACTCTTTGTCCTAGAACAGCACCTACAGCATAATCACTAGCATCACACATAATTTCAAAGGGTAAATTCCAATCAGGTGGCTGAACAAAAGGTGCAGAAATCAAAGCTTTCTTAAGTATTTCAAATGCTTCTACACAATCATCATTGAAGACAAAAGGAATATCTTTTTGCAATAAATTAGTCAAAGGCCTAGAAATTTTAGAAAAGTCCTTAATGAACCTCCTAAAAAAACCGGCATGACCAAGGAAACTTCTTATACCTTTAATGTCCTTGGGACATGACATGTTTTCAATAGCATCAACTTTAGCTTTATCAACTTCAATACCTTTCTCAAAAAATTTATGCCCCAAGACAATGCCTTCATTAACCAAAAAGTGGCACTTTTCCCAATTCAAGACGAGACTAGTATCTTCACATCTCTGCAAAACTCGATCAAGGTTGCTCAAGCAATCATCAAAAGAGGATCCATAAATGGAAAAATCATCGATGAATACCTCACAAACCTTTTCACAGAAGTCAGAGAATATAGCCATCATGCACCTTTGAAAGGTAGCAGGTGCATTACATAAACCAAAAGGCATACGTCTATAAGCAAAAGTACTGAAAGGGCAAGTAAAAGTGGTCTTTTCTTGATCCTCCGCTGACACAGGTATTTGAGAAAAACCAGAGTAACCATCTAGAAAGCAAAAATGTGTATGTTTGGATAGTCTCTCTAGCATTTGATCAATAAAAGGTAAAGGGTAATGATCTTTTTTAGTAGCTTTATTTAATTTGCGGAAATCAATTACCATCCTATAACCTATAATAATTCTTTGCGGGATCAATTCATCTTTATCATTAGGAACAACAGTAATACCTCCCTTCTTAGGGACACAATGGATAGGACTTACCCACTTACTATCAGCAACGGGATAAATTATACCTGTCTCGAGGAGCTTTAGTATTTCTTTTCTTACCACTTCCTTCATCTTAGGATTTAATCGTCGTTGGTGATCAATGACTGGTTTGGCGTCTTCCTCCAATTTTCTTTTGTGTTGGCATAGAGTGGGACTAATGCCCTTAAGACCATCAAGAGTATATCCAATAGCAGCACGGTGCTTCTTCAAAGTTTTCAATAATCTTTCCTCTTCCTGCTCTGAAAGGTTAGCACTAATAATAACAGGATATATCTTCTTTTCATTAAGATAAGCATATTTAAGAGTATCAGGTAATGGTTTAAGCTCAAACACATGATCACCCTTGGGTGGTGGAGGATCCCCTAGGATTTGAACAAGCAAGTTGTGTTTCAAAATAGGACCCTGTTTAAAGAATACTTCATCTATTTCCCTTCTTTCATTCATAAACATATCATTTTCATGGTCTAGAAAATATTGTTCTAAAGGATCAGTGGGAGGCATGGTAATAGAAGCAAGACCAATAATTTCATCCTTACTAGGCAATTGTTTATCATGGGGTTGTCTATGAAATTTAGCAAAATTAAACTCATGAGACATATCCCCTAAGCCAATTGTAACAACATCTTTTTCGCAATCAACCTTAGCATTAACAGTATTCAAGAAGGGTCTACCAAATATGATGGGACAAAAGTCATCTTGTGGGGAACCAATAACAAGAAAATCAGCAGGATATTTAACTTTCCCACATAAGACTTCAACATATCTAACAATCCCAATTGGTGAAATAGTATCTCTATTGCCAAGCTTAATTGTAACATCAATTTCTTCTACCTCAGCAGGTGCAATATCATGCATAATTTCTTTGTATAAGGAAAAAGGTATTGCACTAGCACTAGCACCCATATCACATAAGCCATGATAACAATGATCTCCTATTTTAATAGAAATAACAGGCATGCCTACAACAGGTCTATGTTTCTTAGCATCAGGTCTAGCAATTCTAGCAGCTTGTTCACAGAAATAAATAACATGCCCATCATTATTATCAACCAAGAGATCTTTAACCATAGCAATACTAGGTTCAACTTTAATTTGCTCAGGGGGTGTATTTGTTCTAGTATTACTCTTACGAACCACAGTTGAAGCTTTAGCATGATCCTTTATCCTAACAGGGAAAGGTGGTTTCTCAATATAAGTGGAAGGAACAATAGGATCATTATAAGTGATAGTCTTTTCTTCAACTGTAATAGGTGCAACTGCTTTTACTTCAATGGGAGGATTATATTTAAACCACTTCCTCCTTAGAGATATCAACATGAGTAGCAAATGATTCACATAAAGAAGCTACTATCTCAGAGTCAAGTCCATATTTAGTGCTAAATCCGCGAAAAGCATCAGTATCCATAAAAGATTTAACACAATCAAACTTAGGTGTCATACCTGACTCCTTACCATCGTTGGAATCCCAATCTTCAGAGTTGCGTTTAATTCTTTCCAATAAATCCCATTTGAACTCAATAGTATTCATCATAAAAGACCCGGCACAAGAAGTATCAAGCATGGTGAGATTGTTGAGAGAAAGCCGAGCATAAAAGTTTTGAATAATCATTTCTCTGGAGAGCTCATGATTGGGGCATGAATATAACATTGACTTAAGCCTCCCCCAATCTTGAGTGATACTTTCTCCTTCGCGAGGCCAAAAATTATATATATAATTACAATCATGATGAACAAAATGCATAGGATAAAACTTCTGGTGAAATTCCAATTTCAATCGTTTATAGTCCCAGGATCCCATATCATCACATAGCCTATACCATGTCAATGCATATCCCTTCAAAGACAAAGGGAAGACCTTCTTCTTAATAACATCATCTGGCATACCTGCAAGTTTAAATAATCCAAAAACTTCATCCACATAGATAAGGTGTAAATGGGATGCAATGTTCCATCTCCTGCAAAGGGATTAGCTAGCAGTTTCTCTACCATACCAGAAGGAATCTCAAAGTAAACATTTTCAGTAGGTTCAGTAGGTTGAGGAGCAACTCTTTGCTCTACTGGTCAGGGTGAAGATACCCCGAACAAGCCCCTCAAAGGATTAGTTTCCATAGTAACAAGTGACAGTAAATTTCAGCACACTATATAAATGTTTCCTTACCAAGTTCCACTTACAAAAGGCGCTTCACTCCCCGGCAACGGCGCCAGAAAAGAGTCTTGATGACCCACAAGTGTAGGAGATCTATCATAGTCCTTTTGATAAGTAAGAGTGTCGAACCCAACGAGGAGCAGAAGGAAATGACAAGTGGTTTTCAGTAAGGTATTCTCTGCAAGCACTGAAATTGTAGGTAACACATAGTTTTGTGATAAGATAATTTGTAACTGGTAACAAGCAATAAAAGTAAATAAGGTGCAGCAAGGTGGCCCAATCCTTTTTGTAGCAAAGGACAAGCCTGGACAAGTTCTTATAATGAGAAAAGCACTCCCGAGGACACATGGGAATTGTCGTCAAGCTAGTTTTCATCACGTTCATATGATTCGCGTTCGTTACTTTGATAATTTGATATGTGGGTGGACCGGTGCTTGGGTACTGCCCTTTCTTGGACAAGCATCCCACTTATGATTAACCCCTATTGCAAGCATCCGCAACTACAAAAGAAGAATTAAGGTAAACCTAACCATAGCATGAAACATATGGATTCAAATCAGCCCCTTACGAAGCAACGCATAAACTAGGGTTTAAGCTTCTGCCACTCTAGCAACCCATCATCTACTTATTACTTCCCAATGCCTTCCTCTAGGCCCAAATAATGGTGAAGTGTCATGTAGTCGACGTTCACATAACACCACTAGAGGAGAGACAACATACATCTCATCAAAATATCGAACGAATACCAAATTCACATGACTACTAATAGCAAGACTTCACCCAATTCCCTTGGAGTTTACCCTCCGGCTTCCGAGAGAGGCACACTAGATGGCATCTCTATCTGTCCTAATCCTCATCAAGCCATGAGATCATCAAACAATCGAGAGAGCTCTGAAGTACAAGAAGAACTTCCTTCTAGGAGGCCTTTAGACAGGTTACATCATAACAATTTTCACAATTTGATTCATAACTATGGGTTCGAAAACACTCCTCGTGTGCATATATCGTCCAATTGGGACATGTCTCGTCCAAGAGAAAGTGATGCAAGAACGAACTCTTGGGGTCCAAAAAATAAGCATATCATGGCTGAAGTAAAGAAGAACACTAAGTTGCTTCACCAAGTTCTTTGGGAGATCCATAGTTTAAGAGAGGCATTCAGAGATATATTGGACAAGATCGCTACCACTTCATCACCACCAACTCATTCTTCATCACCAAAAGAATATTGAGTATCAGGTATGGGCACTCCCCTTGGCTTTCGCCAAGCTTGGGGGAGGTGCCCCGGTAATGTATCACCTCCACTATCTTTTTCCTTTACTTTTCTTAGTTCGATCCATAGTTATCTTTTGCTTTAGATGAATAAAAGTTTAGTTCGATCCTTTGCTTTGAAAGTTTGCTTAGTGATTTATATTTGTAATTGTGTTCGAGAGATATAATAAAGTTTAGTTTGAGTTTTGCTTCTTTTACTTTCATGTTTCAATAAAAGAAAGGAAATAAATGAAAAAGAGCATATGCTAATCTTATGGTGAGTAATGACACCACACATGGAAAAGTATAAGTAGAAAAAAATTATTGTAGATTGACAAACATAGCATTGGTCAACGATGCAACTCATGAAAGAATTAATAAGGAAAGAGAAGATTCACATGCAAATACACTATCCTGGAAATCATTTGTGATTGTGAGCACCCATCAAAATATTATATGCCAAAATTGTTGACGTTGGACAAGGAAGACAACGTAAAGATTTATGTTTGTTCATTTCGCATAGAAGTTTTATTGTCATAGATCCTTCAACATGTGGTGTTTGCCCCCATCTTTGCTAGCCAAAAAATTCACACTAAGTAGAGATACTACTTGTACATCCAAAACCCTTAAACCCAAATCTTGTTTTGAGAGTCCACCATACCTACCTGTGGATTGAGTAAGATCCTTCAAGTAATGAAAATTGAGAAAATTGCTTCAAGTTGTCATCGGTGCAATAAGGTAATAAAAATTGCTTCTAAAAGTGTTGATCATTTAGTGTAAGAGAAAATTGAGCGTTGTATGAACTTGTGATGGCGAAGACTAAAAGCGATAGACTGCATAGTAAAGGTTGCCATCATAAGGGGCAATATAACGTGACGTTCTCTTGCACTAAGGGGTCGAGCATACAAACAAAAAGCGCATGGCAACCTCTGCTTCCCTCTGCGAAGGGCCTATCTTTTACTTTTATGTACTTACTTTCATGTATGAGTCAAAGTTCTTCTCTTTATTCCTTTTTATTTTCTCTTTTGGCAAGCATCATGTGGTGAGGAAAGATCTAGGCACATATATCCAGATGAACATGGGTAGCATTAGTTATTATTATTGACATCACCCTTGAGGTGAATACGTTAGGAGGGGAAACTATAAGCATCTATCTTTCTATGTGTCCGGCTGAAACGTTTTGCTCATGTGTACGCGGTGAGTGTTAGCAATCATAGAAGGCTATATGATGGTTGAGTATGTGGACTTGCCTAAAGGCTCCGACACGTGGCCCTTCCTGAAAAGATGATGAATTGTAGTTGCAAAGTTGACTGAGAACATAGTTTGTTGGTTTCCAATAGAGTTTATGCTTTATACTTCGATGTTGTGATGAATTGTTACTTATTCATGAGAAGTCTATGATACAATTTCTATGATAAAAATTTTATGTTGAGGTTTGTTGTTGTCATAATAAGTTACATGATGCTTCTATGTCCGTATTTTGTTTTTATCGACACCTCTCTCTCTCTCTCTAAGCATGTGGACATGTTTTTCGGTTTCGGTTTTCGGTTGAGAACAAGCGACATCTAAGCTTGGGGGAGTTGATATGTCCATGTTTCATCATGTTTACCTACTGTTATTTATGTTGTTTTATTGCATAATAATGCTTTTTGGAGTAATTCTAATGCCTTTTCTCTCATAATATGCAAGGTACACACAAAGGGGGAGAATTCCGGCAGCTAGAAATCTGGACCTGAAAAAGCTACGTCGGGCTACCTATTCTACACAACTCCAAATGAGCTGAAACTTCACGAGGATTTTTTATGGAATAAATGAGAATTTTTGGAGCCAATAAGTACCAGAGGGGGACCACCAGGTGGGCACAACCCACCTGGGCGCGCTAGGGAGCCCAGGCACGCCCTGGTGGGTTATGCTCACCTCGGCCCACCTCCGGTGCCCCTCTTCTGGTACATAAGTCATTTTGACCTAGAAAAAATAAGGGGAGGACTTTCGGGATGAAGCGCCGCCGTCTCGAGGTGGAACCTCGGCAGGAGCACTTTTGCCCTCCAGTGGAGCGATTCTGCCAGGGGAACTTCCCTCCAGAGGGGGAAATCATCGTCATCATCATCACCAACAACTCTCCCATCCCGGGGAGGGCTATCTCCATCAACATATTCAACATCACCATCTCCTCTCAAACCCTAGTTCATCTCTTGTCTTCAATCTTTTTACCGGAACTATAGATTGGTGCTTGTGGGTCACTAGTAGTGTTGATTACATCTTGTAGTTGATTACTATATGGTTTATTTTGTGGAATATTATATGTTCAGATCCATTATGATATTTAATACCCCTCTGATCTTGAGCATGATTATCATTTGTGAGTAGTTAATTTTGTTATTGAGGTCACGGGAGAAATCATGTTGCAAGTAATCATGTGAACTTGATATGGGTTCGATATTTTGATGATATGTATGTTGTGATTCCCTTAGTGGTGTCATGTGAATGTCGACTACATGACACTTCACCATATTTGGGCCTAAGGAAATGCATCGTGGAGTAGTTATTAGATGATGGGTTGCGAGAGTGACAGAAGCTTAAACCCTAGTTTATGCGCTATTCCGTAAGGGACCGATTGGATTCGAAAGTTTAATGCTATGGTTAGAATTTATTCTTAATACTTTTCTCGTAGTTGCGGATACTTGCGAGGGGGTTAATCATAAGTAGGAGGTTTGTTCAAGTAAGAACAACACCTAAGCACCGGTCCACCCACATACCAAATTATCAAAGTAGTGAACACGAATTGAGCCAACATGATGAAAGTGAATAGATGAAATTCCCATGTACCATCAAGAACAGTTTGCTTATCATAAGAGACCATTTTGGCCTGTAATTTGCCTCAAAAGGATTGGGCTACCTTGCTGCACTTTTGTTACTACTACTGTTACTTGTTCGTTACAAATTATCTTGCTATCAAACTACTCTGTTACTTACAATTTTAGCACTTGTAGACATTACCTTGCTGAAAACCGCTTGTCATTTCCTTCTGCTCCTCTTTGGGTTCGACACTCTTACTTATCGAAAAGGCTACAAATGATCCCATATACTTGTGGGTCATCAAGGCGTCAATGGTGGCCTCAATGGCGAGGTGCTCCTCCAAGATCTTGGGGTTAGCACGCATGGCATCCATCATGATGTCATCCGTGCATGCGGTCGCGGTTTGCTTCTCCGCTGCCAAATGCTCCTTGAGCTCCTAACTATAATGCATGCACCATGGCTTACAGCGGTGCTTATCTGGAGGAGGATGGGTCGGTAATTTGGGTGGAGTGTGTCGAGCCAGTAGTCGGGGCATGTGGGATGTAGAAGGAGGAAGAGGCTAGAGGTCGGGTGTGGATTATCTGACTAGATCGACGAGGCCGAGCAGCAGGAAGGAGCATCGCCGGTGAGGATGTGGCACTGCAAGCAAGCAGTGAAGGTCTGTACTTGGAAGGGAATGCGAAAACAGGGAAAATGTGGATTTTGTCCAGGAGGAGGGGGAGGTAGATATTTCCGCGGAAGCCGAAAATTTGGCTCGATGTTGCGAAAAATTGGTGCGCAAAGTGTCATCAGACACGGTCCCTTATTCAGCACTGTGTAGATATGTGAGCATCACAAGCGATTCATATAGTTTATCCCATGTGCGATGAGTTTGAATGTGCATATTTTTGTCCGAGCTTCCCTAGTAATCCACGTCATTGCATAATTTGGGTACACAAAAGATCCTACATCACACCTTCACTTCTTAATCGAGCAAGTTCAGCAATTAAATAAAGCTAGTTGACCTAAACATTACTCTAACAAAAGATAGGCGCTCTAAACAAAGACTACTACTCCGGCTGGCGCTCGTCGATCTCCGTCGCCTCCTCCATGTCCAGCTCAATCCCGATGATCTCCTGGGGAAGGGGCTCCATGGCATCCATCGCAACATACTTGGCAAGCATCCCGCCATTCGTGTCCGCCATCTCATTGGAAAAGGCTGCCACAAGCTAGGTGTGGGAGGCCGCAGTTTGGGCTTGGACGGGCTCCATCGAGGCAAGGTATGCCGCGAATGAACAGCCGGCTGCTCGAATGCTCTTGGCAAATGCCAACTGTTCGGTCGTGGTTTGTCGACCATTGTCGGAGAAGCTTCATGCAATTTGTGCGGTGACTACCAGGAGCTGGGCGTGGGCGGCCTCGACATGGGCATCAGTGGCCTCCATCGGGGCTAAGGCGGCCGCTACAGAACAAACAACTGTTGTGCTGCTCTCACCATTTTCTATCCCCATCGCAGATGTTATTGCCGCCATCTAAGCTGCAACAGCGACCGTTTCAGCTGCCATAACTGCCCGGTCGCAGATTGCGACCGCGCTCAAGCAGGTTGTTAGCATGCTGATGGCGGTTGTGGCCGCGCTCTCGCTGGAGTGGGCCGCCAAAATTGCCCTCACAACGCGGGTCCATGTCCCCATCTATGAACGATGATGATTGAATAGTGAAATGATATTTGGGGAGCTAGTGAGCTTGGCGCACCGGCTGTGGACTGTAGCCGACAAACCTTCTCGTGTAAGCCATATACTATGACAGTGCTTCAAGATATTTTGTACTGCATCTCACATAGTTGGTGATAATAAGCTATGTGTGATGTACTTGATTTTTCGTCTTGATCTGAAATACAAAATGGGGTCATAGTGGCAAATGATGGTGTTTGAATTGCTAGAACTTTTATCTGCAGTGAACATGCAACTATAGGAGTGTCGTCAAAAATTTGGAATTATTCAGGGTTCGTTTGGACATTTTTATACATTAACTTAGTTTTATAGACATTTAAGGTGCATAATTCAAAATTAAACTACATGCACATGCTCTGGTGCACCAAAA
Source organism: Aegilops speltoides (assembly GCA_021437245.1). Classification (NCBI taxonomy): domain Eukaryota; kingdom Viridiplantae; phylum Streptophyta; class Magnoliopsida; order Poales; family Poaceae; genus Aegilops; species Aegilops speltoides. Next base: position 472,921,050 of record CM038147.1, on the reverse strand, counting down.
AGGGTTGTGAAATCATATATGTGTCCATGGGTGGATTCTTAGGTCCCATGGAAGAAATGGGAATGAATTTCAAACACCTCAGCACCGTGGCTCGCCCGCAAACGTTAAGATACTTGGTTTTGAAATTCTAGTAAACCAAAATCTCGTCTAAAATTCATGAAACTTGTCATGCTATCATGGAATGGCACCAACATGATGTGGTAAAAAAATTGCCCCATTTGGGGCGGGTTTTGGTATAAACTTCTCACAAGAAGCCTCATGGTTCCGGTAGGGAATATGTCACCTTTGTGGATGAAACTATATTCATTGTCTCTTCTTGCTTTCAATTTTTTTCTAGAGGCAACATAGACCAACAGGAGTGTTGTGTTAAAATTTGGAATTATTCAAGGTTTGTTTGGACATTTTTGTACATTAACTGGGTTTTCTAGGCATTTTATGTGCATAATTCAAATTTGAACTGCAGGCACATGCTCCAATGCACCAAAATGGGTTGAAAAATCATATATGTGTCCTTGGGTGCATGCTTAGGTCCCATGCAATAAATGGGTGAATTTCAAACACTCCGGCTTCGTGGCTCGGCCGCAAACATTGAGAAACTTGGTTTTGAAATTCTAGTTAATCCAAAACTCACCCAAAATTCATGAAACTTGGCATGGTATCGTGAAATAGCACCAACATGTTGTGGTAAAAATTTCGCCTCAATTGGGGCAGGTTTTGGTATAAGCTTCTCACAAACCACTATTTCTCACTAGAAGCCTCGTGGTTCTAGTAGGGAACGTGTGCCACCTTTGTGGACGAAACAACATTCCTTGCCTCTTCTCGCCTTGATTTTTTATCTAGATGCAACATAGACTAATAGGAATTTGGTGTTAAAATTTGAAATTATTCAGGGTTCGTTTGGACATTTTTATACATTAACTGAGTTTTCTAGGCATTTTATGTGCATAATTCAAATTTGAACTACTGGCACATGCTCTGGTGCAAGAAAATGGGTTGAAAAATCATATGTGTGTCCTTGGGTGCATGCTTAGGTCCCATGCAAGAAATGAAAATGAATTTCAAACACCTCGGCATCGTGACTCGGCTGCAAACATTGAGATACTTGGTTTTTTAATTCTAGTAAATACAAAACTCGTCTGTAATTCATGAAACTTGGCATGCTATCATGGAACAGGACCAACATGTTGTGGTAAAAAAATTATCCCATTTGGGGCAGGTTTTGGTATACGCTCCTCACAAACCAGAGCTTCTCACAAGAAGCCTCGTGGTTCCGGTAGTGAACGTGTCACCTTTGTGGATGAAATGACATTCCTTGCCTCTTCTTAACTTGACTTTTTTCTAGAGCCAACATAGACCAATAGGAGTGTCGTGTTAAATTTTGGAATTATTCGGGGTTCGTTTGGACATCTTTGTACATTAGCTGAGTTATCTAGGCATTTATGTGCATAATTCAAATTTGAACTATATGCACATGCTCCAGTGCACCAAAATGGGTTAAAAAATTATATATATGTCATTGGGTGCATGATTAGGTCCCATGTAAGAAATGAGAAAGAATTTCAAACACCTCGGCATTGTGGCTTGGTCACAAACATTGTGATACTTGGATTTTAAATTCTAGTAAATCCAAAAATCGTCTGAAATTCGTGAAACTTGCCTTGCTATCATGAAATGGCACCAACATGTTGTGCTATTCTTCGTGTCCAATTTGAGAGAAGGCACACAAATTAACAACCAACAAAGGCATTTTGAAACAAATTGTTGCCACGTTATCATCTCAAACATTTGTATAACTTAAATCATGGGTGTTATGCTAACCATTCACGTGATGCCACATGTCAAACTTTTACTGGCTAGGAGGTGCGGTGCGGGCAGCTGCTTGAGTAGATGGAAGGTGTGCAAGCGCAGTCCACTGCACAGGCTGACCGGGAGGCGTGCAAGTAGTCCTCCAATGTGCAAGCTCACTGGGAAGCAAGCCCTTTGACTTCCATCGCCGCCCGCCTTGCTACCAACCTCTCCATTAATGGCCCCCAAGCCGTTGTTTAATACAGGTAGCCTTACACTTCACCTCCCATTCCCCTCTCGCAGACCTCCACCAATGCAATGGTGCAGAAGGATCATCTACCACTAGTCCTCCAATTTGGTTAAGTTGGCTGGAGGAGATAGAAAATAAGGAGGAAAGGGGCCTCATGGACATGGCCCTGAACGAGCTGGCCACGGCGGATGCTTCCCCCGCGCCCGTCCCAACTTTCATCCTTGCACCCGCGCCAGCAACCATCCCCATGGCATTGACGAGCTGGTTGCCAAGCACCATCGCGGCACTAGAAGCCACGGGCATCAGCGAAGTCCCCGCGGATGCGCGCGAGCTCATGTACATGCTAGCGCTAGCGGCCCTCCCTATGCCCGTGCGCGCCCCTGCACCCACCGCGGCGCCGGTCCCCGTGTGTTTGCCTTCACCCGCCATGCCCGTGCCCGTGCACGCGCCCCCTTGGCATCATGGGACACCACCATCGACTGCTACCTCGTAGTGCCACGAGTTGTCGTCCTCCCATGCCCCACCTGTCGATCGCGCGATGACGGGGTCTTTAACTTCCAAGTCAAGAACATTCTGGGCTAGCTTGAAGACTTGAACAACAGCATCCCAGAGGACAACAACGACAACACCTACGCGGCACACCACCTCCCCCGCCGCCACAATTAGTTTTTTGCGGTTTAATATTGTATCTAGATCGTATGAATGTAAAGTCACAGTGTGACTGAATGAAACTATGGTTTGAACAAACTCGCGCTTTTCTCGCTGAATTTACAAACTTATCGAAGGAAAAAATTAAAAAATACCATTGTTTTTTAAATTTAAAACACTCATTGCAAACATTTTAGATAGAACACCCTTATGCAAAGCTAGAGCTATGGTCCTTTCCCAGCAAGCCAAGGAAAAATTTGCCGCGAAGAATTTGTGCATCTCTTCATCGTGAACGTTTTAGATAGAACACCCGTGCAAAGCAAGAGCTATGGTCCTTCTCCAGTAAGCCAAGGGAAAATTTGTCGCGCATGATTTGTGCATCTCTTCATCGTACACAGTTCAGATAGAACATCGTATGCAAAGCGAGAGCTATGGTTCCTTCGCCACTAAGCCAAGAGAAAATCTGGCGCGTAGAATTTGTACATCCCTTTTTCACAAACTTTTTTTATGATGACCCGTGTGCAACCACATACAGACAATTTGGTAAATTTACATCTGTCATACTGGGTATATTGTCATTTGTCAAACTGGAAACATTGGCATTTTTTGATCTAATAACGTTGCCATTTGTCAACCTTGTAACACTGTTGTTTGTCAAAATTTGCAGCTAAAAACCATTAGCGCTGTCTAATTTTGCAACTGAAATCAAGTAAGCATAGATTTCACTCATAGATTAAGCAGTCGCCCTTTATACAAATAGTTCAACTCGACAGCTAAACCGAACAAACTTTTCCCAATTGTTGCCAATCACGTACTAAAATAACTGGTTCAAGTATATATACTAGCTAATTTTAAGTACGTAGTACAGCTCAACCATATCTATAGTTAGATGAACTGAACAAATAGCCCCTAAATACTACTACTACGGAGGGGATTTGTACTACTTCCAGCAGCCTCTCCTCTGTCGAGCGCGTTCAGTAAGAGGCAGGGAAGGAGGGGCCTACCAACAAGTTGGAGAATTGGAATCCGGTGCCTTCCGCTGCTGCACCTTTAGCGACGCCCACCTCCAACACCCTCTGCGCCCCAGATGATCCCTCTCGAAGCGTCGAGACTCCTCATAGATCTCCGCATTCCAAGCCTCTCACGGCAGCATGTGCTCCGGCCAAGCGGTGTTAAGACCCTTTGTCTGCTCGACCAGGTGCCCCTCCTTCTCTGGCAGGACCTCGATGTAGTGCCCGAGGTCACTAACACACATGCGGGGCTGCACCTCCACCTCCCGCCTTGGGGCGGTGGTGGCAGAGCAGGTGATGACCCCAGCGGCCGACGGTGGGGTGGCGGCCACGGCGGCGGATTGTGGGATGGCGGCCATGACGGCCACCTCCCGCCTTCGGGCCATGGTGGCCCACAGTAGGGTCGCGGCCACGACACCCACCTCCCACCTTCGGGCCGCAGTGGCGGAGTGGGCGATGGCCCTGGCTTTCGATGGTCATGTGGCGGCCACGGTGGTAGGCGGTGGGGTGGTGGCCAGCGACAGCTGCCGACGGGAAATGGCGACGAAGCGTGTGGTGGGTGTTGTGCGCACACCCAACAGGTATGCCACACGCAGTACACGATGTCGGGGAGTGCGCCGCCGCCGCGGTGTAGCCTCCCAGTTGGAGTTGTCCTTTGATGACGGCGGAGTGGCTGAGCAATGACAACGCGCCAGTGCCATTGGCGATTGTGGGAGAAGCGGGCAAGATAAGCTGCGGGGAGGGAAGGGAAACATGATGCAGGACTCGCCGGTCATGAGGGTTTATATAGCAGGCCAGTAAGCATTGGGGTTTGGGGGGATTTCGCCGAGTCGGGCGGGAAGCTTGCGCCGCTGTGCACAAGAACCTGCGCGGTTGCACGGGAATGGGCTCACCGATGATTCATTGGCACCTCTTCGAGCCACCGTTTGGCCAAAAGAACGCATGTGCGGTGCTCAAGCTTGCGCTTGAGACTTTCTGCGGCAGGGTGACAAGACGTCCGAAAGGAGGAGGAGATGACACGTACACATATAGTTAATAAAAAACATTTGTGATTTAATTACCTAGCACATAGCCGCTTTCTACGCAGCGTCGCAAACAATTTTTCAACCACCGAGTGATGTGGAACACGACGCAGTTTCACATAATGCCGCCGGCTCGCAACTGCCGGCCGTCTTGTAGACGATCGTTTGCTGCGTGTTCAAATGATCTATGCATGTGGTAGCTTGCGGTTGAGGCAGTCGTGGTGCGCTTTGCTCGCGTCACGCCGCACGCGCTTTGCGCGTGTCCCTCTGCCTGCGCTGTCAACGTTTGGGGCCGGTGCACGATCACGTAAGTCTGTGTCGCCATTATGCATGCGGTTGCACCGGGCGCGGCGCCATGATGCAGTTACCCGCTGCAAAAACTGTCATGCAGGCGTGCCAAGAATCCAGGCCGCCAGGCCCTCATTTATTCCCACAGCCATTTACCTTAATCTCTCACACCCCACGACACAATAAGCACACCCATGACGACACATACAGAGAGGATATCCAGCGGCTCTAATGGCGCTCCCCGTGGCTCCAATGGCACTCCCAGCGGCTGACGATGACAACGGGCGGCAGTTCACCACGCCTCACGTAGTGGACACCCGTGTGTGGGGGAAGGACCTCTCGATGGTGTACATGAACGATCTCGTCTCGGTGGAGATCTCCATCCACACTATGTAGCAGTTTCTTGCTGAGGACAAGTACCAAGTGGTAGGCTTCGACCTTGAGTTCACTGGCGGTTGTGCCGGGTATGATTAGAAGGTTGTCGTCGCCCAGTTGTGCGTGCGCCATGGCGTCCTCGTCTACCACTACCACCTGGCCACAAGGCCTTATGAGCGTTTCGCTAGGTTTATCAACAACCTCGACTATAGTTACAATATGGTGGACACCAAAAACAATCTAAAAGCGCTCAAGATTTCGGGCTTGGCCTGCTGGAATCTAGTCGACATCCCTGACCACTACACGGTTTGGGGCAGCACAAAGAACAATCAGGACTCCCTTGTTGACTTCGCCTCAGCCATCATCGACACCTACTACATGAAGATGAAGGATGAGAGCAACAAGGACAAGATCACCTGACACAGTGCCTGGGAGCAGAGACTGGAGCAGAGACTGGATGAAGAACACGTCAAGTACGCAGCCAAAGACGTGTACACAAGCTACGAGATGTACAAGCGGATCATTGACATGAGGAAGTGCCTTCGTCCTGCCCTAGACGAGGGATCGAGCCACAGAGCAGTGGTAGTAGTGACACAAGAAGAAGATGATTAGATGACCGTTTCTCCTAGTTTAGAATGCATGTGATTGTTTATTGAGGCTGTGCGAATATTTTGTATTGTCACTTATGTAATTGGATGTTTATTTTTGTTTTATATGTTGTTCTTCTGTAGACAGAGCAAATTAAATCGCACCACAACACACACGGCTTATTAGCAACAATTGTCTGTGTTATTATCGGTCTTCGCACACATTTCTGATTATGAACCTGTTTGCCATGTATCACACACATCTTGTTAACTTGAACCATTTATGTTGTCTTGGCTCATCGCAAACAGTTCATCCGAGTGAACTGTATGCCGTATATCAGACACACGTTGATCTTGTTGACTATTTCCGTTGTGTTGCCTAATCACAAACAATTCATCTGAGTGAACTGTATGCTGTATATCACACACACCTTTATCTGTCGGACCATTTCTATTGTTATTCTCATCGAAAACAGTTCATATGGATCAACTGTATGCCATGTATCGCACATGCAACTCTAATCTGAATCATGTTTGATGTCTCTCCATCGCAAATAGTTCACATCACTTTTGATAGTTTTCTTACACTACGGTTTGTGGTTAATGCATCGTACACAGTTTCGTCGAAGGGTCTCCAATTGTAGTGTCGTGTTAGCAGCATCTTGCAGTAGTGTGATAAGATTGATGCAAGAATAAAAAGGAAATGCAGTAGTACTATTTGGAAGGTAGCATGGTAAAGATGTGAATTCTTAAATCACCTTGCTATAACAATTTTCATCCAACACACTGATCCAAAAATATTTGTTTCTCATGGCATCATTGATAAAAAATTGTTCATGGGAACTCATGTCTTTATCTGTTGCCCGTCGGTAACGTGTTTCACACTGTACATCATATCTTTGTATGCTCTTTCTTCATGTCGGTTACAAAAAACAAAACTTTATATTAAGTAACATTGTGTAATCTCTTTGGTGTTAGGATGGGTTTAGGTTAATGTATGAGCATTGATTGTAACATGTCATGTGCAATCTTATTATGTGTGGAAGAAGTTGAAATACAATCATTTGTGGGAATTGCACTTTTGATACATGAGTGAATAATATGGTGTTAATCATTAATGGGAGGTCTACCTTCCCCGGCCACCATATGTCCCTCTTCTTGAATCAATTTCGACTAGTTCATCGTTGACAAATCCCACCATAGTTCCCATTAAAGCTTGCTCCTTTGCTCTTATCGTCGCTCTTTTAACATGTGGAAAATAAGCAATGCAAAGGCCTTCGGATATGGGGATAAACCCATCACTTATCTTCAGCCACTACACTAGAAGGTCTTTAGATGCTCAATTTTAGTTTAGAAATCCCCTTCTAAAAATGAGGGAATGATATTGCGGCCCACTTGAACAATATTTGGAATGGGATCCAGTGAAGAGAAGGAATTATGATCCGTAGCCAGGATAGGGTGTTGTATTGTACAAGAGAGAGGACCCCTTTAGGTTAATATGACCACATACATGAAATATCCCATTTCCTCCAACTTTTAGGTTTATGCTGCGTTTGGATGTCTCAATTGGGGCCCTTGAATTGGATTTCGTATTGATAAACTTTCAATTCACCTGTTTGGCTGGACACTGAATTGGCAGTCTGTATTGAAACCAAATTTCAGGCTGAAATCACTCACACGGGAAGTGCCCATCCGCAATACAGAGGTCTACCGCTCCGAATTGCTCTGAAATGAGAAATCCCGCAAAACGTACCGCTTCGGCCCTCACACCCCTTTTCTGTTTCCCACGCTGGAACAGATCAGAGCGGCCGGCGGCGACGGACCTCGCCGGTGTCCAGGCATGTTTCCTCTCCAGCCCCCTCCTCCTGTATCTCCCCCGTTCCCGTTTGTTCCTCGTCCTCCCAGGTCGCCCTTCCTCCCCATCTCCTGTCGGTCCTCCTCCTACCAGGTTGCGGCTGCCTCCCCCATCCCCTGTCGCTGCTCCTCCCTGGATGCGCCAACGACCTTCTCCCTTCCCTGCCCGGCGCGTCGCCAGCACCCTCCCCATTCGCTGTCGCCCGGGTCGTGCCTCCCGCTTCCGGCATCGTCCCTGGATGCGTCGGCGTCGCTCGTCTGGCTGGATGAACGGCCGCTCCATGGCACGCTCTGGACCCTCAATCTCTCAATCTCTCTTGTAGGTGATGGTCGTACATCAACCAGAGCATCATCACTAGTACAGCCGCCCCATGGCACTCCCTGCCTTTGTCCTAAAATATCTCTGGTTATCTCACTGAACCAGGGATAGTTGTATGTTCAGATTCATATGTGTATGGACGAATTTGATGTTTCATGTGTATGGTCAGATTCATCATATGTATATGGAGAAATTTGATGTTCCATGTGTACAGTCAGATTCATATGTTTATGGACAATTTGGGGTTTTAAGTGTATGGTCTGATTCTTGTATGAAAGCATATTCACACTCATGTAAATATGCAATTTAAATACGGAGTCATCCAAACATGATTTGGTATTGAAACCTCACTAGCATTTCATAGGCCAATACAGTGACCAACCAAACAGATGAATTCGTATTCATGTCGATTTCAGATTCCTTGCTGAATTGGTATTCCAACCAATTCAATACGGAGCCCTCCAATACGGACATCCAAACGCAGCGTTAGGTTTTTAGATGATTAGGAGTGTTACACGCGATTCTCTAACCCTGATTAGAAGCTGATTAGGAGGTTTAATGGACAATTCTTCGAGCCAAGAAGAAATATAGTTAGTTCAGTGCTTGGGCAGAATCTTTTAGATAGCTTACCCACTTGTGTCTGAGATGGATAGCTTCTACTGTCTTTTGTTGTAATTAAAATCTATAAAAATACACAAGAATAAATTCTTACAGGTTCAGCTAAAAAAATGTTCGTCGTGTAATAAAAAATGTTCATCACATCTATTAAAAATTATTAATATTTTAAAAAGTTCTTGTACTCGAATAAATGTGAACGCATATTAAATGTGCAGTTTTCAACGGTGTTTTGCATTTCTGTGTGTGTGTTGGGGGGGGGGGGGTATTTCACATTTTAAAGAAAAGCCAATCAGTTTTAAAAATGTAAAAATATATTGCAGAAAATGAAAAAAACACATTCCTACATTTAATATGTTTACCATGTAGTCTAAAAATGTCTATCGCATATTCAGAAAATGTTCTTCGCGTATTTGAAAATGTTCGTCACGGATTTGAAATTGTTTCATTCATAGTGTACTAAAAATTCATGCATTGAAAAAACAAAAAGTGTTCATCACACACTCAGAAACATATGCATTGAATCTTCATAAAATGTTCATCACACACTTGAACACCATGCATCACATATTTGAAAAAGTGTCATGCATAAAAAATCAGCGTTCAGGATAACACAAAACGTAAGTGAGGATAACACAAATCTCGCCTGGCGCTTAGTATGCCTAAACATTATGTGCAAATCACAACCCACTTTTTTTCCACGCAAATCACAGCCCACCTTAAGAAGTAGTAATTCATGGCGCCAGTACCTTCTTGTCCACGTCATTCTCTCTTGTACACAGCTGCCACCTTCTTATTCATGGCACTGTCACCACCACCCCCTATCTCACACACACACACACACACACACACACACACACACACACACACACACACACAATGGACAGGGCCTATTCCTTACCGGGATTGTCGATTCCTCGCGGGAGAAGGACTATTCCTCATCGATATTTCAATTTCTCAATGAAGAAGGAAGATTTCTCACTCGAAACAACCAATTTTTCACCGGGGTACTTCACTAACCTCCTAATGCTTCGCTAGGCCACAACCGAGGTCTTTTGGCAGTGTTTCGGCGCTTAAAAAATATTCTTGCACATTGAATTAAATATACCAATGTCTTTAGAAAACTCATGCATTCAAAAAATAATATAAAATGTCCATAGCATCATTGAAAAAATGTTCTCACGTTTTCATAAAATGTTCATCATGGATTCAAAAAAATCATCACGTAATTGAAAAAAATTCATGACATATTTGAAAAATGTTTTGTGTATAAAAACTAATACAGAAAGTGTTCAAGTGTGAAAAAATAAAAATGAAATAAAGTGTTCAATGCATATTTGAAAAATGTTTGGTTTTAAAAAAATTCAGGAGATATTTTTCGTAGCTATGAAAAGGATGAATAAGTTTGAAATGGGAAAATGTATTGCAGAACATGGAAAAAACTATGCAATCATTCATATAGATATTCATCGCATATTAGTAAAAATGTCTGTGCGTTGCAACGGGCCGGGGGAATAAGTATCTATTTGAATAAAACAGTATAAATAACCAACTGAAAAGGATTTTTTATTAATGGGTAACCGCAACTATCCTTGCTGATTTATATTTTTATTTTGCTGATTTGCATTCGGACATAGCTCAATAATTTTTATAAGCATTGGTCATAGTTAAAGCTTTTTTAGCATAAGGTCATAACTTTTTAGAATAATTAACCAATTGAAAATAAAAAACTTATTAACGGGGAAGCGCAACTATCTCACTAAATATATTTTTTGCTGATTTGTGTTCTGACGTACCTGAATAATTTTTATATGTGTTGGTCACAGTGACAGCTTTTATTTTGGCATAATGTCAAAAAAATTGAGAATCGCATAAGGTAGTAGTTTTGTTTTTTGAGTCGACACAAGGTCGTAGCGATGTAATGCGCCTGCATGGAGGATGCACGAAGCATAGGATAACGAACATAATGAATGAAACATTTCTCTGGTTGGGCTTTGTGGAGAAATGCTTCTCTGGTTGGGCTTTGTGGGCTTGCTCTGATGGACATATCAGCAGAGTTTGTTAGATCCTTGAGAGCAACTAGTTAACGAGCGCTCCTTCGGGAGGCTCACAACGATCAGCGCCACTTGGCGCGTTCTCGGCCACCGGCCACATGTCGCGCTCTAGGCGCTCCCTCTGAATTTTTTTTATTTTTTCGCACGCGTTTTTGGCTTTTTAAATACATTTTTTTGAAAAAAATTCGACGTTTTGGTTTTTCGCCGGTCTTCCTTAACTTTTGGAAGGAAACAAATCAAAAGAAAAAAATTTGCGCAAAAAAACTCGTTTTTTCGCGGAGTCACGGTTTTGCTTTCGCGAGTCACGGCCGTGACTCTCGGAAACGGAAAAAAAATATGTTCTCTGTTTTTTTTCTTTTCGTGAGAGGCACGGTTTTGCTTTTGAGTAAGGCATGGTTGTGCTATCGCGAGAGGCACGGTCATGCCTCTCGAAAACGGAAAAAGACGTGTTTCCTATTTTTTTCATGCAGAGAGAGGCACGGTTTTGCTTCTGCGAGATGCACGGTTGTGCTTTCACGATAGGCACGGTCGTGCCTAGGGATGAAAACGGCGCGGAAACGGACGGAACTGGTTGCTACCATATTTGTTTTCATATTTTTTATAGAAGCGGAAATGAATACGGAAACCCCGGAAACGAATACGGAAATAGATACTACCTGAAACAAACACGGAGCGAATACAGAGCGGACACGGAAACAAAACTTTGTGTTGACCGAAACTTAAACCCCCTTGAATCATAAAGAAATACAGTCAAAAAACAAACAAATTGATGGAATTCTTAACATGGCTACAAATTAATATGGTTGTGTCGGTAACATAGGGTGGTATTGTAGTAGTACATGACAATTCCGTATATAGTCTAGTTGAGTATGTGCGTGGTAGTAAAAGTTGGTACTCAAATGATACATTCTGCTCATTCTACTCATTGTGTCATTGTGTGTTATTTGGTAGTTGGCTACAAAGTAGCCATGTGGCTATAATAGAAACAGAAATTCCATATTAACGGAAACGGAAAGTTCCGTTTCCACGTGTGTTCCACCGAAAAACACCATTCCATTTTTTGTTTCCATTTCTGCATAAAAAATTCCATTTCCATTTCCATTTTGCAAATTTCCATTTTCGTTTTCATATTTCCTCTCTGTTTCCATTTTTCCTCCAGAAAAGCGGAAACTTTCCACTCCATTTTTATAACTAGCCGTGCCTCTCAAAACGGAAAAAACGCGTTTTCTGTTTTTTTTTCCTTTCGCGAGAGGCATGATTTTGCTTCCGCGAGAGGCATGGTTGTGCTTTCGGCAGAGGCACGGCCCTGCCTCCTCGAAAATGAAAAAAAAACACATTTTTTCATATTTTTTCCTTCTGCGAGAGGCACGGTTGTGATTCCACGAGAGGCACGGGCGTGCCTCTTTCGAAAAGGGAAAAACCTCGTGCTCCTGGTTCGTTTTTTTTTTGTCTGGTTTTTTTCGTGAAAAAAAGTTCGTCAAGACCAATCAACATGGGATCTAATTTTGAAGATCTCGACGCGAGGAATCCAACGGTGAAAACGGTTCAAGATTTGGACGCACGTTTTAAGAGATAAAACGTTTTGAATAAACGAATCTATGAAAAAAGGGAAAACTCCCTGATTACGACAAGTGGCGCACATGCGGCACGCCATTTGTCCCAACCTGGGAAAGTGAGAGTAACATTTGCAACGAGTACTCCTTAACTAGTGATTTCGTTGATCGCTAGGCGCATGTGGGAAGGGCTTGAAAAACCAATGGTGGAACAGGGAACCATACCTTTTTTATAGGTTTTTTTTTCTTTTCTTCTAAGGTCAGTGATGCTCCTGTCTAATTTTAAGTAACAGGTTCACAACTAAGTCTATGTATGAAGCGATGTTGGACGGTGGAACTAGGCATGTGTGCATGCTGGACTTTGTGAATGTAACACATTCCTTGAGAAATAAGATTATTGTTTGGCTCTGTTAGAGGTAGACTCCAAGTTACTAAAGAGCTTGTCAAAAAAGGTTGGCTAGGCAAACATGTGTATAAGATTTCTGATCTTTCGAAGCATGTTGTTGATCACTTGCTTTTTAGATGTCCTGTAACATTTTATGTGTTATTGTGTGAGGGGTGTGCTTGGCTCGCCCTATGCACTCCGCCCATTTTTTTAGTGTAAACATGTACTGCATATTGCTAATATGTAAATATTAACCACTCTGCTTGGTCAATATTTTCCCAAATTGCAAACACTTTACTTATATTGGGATATTTTGTATGGTTCATGTGGGAACCAATGAGACAATTATGTATCCACAAGGAAAACTTATGTCCATCAATCAGTTTAATTATGTATCCACCCACTTAAAAATAAATAGCTAACATATACCATTTGGCCAACCCTGGCCAAGTCAAATGGTTAGTAGTTAGCATATCAAAGTTAAATTCTTTTGATGAAACAATGCTCTCAGTGTCCTTCTTCCTTTCGTGCTCGGATTTTGATTCTTTGGGTTCACTGATCTATATATATCACAACCTCTGATAATAGCTTACTTCAAAAGAACCTTAAAGAGTGCAAGGTGAACCCCAAGCAATACTACACCAGTGCACCTCCCAAGTGTCTGGGCTTCCAAATTATCTTGACCATCTTCCTTCATACTAGAAGTTTCAACAGGAACAAACACAGACTTCATATCGGAGAGACCATATTCACCATTTCAATGTGATATATATACAGTTGCAGGGGAATTCATTGGTGAAGATTAACCCCACGATGTTGAATGCCCTTTGACAATGTTTCTTTTTGATTTTCACAAATTGGCCATGGGTTAACAAATTCATCTTCTAATTGTTCATATGAAGGCACTCTTTGAGATCAATGATTTCAGTGGAGCGCCCCAACAACACCCATATCTACAAGAACATTTCAATGAGAAGGTGGATACAATAATAAAAAAAATGTACCGGTACTATATAGAAGGTAGCATGGTGAAGATGTGAATTCTTAAATCACCTTTCTATTGTAAGTTTCATCCATCGCATTGATCCAAAAAGATTTGTTTCTCATGGTGTCGGTGAAAAAATTGTTCATGGAACTCATGTCTTTATTTGTTGCCTGCTGGTAATGTGTTTCAGACTGTACATCGTATCTTTGTATGCCGTTCCTTCATGTTAGTTATACAGAACAAACTTTACATCAAGAAACACCCTTTAATCTCTTTGGTGTTGGGATGGGTTTAGGTTAATGTGTCAACATTGATTGTAGCATGTCATGTGCGGTCTTATTATGTGTGGAAGCAGTTGAAATCCAATCATTTGTGAGAATTGCACTTCTGATACATGAGTGAATAATATGTTGTTAATCATTAATGGGAGTTCTACCTTCTCGGTCCACCATCTGGCCCACTTCTTGAATCAACTTCGACCAGTTCATCATTGACAAATCCCGGCCCGCCATAGTTCTCAGTAAAGTTTGTTCCTCTATTCTTATCATCGCCCTTTGGAACATGTGGAAAATAAGCAATGCAAATGTCTTCGAAAATGGGGATGAGCCCATTTCACTTATCTTCCGCTCCTACACTAGGAGGTCTTTACATGCTCAATTTCGGTTTAGAAACCCCCTTTGAAAGCACATTTGCTCCCTGGGTGGTTTTGGTAATTAATGACAACATACTTTGTGGTTGGACTAATGCTTTTATCAAGTATGTTTCAGGAAAGTCAATCACTTTGGCATGGCAAAAGGACTGAAGAGGTGGACCCCTAAAATGCTAAGGCAAGCATTGGCAAAAGCTCAAGACTCCATTTTTGGTTTAGTGATCCAAGATCACATTGAGTCTATAGGAAAGCCAATACTATTAAAAGGGGATGAGGTTATGATAATGATCTTGTTGCTCAAAGTGCTTAGTGATACATCTCCTAAACTATCAGCAACTCTCACTTCAATATACACTCATAAGTAATCTCGGTCCCACCGATTCCATAAAATCAGTCACACCGAGATGAACCACCTCAGCCATATAGCCAAACCCTAGAAATTTCGGATTTTCCGATTCTGAACTCGGTCTCACCGAAACTTGGGTTGCCAAGCTTCTGTAACCTTCTGTCATCAAATCGGTGTCACCGAGATGATGAAGTCGGTCCCACCGAGATTGGCAAACCCTAGTCTTTGCACGAATCGGACTCACCGAGATTGTATTTTCGGTCCCACCGAAAATCCCAACGTTCACATGTTTTGAACTTTCGGTCTCACCGAGTTGTCAACTTCGGTCTGACCGAGATTGGTCAAATGTGTGTAACGGTTGGATTTTGTGTGGAGGCTATAAATACCCCTCCACCCCTCTTCATTCGTGGAGAGAGCCATCGAAAGAACTACCACTCCTACCTTACATTTCGAGAAGAAAACTACCTACCCTTGTGTTGAGATCAAGTTGCTCCACTCCCACCATATGAAGCTTGATCTCTAGCCTTCCCAAGTTGCTTTCCACTCAATCCTTTCTTCCACCACAGCCAAATCAGTTAGGAGAGTTGAGTGTTGGGGAGATTATCATTTGAAGCACAAGAGCAAGGAATTCATCATCACCAACACCATCTATTACCTTTTGGAGGGTGGTGCCTCCTAGATTGGTTAGGTGTCGCTTGGGAGCCTCCGTCGAGATGTGGAGTTGAACCAAGAAGTTTGTAAGGGCAAGGAGATCGCCTACTTCGTGAAGATCTACCCCGAGTAAGGCTAGCCCTCCGTGGGCGTATGCCATGATGGCATAGACAAGGTTGCTTCTTCGTGGACCCTTCGTGGGTGGAGCCCTCCGTGGACTCTCGCAGCGGTTACCCTCCGTGGGTTGAAGTCTCCATCAACGTGGATTGACGATAGCACCACCTATCGGAACCACGAGAAAAATCTCCGTGTCTCCAAATTGCGTTTGATCTTCTCCACTTCTCTTTACTACTTGTGCAATTTACTTTCCGCTGCCCATACTCTAGAATTGCATGTGTAGTATGCCACTTGACTTGTGTGATATGCAAAATCTGCCAAAAACTTGTCTTTGTCAAAAGGCATAATTTTTATCTTGTCGAGTAGTCTAATCACCCCCCCTCTAGACACTCTCACCTTCTTCGATCCTACAATTGGTATCAGAGCATTGGTCTCCATTGCTTTGGTTTACACACCATTGGAGGAAGATGGACGTGTCTACGTTTGGGAGTGTTAGTCATAGAGTGCCTATTCTTGATGGAGTGTCCTATAACTCGTGGAGGATTGAAATGCTTATTATCTTTAAGATGTATAACTTATGCAAATATGTTGAAACCCCATATGTGCCTCCATCGACCCCTTGCACCCTACCATGGATGAAGAGCTTGATTTGCTTCAGTAACCTTAGAACTGTAAATCTTATCATTAGAGGTTTGCCCGATCACTTGCTTAAGCTCGTCACAAACTTTGAGTGCGCCTATGCTATGTGGAAGTTCTTGGAAGAACTTTATCCGGACTACTCCTTGAGAGGTCTTGATGAAATTCTATACAAGACTATTGAATTTGATATGATGCGCCCCAATGATCCCAACTTTGATAAATGCTTCTTTGAGCTTCGTGATCTCATGAAAAAGAAGGGTGATCCTTGTCTTATCAATGATCTAATTAGAAATGCTCTTGTATTGCATTCCGATGATTATTGTCACTTTGACAAAACTAATGCAAGTCATTGTCGAATTGACCTAGGTGTTGATGATGAACTATCTATGGGTCAATATGATGATGAGCATGAGCATGATGATGATTACTCCGATTCGGACACCGAGCTAGACAAGATCATGAAGAGTCTCAATCTTATGGCAAATCTGAGAGACTACATATCCGGTGGAAAAGAGTGGATTCTTGATAGTGGATGCACCGATCACATGACCGGAGACGAAGACATGTTTCGAGAGCTTGCAAAGAACGATGGTCCACGCAAGTATGTGACTTTTGGAGACAACTCCAAGGGTAAGGTACTTGGCCTTGGTAAGGTGGCCATATCTCATGATAGCTCTATTCAAAATGTCATGCTTGTTGAATCACTTGGATACAATTTACTTTCCGTGTCTAGACTAGCTGACTTTGGATTTAATGTGCTATTCACCGAAGTATTTTGCCAAGTCTTTCGTCGTGACAATCATAACATGGTATTTACCGGTATCCGTAGAGGTGATCTATATATTGTTGATTTCACTAAGAAAGCTCAACCTAGAACTTGCTTCATTGCTAAATCCGCTAAAGGTTGGTTATGGCATAGAAGGCTTGGACATGTTGGTATGCGTAATCTAGATAAGCTAATCAAAGGTGATCATATTCTTGGTGTTAAAGATGTTTTCTTTGACAAAGATAGACTCTGTAGTGCTTGTCAGGCAGGAAAACAAGTAGGTGGAAGTCATCCCGTGAAGAACATTATGACCACAAGGAGACCGCTTGAGCTTCTCCATATGGATCTCTTCGGTCCCAATGCTTACAAAAGCCTTGGTGGTAACTCCTTTGGTCTAGTTATAGTTGATGATTATTCCAGATTTACGTGGGTATTTTTCCTTGATGACAAATCACAGGTTCAAAGAATCTTCAGAACCTTTGCCAGAAAGGCCCAAAATCAATTTGAGGTGAAGATCAAGAAAGTTCGGAGTGACAATGGAACGGAGTTCAAGAACGCCCATGTAGACTCTTTTCTCGATGAGGAAGGGATTCTACATAAGTTCTCGGCTACGTACACTCCTCAACAAAATGGAGTTGTTGAGAGGAAGAACCGAACGCTCATAGAGATGGCGAGAACGATGCTTGATGAATACAAGACACCGAAGCACTTTTGGGGTGAAGCCGTCGAGACAGCTTGTCATGCTATCAACAGACTTTATCTTCACAAGCTCCTCGGCAAGACTTCATACGAGCTCCTCACCGGTAACAAACCCCAAGTGGGATACTTTCGTGTCTTTGGTTCAAAATGCTATATCCTTGATAAGCATCGTCGGTCTAAATTTGCTCCTAAAACTCATGAAGGCTTTTCCTCGGTCTTATGGATCAAACTCCCACACCTACCGTGTTCACAATAATTTCACCCAAAGGTTGAAGAAACGGTAGATGTGAAGTTTGATGAATCTAATGGCTCGCAAGTAGAGCAAATGCCTATTGATGTAGGAGACAAGGACCCATCGGAAGCCATTCAAGATTTATCTATTGGAAAGATCCGTCCCATGGAAGTGAAGGAGAGTACCTCATCTACATATGTGGAGCCCCCTACCTCACGGCAAGATGAACCTCAAGGCAACATGGAGGCTTCCACAAGTGGAACTCACCAAGATGAGGAAGTGCGACAAGAAGATCCACCACAACCTCCTTCTCCACCGCCTCAAGACAACACCAACAACAATGAAGAAGAAGAAGAGGAAGATGAGGATGATGAGGAAGCTCAGCCACAACCACAACGAAAGCTATCCCGAGTTCGAGCAAGAGTCAAGAAGAATCATCCCGTGGAACAAATGATGAATGACATCGACTCCGGGAGAATTACTCGCTCTAAAACTCGCTTAGCTAACTTTTGTGAGCATTACTCATTTATCTCTAGTCTTGAACCTATGAAGGTAGAAGAAGCACTTGAAGACCCGGATTGGGTGAACGCTATGCACGAAGAGCTACACAACTTCGAGAGGAACAATGTATGGACTTTGGTAGAGAAGCCCAAGGATGATCAAAACGTCATTGGAACCAAATGGGTGTTTCGGAACAAGCAAGATGAAGATGGACAAGTCATCGCAACAAGGCTCGCCTCGTAGCTCAAGGTTACACACAAGTCGAAGGTATGGACTATGGTGAGACCTATGCCCCGCTGCTAGACTTGAGTCTATTCGCATTCTTCTTGCTTATGCCAATCACCATGACATTACTCTCTATCAAATGGACATTAAAAGTGCTTTCCTAAATGGTGAAATAGAGGAGGAAGTATTTGTGAAACAACCTCCGGATTTGTGAATCCTAAAAGCCTAATCATGTTTACAAGTTGCACAAAGCTCTTTATGGTCTTAAACAAGCTCCTAGAGCTTGGTACAAATGCTTGACTAGCTTTCTTCTTGAAAAGGATTTGAGATTGGAAAAATAGACTCAACGCTATTCACGAAAAGGGTTGATGGTGAACTATTTGTGTGCCAAATATATGTTGATGGTATTATCTTTGGTTCAACTAACCCTCATTTTAGCGAGAAGTTTGGAAAGCTCATGTCAGAGAAGTATGAGATGTCCATGATGAGTGAACTCAAATTCTTCCTTGGGTTGCAAATCAAGCAATCTAAGGAGGGTACCTTTGTCTCACAAACAAAGTACACTAAGGATCTCTTCAAGAAGTTCAACATGCAAGAAAGCAAAGGTATGAGAACCCCCATGCCTACTAGTGGACATAATGACTTGACAAAAGATGGAGAACCCGTTGATCAAAAGGTTTACCGATCTATGATTGGTTCTCTACTATATCTCTGTGCTTCTCGTCCTGACATAATGTTGAGTGTATGCATGTGTGCTCGATATCAAGCAGCCCCTAAAGAATGTCATCTTAAAGCTGTTAAAAGAATTGTGAGATATTTGATACACACACCTAACTTTGGCATTTGGTATCCTAAGAGGGCCTCTTTCGATCTTGTTGGCTATTCCGACTCGGACTATGCCGAGACAGGTTGATAGAAAGTCAACTTCGGCACGTGTCAATTCCTTGGTCGATCCCTTGTATCTTGGTCCTCCAAGAAACAAAATTCGTATCTTTATCTATCAACAAGCGAGAATATATTGCTGCTGGTTCATGTTGTGCTCGGTTGCTATGGATGACACAAACGCTTAAGGATTATGGGATACATGTGAGACATGTTCCTTTGCTTTGTGACAATGAGAGTGCGATTAAGATTGGACACAATCCAATTGCAACACTCTCGCACGAAACACATTGAAGTTCGTCACCATTTTATTCGTGATCACATTGCCAAGGGTGACATCAATCTTAAGCATGTTCGATCGACAAACAACTTGTCGATATCTTTACAAAACCTCTTGATGAGAAAGTGTTTTGTCGCTAAGGAGTGAGTTGAACATCATTGATGCTTCAAACTTGGAGTGAAAACTCCATTGATGCATGCAAGGCATGAGCCTACTTGACTAATCCTTGATATTTCTCTTATGATGATGATCATATGTCTTGGACACATTTGCCCCCTTGTATTGCATCTAACTTCTTGTAGGTACTTGGATGATCTACATTCCACAAGATTATCACACACTCAAATCTTGAGTAATCTTGTCATTGACCAAGTATCTAGCCCTTTGGGATGTTGAGTTCAAGGAACAAAACTCCACATATCCTTTTGACACCTTATACATCTAGTATTTCACTCTTGACATCTTGGATATTCTTGAGTATTTCCTTGCTTGCCTAACCCATGTAGGAAGATGAACTACACAAGTGGAAATGGTGCTCCAACTTCACATTCTATGAGCACCTACATCAAGTTCACCTACATGAACAAAGCAACAACAAGCCCAAGGTATGTTCTTCACATCTTCAAGGAGCTTTGCTCAAAGTCATGAGTATAAGCAGCCTCATAAGATGTGAACACATCAAATGCTTAATCGAAAAATGGCAACCCCATTTTGAGCTTAAACGATGAGTATGACCTATGATCAAATGTTCTCATTTGACTCCTAAGTCAATATACTCAAACATAGGTGACTTTGTCGCCGACCCCTATCTAGATGAAGTACATATGTTTTGGAACCTTTCTATTTTCTATTATGTTCTCTCATTGAGTCTTCATTAAAAAAAACTTCATCTAGCAATCTTTTTATTTTATTCTTCTGTTTTTGTGAATATGCTTTTGGCCCTGATCAATTCCTTGAAAATCATTTACAAATTCATTGCAAATCTTTTGAAACATTCCTTGCAAAGTGAGCTGAATTATTTCTATATTTCCTTGGAATTAAACTCGGCGTCACCGACTTAAAAATCTCGGTCTGACCGAAAAAGGATCTGCCCTAAGTCCCAGACTTTCGGACCCACCGATCCATCTAATTCGGTGTCATCGATTTTCTTTCAGGATATCTTCAGCAGCTCCACTTGATGATTTTCTTTGCATATTTCTTTTGGCCCTGTTGTGATTCTTCAGGATCCCACTTCCTTCCATCTTTCCTGACCTTTCTAGTCTGCTGTCCTTTTCGGCACTTGATGTCAAAGGGGGAGAAGATTTAGGGGGAGATAAGGGGAGAAGAGAAGATTTAGGAGGAGAAGAAGAGCAATCTTATCTTAAGGGGGAGAGAATCACATCAAAGCTTTGTCGTGTTCCACATTGGATATTACATTTGGCATCATTCTTTTGATTTTGGTCCTTCCATCACCTTCACAATTGATATCTTATGGAAAGCAAAATCACTCAGAGTTCATTGAAAATCTTTTAGTTTCAGGAGACATGTTTGCTGATTCGAGCTTGTGCTCAATATGAGACACTCTTTATACATGTCATCCCTAGCTTGGTACTCTTGATGTTCTTGCAGTTGGTTGAAGAAATACCCTTGTGTTATCTAACCCTGTTTTCCCAAGTCTATTTCTTCAGGTACAATGTCAAGGAACCTCAAGGTAAGTATATGCATCTTGCAGAATGTGCATGATGGTGACTTGCTTGTGAATACTTGTTTGCAAGAAATCACTATGCACATATGTATTATCACTCACTTCTTTTCATCTGCTCTGATGCATATGGCCAAGCTGCATGTAGCACATCTTGCCTTTCTCTCTTGTGTGCTTATGGTAGTCCAAAACCATAATCTATGAAAATCTTGCACACTTGTAGGGGGAGCCTGTGTACTACATGTTTGTCAAAGCTTTAGTGATAATTCTGTCTTTCTTTCAGTAAGCTTTGATGTCTTGTTTTGTGTGTTGCCATCAATTACCAAAAAGGGGGAGATTGAAAGCACATTTGCTCCCTGGGTGGTTTTGGTAATTAATGACAACATACTTTGTGGTTGGACTAATGCTTTTATCAAGTATGTTTCAGGAAAGTCAATCACTTTGGCATGGCAAAAGGACTGAAGAGGTGGACCCCTAAAATGCTAAGGCAAGCATTGGCAAAAGCTCAAGACTCCATTTTTGGTTTAGTGATCCAAGATCACATTGAGTCTATAGGAAAGCCAATAATATTAAAAGGGGATGAGGTTATGATAATGATCTTGTTGCTCAAAGTGCTTAGTGATACATCTCCTAAACTATCAGCAACTCTCACTTCAATATACACTCATAAGTAATCTCGGTCCCACCGATTCCATAAAATCAGTCACACCGAGATGAACCACCTCAGCCATATAGCCAAACCCTAGAAATTTCGGATTTTCGATTCGAACTCGGTCTCACCAAACTTGGGTTGCCAAGCTTCAGAATCTTCGTCATCAAATCGGTGTCACCGAGATGATGAAGTCGGTCCCACCGAGATTGGCAAACCCTAGTCTTTGCACGAATCGGACTCACCGAGATTGTATTTTCGGTCCCACCGAAAATCCCAACGTTCACATGTTTTGAACTTTCGGTCTCACCGAGTTGTCAACTTCGGTCCGACCGAGATTGGTCAAATGTGTAACGGTTGGATTTTGTGTGGAGGCTATAAATACCCCTCCACCCCTCTTCATTCGTGGAGAGAGCCATCGAAAGAACTACCACTCCTACCTTACATTTCGAGAAGAAAACTACCTACCCTTGTGTTGAGATCAAGTTGCTCCACTCCCACCATATGAAGCTTGATCTCTAGCCTTCCCAAGTTGCTTTCCACTCAATCCTTTCTTCCACCACAGCCAAATCAGTGAGGAGAGTTGAGTGTTGGGGAGATTATCATTTGAAGCACAAGAGCAAGGAATTCATCATCACCAACACCATCTATTACCTTTTGGAGGGTGGTGCCTCCTAGATTGGTTAGGTGTCGCTTGGGAGCCTCCACGAGATGTGGAGTTGAACCAAGAAGTTTGTAAGGGCAAGGAGATCGCTTACTGTGAAGATCTACCCCGAGTAAGGCTAGCCCTCCGTGGGCGTATGCCATGATGGCATAGACAAGGTTGCTTCTTCGTGGACCCTTCGTGGGTGGAGCCTCCGTGGACTCTCGCAGCCGCTACCCTCCGTGGGTTGAAGTCTCCATCAACGTGGATTGATGATAGCACCACCTATCGGAACCACGAGAAAAATCTCCGTGTCTCCAAATTGCGTTTGATCTTCTCCACTTCTCTTTACTACTTGTGCAATTTACTTTCCGCTGCCCATACTCTAGAATTGCATGTGTAGTATGCCACTTGACTTGTGTGATATGCAAAATCTACCAAAAACTTGTCTTTGTCAAAAGGCATAATTTTTATCTTGTCGAGTAGTCTAATCACCCCCCCCCTCTAGACACTCTCACCTTCTTCGATCCTACACCCTTCTAAAAAAATGTGGGAATGATATTGCATCTCACTTGAACAATATTCAAAATGGGATTCGATGGAAGAGAAGGAATTGTGATCTGTAGCCATGATAGGGCTCTGTATTGTACAAGAGAGAGGACCCCATTAAGTTCATATGAGCACATACATGAAATATCCCATTTCACCCAACTTTTAGGTTTGCTTTGGATGATTAGGAGTGCTACACACGATTCTCTAGCTCTGATTAGAAGCTGATTAGTAGGTTCAGTGGACAACTCTTCGAGCCAAGAAGAAATATAATCAGGTCAGTGCTTGGGTAGAATCTTTTGGATAGCTTGCCCACTTGTGCCTCTGATGGATAGCTTCTACTGTCTTTTTTTGTAATTAAAATCTACAAAAATACACATGAATAAATTTTTACAGTTCGGCTAAAAAAAGTTCATTGTGTAATCAAAAAATGTTCATCACATCTATTAAAAACTATTAATATTTTAAAATTTTCATGTATTAGAATAAATCTCAAAGTGTATTGAATGTGCAGTTTCCAATTGTGTTTTCCATATTAGTGTGTGTGTGTGGGGGGGGGGTTAGTTCCCATTTTTAGAGGAAAGTCAATCAATTATAAAAATGGGGAAAATATTGCCGAAAATGGAAAATACACATTCCTACATTTAATATGTTTACCATGTAGTCTAAAAGTTGGTAATGTGTTACAGACTGAACATCATATCTTCATATGCTCTTTTCTTCATGTCAGTAACACAAAACAATATTTCACATCAAGTAACATTGTTTAATTTTTTCGTGTTAGGATGGGTTTAGGTTAATGTATGATCATTGATTGTACTATGTCATGTGCGGTCTTGTTATCTGTGGAAGCATTGAATAAAATAATTTATGAAAATTGCACTTTGATACATGACTGAAATAATATGTTGTTAATCATTGCAGGGAGGTCTACGTTCGCCGGTTCACCATCTGGCCCTCTTCTCGAATCAACACCGACGAGTTCATCTTTGACAGATCCTGCCACTGTTCCCAGTAAAGTTTGCTCTTCTGTTCTTACTGCTGCTCTTTGAAACTTGTGGAAAATAAGCAATGCAGAGGTCTTCAGAAGTGGTGATGAGCCCATCTCACTTATCTTTCACCGCTGCTGTCGGTGTCAAAACCGGCGGATCTCGGGTAGGGGGTCCCGAACTGTGCGTCTAGGTGGATGGTAACAGGAGACGAGGGACACAATGTTTTTACCCAGGTTCGGGCCCTCTCGATGGAGGTAAAACCCTGCGTCCTGCTTGATTAATATTGATGATATGGGTAGTACAAGAGTAGATCTACCACGAGATCAAGGAGGCTAAACCCTAGAAGCTAGCCTATGGTATGATTGTTGAGATGTATGTTCGTCCTACGGACTAAGGCCCTCCGGTTTATATAGACACCGGAGAGGCTAGGGTTACACATAGTCGGTTACAATGGTAGGAGATCTACATATCCATATTGCCAAGCTTGCCTTCCACGCCAAGGAAAGTACCTTCCCGACACGAGCCGGAGTCTTCAATCTTCTATCTTCGTAGTATGGGAGTCCGGCGGATATCGATAGTCCGGCTGTCCGGACACCCCCTAGTCCAGGACTCCCTCAGTAGCCCCCGAACCAGGCTTCAATGACGATAAGCCCAGCGTGCTTGTAGTCTTCGGCGTTGTAAGGCGGGTTCTCCCTTCAAATCCCATGTACCTGCCGAATAGTGTCCGGCTTCATCTTGAAAACTGTGCTCCTCGGCTTCTACGCCAAATTATGACCCTCTTCCACGCGTCACACGAATGCGAAAAACCAGGGTGTCTTTTACATTTCACCCCCTAATTGTGCGGGTCGTCCGCCTATAAAAGGGGCAGGGATCCAGATCCAAACCGCACCGTCTTCCTCCCGCGTATACTCCATCGAAGCGCCTCTGACCTCGAAATCCATTCCACCATGGATCGTCAACGCGGCTCTCCCTCACGCGCTCCTAGCTCATCGCCAGGAAATTGGAGGAGGTGCTCTATTTCGCACAATGAGCTAGTGAAGCTCCAAACGGAGGGATTTCTTCCTCCGGCCTTCATGGTTCCAGTCCGAGCCGGACTGGTTACTTATCGAGGTGGGAGGCAGGCGGAGGACACCCCAAGGCCCAACAAGGGGGAGCGAGTGTGTTTCGTCCCCTATCTGATAAGGGGGCTCGGATTTCCAATACATTCGTTCCTCCGCGGGCTCCGGAAGTTCTACGGACTCCAGCTCCACCACCTCACGCCCGCCTCTGTGCTGCATATCGCGGGCTACGTAGCTCTTTGCGAGCTATTCCTGGGCATCGAGCCCCATTTCGCATTGTGGAAGAGGTTGTTTTGCCTCGTACCCCGTTCTCACCAGGGGTCCATATATCAAGTGGGCGGCGCCGAAATATGGCGCATCGCCGGGACCGGATACCTATCCGCACCCCAAGAGGGCGTCCAAGACCGCCCTCGGAGTGGTTTTATATAGTAGACGCTCCGTTGCCCGACCCAGTCCGGATCGGCCTCCCGGAGTTTGATGCTGCTCCCTTGAAGAAACGCCTCAGCTGGCGCCCGTGGAGCCCCCATTTGGAGGAAGACAAGAGCGTTCATTACTTGATGGGCCGGATAAGATTAATGGCTCATTCCGGCTTGACCATGATTGGAGTCATGGCGACGTGCATCAAGCGGGGGGTGCAGCCGCTGCAATACAGAGGCCACCCCATGTGGGATTTCAACGGGAGGACGATGCTACGACGGCACGGCCAAGAAGGGCCGGGTTCGACCGAGGATCCGTGAAGATCCGTCCGATCTGTATAAGGGGAGAAGGAGGACTTCTTCGTCCGAACCCTTTGGATGGGTTTTCCATGATCAACCCTAGAGGATGGGTGTTTAACACCTCAAGGGTTCTACCGTGCTTTCAAGTTTAAGCTTCTTACATTATGTCTTCGGCGCAGGATCTACGCCGGACTGTGGAGGACATGGTGAGTCCTGCTCCACAACCCGAGGATCCGGAAGGATCACTGGGTCCGGCCTCCGAGGAGGATCCGGACATCGAGGTGGAGCTGATCGACGGGGTGTATCACCAACTCAGCATAGACAATGCTTTGGTCGCCATTACGGCGGACTACCCCGGACTGAATTTGGCTTCACAGGTGACTGCGACCGAAGTCCGGACACCCGTATCTCTTCCCTGCCTCCTTCTGACCCTCGCGAACGATGGTATTTCGCAGGAAGTGCCTTTACGGCAGGAAGCCGAGCCCGCGGCGGCTGACCAACAGAGGCCAGTCCGGTCCAGCAGGCGGAAAAGGAGCGCAGTGCGGACGGAAATGTCGCCGCAAAGGTATAGCTCGTATTCGAATTTTTAGAGCAACGTTCCGAGGAAACGCCTGAGTGCTCATGATCTCTACAGGAGAAAAAGCGCCCGCCGGGCTGCGAGCGCAGGAATTGCCGACCCGACCAACACCAGCCAGGCTCCAGCGCCCGGACTGGAGGGGGAGGCAAGCACAAGACGCGAACCGGATCCTGCTCCAACGGAGGATACCGACAGACTGTCCGCCACCAAGTCTGAGGTGGAGAGCGCTATGAATCATAGACGTCGCCGGATAGTATTTCAAGAAGCGTGCTTTTCCCCTGAGGCATTGGATGCCTTTAACGCACGGGACGCGCATCTCCGTGCTGCTCAAAATGGTTTTACCAGAGCCACGAAGCAGTATGTTAAAGACATACGGGTAAGGGAATTTTAATGGTTGTATACACCAGTAGCCCCCGAGACTTAAATTAGTTATGTTAACTGATTTAAGGATCATTTGAAATTTTAGGCTCTTAACGAGAAGAATGCCCAAACTGTCTCGGAGCCGCAAGATTGCAAGGCCCAACTTGAGGTCGCACTTGCTGCCGCAGGAGGAGACGGAAAGACCCCCGGTAACACATTTATATAAATTAATATAAGCGTTGCCAGCGGCGTGCGCATGAAGTCTAATAATGACATTCAGGTGCCGCCGGACAAGATCCGGACAGTAAGATTGTTGCGCCAACTAAAGGTCGGCGAGTGTCTTGAACAGGGTTCAGCAAGAAAGGAACAAGCTCCAAGATGCCAACGCCAAGCTCGGAGAAGAGCTGAAAGGCACACGGGCCGAGCTGTCCGGCTCCGTCAAGGAGAATCAACGGCTTCGTCGCGGCATATATAGTAGGTGCTTGAGCGAACTCTTTAAGAAGGAAGAGTTCGGCGAGGAAGCAATTTGACATAATATGTCTTGTAGGTATACTCACGGGTCGTCCTGCGAAGGAGATGCCCATATCAATGGGTGATCAACTTCCCGAACTGTTGCAGTTACTCGAACGAGTCCGGCAGGCAATGAGCAGCGTCGTTCGTGCTTTATGGCCAGCCCTCACCCTGCCCGAGGGTCTCGGGAGCTATGGAGAAGCTGCGAGAGGCGGCGCTTCGGTTGTGGAAGATATCAGCTTGCCGTCAAGGTGCCAGGGAGGCTTGGGCCATGGTGAAGACGCGGTACAAGAAGGCGGACCCCAACCACATGGCCGAAGTTGGACCGGTGGGGCCCGATGGGAAGGAGATCCCTGTGAGTTTAGTGTACAGCCAAGTAGAGTTGGCTGCTAAGTTTTCCCAACGGGACTGTAAACTAGACAGCCTGTTAGACAGGATTGAGGAGGAATACAATCAATAAACTTTACAATGTATGTTATCCTTTAAAATGACATGTGAAATGCCTTCTAGCCAGATTGTAGATCGTTTGTCTTTGCCGACCTTTTCGCTTCGACCTCGGGACCCTAGAGTCCGGAGTGTGTCTGAATACCTTTTTGGTTAAGCAACAACCGTGGTATGCATGGAGACCAGGCGTAGGGGTCATTAGTGCTTTATCAAACAAGTGCCCAACTAGTTATGTTATATTTCATGGTTAGTAAGAAACATCTTCCAGGGAGAATAGTTCCGTTAAGGGTTCCTTTCGTTTGGGAGGCATGCCCTAAAGTGCATGTCCGACTGCCAATAGAGCGAAGAAACATCCGGGGCAGATAGATAAATAAGCAAAAGTCATCTTTTAAATCACCGACCGAATATTCCCTTAAGAACGCTTAGCTTTCGGCTTCACCCACCGAGGTACACATCCAAATTGACCCGGCAAGAATAATCGCAGAGGTGCTCCTTTACCTCCTAGCCGAACAATCGGGAACGAGGGGTAAGCACAGAGCCGAGCAACCCAGCTTGGCCAAAACTTAAGTCATATCGATGCATATAATGGCGAGTAAAAGGTACATGTGGAAGCTTGACACATGTGTTGGGTATAAAACCCGTATAATTGAGCTTCTGTGAAAGAAGCCCCCAGGAATAACGAGTGCGGATGGCACATCGTGCGTATGCAAAGAGTGCAAAAATAGGCCCCGACGGGCTTTTAAGTTAAAAGGATAAAAAGAGAAACAAAAGACAGCCGAAATATAAAAGGTTGGACGAAGGAAGGGGACGAACTCTTAGTCCGGCGCTAGGCATAGAATCGTCGGAGTCGGGCTGCGTTCCATGGGTTCGGCTCGAGTCGGTTGTCCGATGCATTTCATAGACGGTATGCTCCGCCCGGTCAAGACTTGATCAATAATGAAGGGCCTTCCCATCGGGCTTGAGCTTGTCCTTTTCTTGTCCCGCAGCGAGAACCAGTTCGCCTAACGCTGTAAGTCTTGGCCCGCATTTCTCGCTTTAATATCTTCGGCCTGCTGCCGATAGAATGCGGAACGAGCCTTCGCGACGCCATGTTCTTCCTCCAATGTGTCCAAGCTGTCCCGCCGATCCAGCTCGGCTTTCTTTCCTCATACATGCGCACTCGAGGTGAGTCATGAATAATGTCGCAGGCAAGACGCCTCTGCGCCAGATACCATAAAAATGGTGTGAATCCGTAGTACGGTTAGGCGTTGTCCGCAGCCCCAGAGTACGGAGTCGAGCTCCTCGACCCATTGGGTGTCTGATTTGGTGAGTGACCTCACTAGTCCGGGTTTAATGCCGCCATTATTAGACCATTTGCTCTTTCCTCTTGACCGCTGGTTTGAGGGTGATAGATCGACGATAGTCGAGCTTAATGCCCATATTTTTGCACCATGACTTGACCTCATCGGCCGTGAAGTTCGTGCCGTTGTCGGTGATGATTGTGGGGACTCAGAACGTGTACCACCTCGATCTAAAGTCTATCACTAGTCCGGACTCGCCGATTTGACCGGTTTGGCCTCTATCCATTTGGTGAACTTATCCACCATGACCAATAGGTACTTTTTCTTGTGGGTTCCCTTTAAGGGGTCCAACCATGTCAAGCCCCTGCACCGTGAACGGCGGGTAATGGGTATGGTTTTGAGGGCGGTGGGTGGCATATGGCTCGATTAGCAAAGAGTCGACAACCAACGATCGCTGGACCAAGTCCTGTAGGCGTCCGCCCGAGCCGTCGGCCAATAAAATCCTATACGGAATGCCTTTCCTACCAGGGCCCGGGCTGCTGCGTGGTGTCCGCCTAGTCCGCATGGATTTCAGCCAGAGGTTTCGCCTTCTTCTTCGGAGATACACCTTTGAAGGACTCCGTAGTACTTTTCTTATAAAGTTCTCCTCATGGACCTTGTAGGCCTTCGATCACGGACTATGCAATGGGCCTCATTTTGGTCTTCGGAAGTTCCCGCCTAAGTAAGTAGACTAGGAAAGGTTCTGTCCACGCGGCGATTACTGCCATTATGTCGTGGGCGGAGGGTGTTATGTCATCTGTCAAATCATCAATTGGTGCGGTTTTCTCTGGTTTGTCGCTGCCGGGCTCCTCTTCCCATAGTACGGATGGCTTGAAAAGCCGTTCCAGGAAGATATTTGGAGGGACAGCATCACGTTTCGCACCGATCGTGCTGTGACGCCGGCCGCTTGGTTATTATCTCAGGCTATGTGATGGAATTCGAGTCCTTCAAACCGAAGTGACATTTTTAGGACAGCGTAAAGATGCTGCCATTTTCGGATCCTTGGCATCAAGTCTCCGTTTATTTGGGATATTGCAGGTTTGAGTCCCCGCGCACCTCTAGGCGTTGAATGCCCATGGAGACCGCCATCCGGAGACCATGTAGTAGGGCCTCAGATTCGCTGCATTGTTGGAGTCCGTGTACATTATTTGAAGTACATATCGATCAGATCTCCGGTGGGGACGCCAAGACGACGCCAGCCATTTCATCCGCCAACATTTTGGAGCCGTCGAAGTGCATAGTCCAATTGGAGTATGCGCCAGATTCTTTAGGGAGTTCGCTTCATCCATTCGGTGTGAAGTCAGCCAAAACTTGTGACTTTATAGCTCGTCGAGGTTTGTAAGTGATATCGAATGGCAAGAGCTCGATGGCCCATTTTGCTATCCCGCCCGCTGCGTCGCGGTTGTTTATGATATCATTGAGTGGTACTTGAGGCCATGTTATCGAGCACTCCCGAAAGTAGTGCCGAGCTCGAGACGCCATGAACACCGCATATGCTATCTTTCGATAGTGCGGGTAACGGATTTGCAGGGGTTAACACGGTGGATACGTAATACACCGGTTTTTGAAGAGGGAATTTATGCCCTTCGCCGCTCGCTCGACGACGAGGACAGCGCTTATAACTTGATGTGTTGCTGCGATTTATAACAATATTGGTTCGCCAGAGTGGGCGCAGCCAGACCGGTTGTTGCCAATATGGCCTTTATTTCTTCGAGTCCGCGGTGGCGGCATCCGCCCACTCGAAGTGTTTGGTGCGCCTTAGAGGCGATAAAGGGCAACGCCTTCTCTCCTAAACGGGAGATAAACGGCTTAAAGCTGCCACGCATCCCGTTAATTTTGTATTTGCTTGAGGTCCTTTGGAATATCCAACTGTGATGAGCCCGGATTTTGGCCGGATTTGCTTCGATTCCTCTACGGATACGATGAAGCCCAAAGAGCTTTCCCGGTGGTACACAAAACACATTTTTCCGGATTCAGCTTGATGTCATATGCTCTAAGCTTGTCTAATGTGATCCTCAAATCGTCTACTAAAGTTTCGACGTGTTTTGTTTTGACGACTACGTCGTCTACGTATGCCTCGACTGTTTTGCCGATCTGGGTGGCCAGACATGTTTGAATCATGCGCTGATATGTTGCGCCGGCGTTTTTGAGTCCGAAGGGCATCGTGTTGAAGCAGAATGGTCCGTATGGAGTGATAAATGCCGCTGCGGCTTGATTCGCTTCGCCATCTTGATTTGATGATAGCCGAGTACGCGTCCGTGAAGCACAACGAATCGTGCCTCGCTGTGGCATCGATAATTTGATCAATGCGGGGAGAGGAAGGATCCTTTGGGCAGGCTTTATTGAGGTCTTTAAAATCGATACGAGGCGCCAGATTTATCCTTCTTTGGTACCATCACCAAATTTGCTAGCCAGTCCGGATGTTTGATATCTCTAATAAATCCGGCTTCCAATAACTTGGCTAGCTCTTCTCCCATTGCCTGTCTTTTGGGCTCGGAAAATCGACGAAGAGCCTGTTTGACTGGCTTAAATCCTTTTAGGATGTTTAGGCTGTGTTCTGCCAACCTGCGAAGGATTCCGGGCATGTCCGAGGGATGCCAGGCGAAGATATCCCAATTTTCCCGAAGGAAATCGCGCGAAGGCGGCGCCAACTTCGGTTCAACCGAGCCCGATGGAGGCCGTCTTTGTTGGGTCCGCGGTGGACCTGAAATTTTATTATCTCATCTGCTGGTTTGAAGGAGGTGGACTTGGATCTTTTATCAAGTATCACATCGTCCGTGTTCCTTTGTGAGAGTGCAACGGTGAGTTCCTCTCGCCGCTAAGGCTTGGATAGTGCCTCGAGGGCTAGTGCGATCGTCTTATTTTCGCGTGAGTGCTATGTCCGGATCACTAACGAGAGTGATTATTCCGCTGGGCCCAGGCATTTTGAGCTTCATGTACCCGTAATGAGGTATTGCTTGAAAAATTGTGAATGCCTCTCGTCCTAATATGGCGTGATAGCCACTGCTGAACGGGGCCACCTGGAACGTGACTTCTTCGGATCTGTAATTGTCCGGACAGCCGAACACCACATCGAGTGTGATTTTTCCGGTGCAGCGCGCTTCCCGGCTAGGGATTATTCCTCTGAAGGTTGTGCTGCTTCGCTCAATACGGCTCCAATCGATTTCCATTTTTCGCAGAGTTTCCTCGTAAATGAGGTTCAGTCCGCTGCCGCCATCCTTGAGGACCTTTGTCGACGAAGTCGCCCACTATGGGACTAAATACCAGTCTTGGCCGGGCTCGTTGTTCAAATATGGGCTCGTCGCTGGCGTTGAAGGTAATAGCTGTGTCGCCCATGGGTTTCTTGTTGCTACTTGGTAGACTTGGCGAAGTTCATGGATTGTTCGTTGCGATTATTTGATGCGAAAGTCTCAAGACCGCCGATACTGTGCTAGTATTGTGGGAGTGGTTTCTGAGCTAGGACCTCTTCGCCACTTTTGGCTACCGTCGTAATATCCAACATGCTCTAAGGCTATGTGTTGGGACGGCTCCTCTCGCACTATGAAGTTTACAGGTCCATTGAGCCATCCCTCCAA
Source organism: Aegilops speltoides (assembly GCA_021437245.1). Lineage (NCBI taxonomy): Eukaryota > Viridiplantae > Streptophyta > Magnoliopsida > Poales > Poaceae > Aegilops > Aegilops speltoides. The sequence goes on along the minus strand of CM038147.1, from coordinate 472,888,260 downwards.
GACGGTTCCGCTTCCTTATCGGGTTTCGTTTCTTGGTTTTTGCCTCGGGCGCGAGTGTAAGGCGCCCTTTTCATGCGGATCGGGTTTGGGGCGGACTATCCCAAAATTGATTTTCGTTTTCCGAAACTTTCCATCGCACAAGATTTTCATACTATGGACGCCAGATCGGTGAAGCGCGTAATCTTGCGACGATCAATGGCGCTCGTAATTCCCTTGTCCGTGCGATTATTGCGTAAGATTGAGATTGTGTTTTCCTCTCGGCAGTCCTTTATCCTGTCCATAACCGGGAGGAATCGCCCAAGAATGATGTAATCGCTTCAAGGCTCTTGCAGATAGAGATAGATCGCATATGTCCGGCGGGTGGGTGGAATAAAATCCGGATCCCCGCCCATCTTTGGGCTCAAAGGCGAGGGCTTCGAATTGAAGCTTGGTTTGCTGGAGACAGATCCAATGAGTCCGGAGCGACGCATGATTTTAGGTTCAATGCTCGATCAAAGTCCGCCCCTCCGCGGGAATCCGCATGGAGGGTTCAGAATCGACACAGATTGTTTTCAACACCGCAAAGAATTGCCGAAGTTGTTCCTCTACCATCGCGACGTGGTGGGTGGCCCGGGAGAGTTAATCTCTCGGATCGGTTTAAGTCCGATCTGATTGTAGTCCGTAGCGACTCCTGAGATGGCGATGCGATCCAAGGGCTCGTTAATGACGAGAGCTCAATTGATCTAACTGTTCGGCAGCTTTAGGGTCGACGCGAAGATTGCTTCCGACGACTTGAGAAGTCATTGCAAGCGGTGGCGACAGCGGTCATAAGAAAGCCACCAAGCCGGATAGTTTGGCCGGCTGCCAAGGCCCTCCGGCGAAAAACACCGCCTTTGAAGACGGGTAAAGGCATCCGCTCTATCGGCGACGACACGAGGAACTCTCGTGAAAGCACCAATGTCGGTGTCAAAACCGGCGGATCTCGGTAGGGGGTCCCGAACTGTGCGTCTAGGCGGATGGTAACAGAGACGAGGGACATAATGTTTTACCTGTGTTCGTGCCCTCTCGATGGAGGTAAAACCCACGCCCCTGCCTGATTAATATTGATGATATGGGTAGTACAAGAGTAGATCTACCACGAGATCAAGGAGGCTAAACCCTAGAAGCTAGCCTATGGTATGATTGTTGAGATGTATGTTCGTCCTACGGACTAAGGCCCTCCGGTTTATATAGACACCGGAGAGGCTAGGGTTACACAGAGTCGGTTACAATGGTAGGAGATCTATATATCCGTATTGCCAAGCTTGCCTTCCACGCCAAGGAAAGTACCTTCCCGACACGAGCCGGAGTCTTCAATCTTCTATCTTCGTAGTATGGGAGTCCGGCGGATATCGATAGTCCGGCTGTCCGGACACCCCCTAGTCCAGGACTCCCTCAGCTGCACTAGGAGGTTTTCGGATGCTCAATTTTAGTTTAGAAATCGCCTTCTAAAAGTTGGGGAATGATACTGAATCTCACTTGAACAATATTCAGAATGGGATCCGATGGAAGAGAAGGAATTTTGATCCGTAGCCAGGATAGGGCTCAGTATTGTACAAGAGAGAGGTCGACCCATTTAGGTTGATATGAGCACATACATGAAATAACCATTTTCCACCAACTTTTAGGTTTAGGTTTTGGATGATTAGGAGTGCTACATGTGATTCTCTAATCCTGATTAGAATCTGATTAGGAGGTTCAATGGGGGGCCATTCTTTGAGCCAGGAAGATATTGTCAGTTAAGTGCTTGGGCAGAATCTTTTAGCTAGTTTGGTCACTTGTGCCTCTGACGGATAGCTTCTACTGTAATTTGTTGTAATTAAAAATTATAAATTACACATGCATAAATTCTTACAGTTTCAGCAAAGAATTTGTTGTCTATTCGAAAATGTTCATCATATCTATTAAAATCTGGTAATATGTTAAATAGTTCATATACTAGAATAAATGTCATCGCATATGGAATGTGCAATTTTCAACTAGGTTTTTCATATTTGTGTGTGTGGGGGGGGGGGCTTGTTTATTTCACATTTTAAAGAAAAGTCAATTAATTTTAAAATGGTAAAATATATTGCAAAAAATGAAATTTACACATTCATACATTTAATATGTTTATCATATATTCTAAAAATGCTTATCATATATTCGGAAAATGTTCTTCGCGTATTTGAAAATAGTTTTATTTAGAAAGAAGTGTTTATCACGTACTCAAAAACATATTTACCGCATCTTCGTAAAATGTTCATCACACACTTGAAAATCATGCATCATATATTTGTAAAAGTTTCATGCATAAAAACACACAGTTCAAGATAACACAAACTGTAAGCGAGGCGATTGTCTCTTGCTTGGTAATTTGCGTGCCTAAACCTTATGTGCAAATCACGACCCACCTTTTTTGCCAGAAAATCATAACCCACCTTAAGAAGTAATACATGGCACCAGCACCTTCTTGTCCACATTGTTTTCTCTTGTACACTAGAGTACTTCATTGGCCTCCTAATGCTTCGCTAGCCCACAGTGCGATATTTTAGAGATTTGACGCTTAAGACGCTTTCTTGCACATTGAAATAAATATATCAGTGTCTTTAAAAAGCTCATGGATTCAAAAAAATAAAAAATGCCCATCGCATCATTGGGAAAATGTTCTGGCATTTTCAGAAAATGTTCATCATGGAAATTAAAAAAAACATTGCATATTTGTAAAAAATTCATGACATATTTAAATATTGTTGTGTAAAAAAATAACACACAAAAAATTCAAGTATTGAAAAATGAAGATAAAATAAAATGTGAAATGCATATTTAAAAATTGTTTGATTTTCAGTTTTTTAGGAGATTTTTGTATTTCATAGCTGTGAAAAAATATGAATCGGTTTTAAAATGGGGAATATGTATTGCAAAAAATGGGAAAAAGTATGCAATCATACGTATAAGATGTTCATCGCATATTATTAAAAAGGCTCATGCATTGCTGTGGGATAGTAAGTATCTATGTTGATAAAACAGTATAAATACCAATTCAAAATGATTTTTTTAGTAACGGTGAACCACAACTGTCCTCGTTGATTATTATTTTGCTGAGTTGCGTTCGGACATAGCTGAATAATTTTTGTAAGCGTTGGTCGTAGCTGACGCTTTTTTTTAGCATAAGGTCATAGTTTTCTTAGAATAAGTTTGAAAAGAATTATTTTTATTAACGGGGAACCACAACTATCCTCACTGAATATATTTTTTGTTGATTTGCATTCCGTCGTTGGTGAATAATTTTATAAGTGTTTGTCATAGCTGCATCTTTTATTTCGGCATGAGATCATAGTTTTTTTTAGAATCGCACAAGTTTGTAGTTGTATTTAGTTGACACAAGGTCGTAGCTATTAATCTCCCTGCATGGAGGACGCACAAACCATAGGAAGACGAACTTACGAATGAAACGTTTTTCTAATTTTTTTTATTAACGGGGAACCACAACTATCCTCACTGAATATATTTTTTGTTGATTTGCATTCCGTCGTTGGTGAATAATTTTATAAGTGTTCGTCATAGCTGCATCTTTTATTTCGGCATGAGATCATAGTTTTTTTTTTTGAGAATCGCACAAGTTTGTAGTTGTATTTAGTTGACACAAGGTCGTAGCTATTAATCTCCCTGCATGTGGGACGCGCGAACCATAGGAAGAACGAACTTAACGAAGGAAACGTTTTTCTAGCTGGGCTTTGTCAAGAAACGCTTCTCTCGTTGGGCTTTGTGGGTTTGGTCCAATCCACAAATCAACGGAGTTGGTTCGATCGTTGCTTGATCGCTAGGCACACTTGTGGGAAGGGCTTTGACGAAACCAGCGGCGAAATTGTGCATCCAAATGAGTTGAAAAATCTTATATGTGTCTTTGGGTAAATGTTTAGGTCCTATGCAAGAAATGAGAATAAATTTCAAACACCTCAGCATCGTGGCTCGGCCGGAAACATTAAGATACTTGATTTTTAAATTTTTGTAAATCCAAAAATCGTGTAGAAATCATGAAGCTTGGCATGGTATCATGAAATGGCATCAAGAATGCTGTGGTAAAATTTTGTCCGATGTAGAACAAGTTTTGGTATAAGTTTCTTACAAACCGGAGGTTCTCTCAAGAAGCCTCATGGTTCCGAGAGGTGACGTGTCACCTCTGTGTGCGGAACGAAATACACCGTCTCTTCCTGCCTTGTTTTTTTACAGAGACAACATAGACCAATAGGAATATCGTGTTAAATTTTGCAATTAATCCGGGTTTGTCTGGTCTTTTCTATACATTAATTTTCATATTCATGATTTTTAAGCAAAACTTCATAGAGATAATCAAGTGCACTAAAATCACTAGCAATTGGTTTATCATAATTGAATCTTTCAAAAAGATTAGATGAGGATCCATATCAATAGTTTTTTAGCAAGCAAATAGAAGGCACATGGTGAAGGAAATATGCCCTAGAGGCAATAATAAAGTTATTATTTATTTCCTCATATTGTATTAACCGGAAACATGATACATGTGTGGATACATAGACAAACTTAATGTCACTAGTATGCCTCTACTTGACTAGCTCATTAATCAAAGATGGTTATGTTTCCTAACCATAGACATGTGTTGTCATTTGATTAACGAGATCACATCATTAGGAGAATGATGTGATTGACCTGACCCATTCCATTAGCTTAGCATTTGATCATTTAGTATGTTGCTATTGCTTTCTTCATGACTTATACAAAGTTCCTACAACTATGAGATTATGCAACTCCCGTTTACCGGAGGAACACTTTGTGTGCTACCAAACGTCACAACGTAACTGGGTGATTATAAAGGAGCTCTACAGGTGTCTCCAATGGTACATGTTGAGTTGGCGTATTTCGAGATTAGGTTTTGTCACTCCGATTGTCAGAGAGGTATCTCTGGGCCCTCTCGGTAATGCACATCACTATAAGCCTTGCAAGAAATGTGGCCAATGAGTTGGTTACGGAATGATGCATTACGTAACGAGTAAAGAGACTTGCCGGTAACGAGATTAAACTAGGTATTGGATACCGACGATCGAATCTCGGGCAAGTAACATACCGATGACAAAGGGAACAACGTATGTTGTTATGCGGTTTGACCGATAAAGACCTTCGTAGAATATGTAGGAGCCAATATGAGCATCTAGGTTCCGCTATTGGTTATTGACCAGAAACAGTTCTAGGTCATGTCTACATAGTTCTCGAACCCGTAGGGTCCGCACGCTTAATGTTACGATGACAGTTTTATTATGAGTTTATAAGTTTTGATGTACAGAAGGTTGTTCGGAATCCCGGATGTGATCACGGACATGACGAGGAGTCTCGAAATGGTCGATACATAAAGATTGATATATTGGAAGCCTATATTTGGATATCGGAAGTGTTCCGGGTGAAATCGGGATTTTACCGGAGTACAGGGAGGTTACCGGAACCCCCCGGGGGCTTAATGGGCCTACATGGGCCCTAGTGGAGAGGAAGAGAGGAGGCAAGAGGTGGGCTGCGCCCCCTCCCCTCCCTAGTCCGAATAGGACAAGGAGAGGGGGGCGGCGCCTCCCCTTTCCTTCCCCTCTTCCTCCTCCTTCCCCCTTCTCCTTCTCCACCTAGGAAAGAAGGAAGTCCTACTCCCGGTGGGAGTAGGACTCCCCCTTGGCGCGCCCTCCTTGGCCGGCCGCCCCCTCCCTCTTGGCTCCTTTATATACGGGGGAAAGGGGGCACCTCTAGACACACAAGTTGATCTTCGCGATCATTCCTTAGCCGTGTGCGGTGCCCCCCTCCACCATATTCCACCTCGATCATATCATTGCAGTGCTTAGGCGAAGCCCTGCGTCGGTAGAACATCATCATCGTCACCACGCCGTCGTGCTGACGGAACTCATCCCCGACACCCTGCAGGATCGGAGTCCAGGGATCGTCATCGAGCTGAACGTGTGCTGAACTCGAAGGTGCCGTACGTTCGGTACTTGGATCGGTCAGATCGTGAAGACGTACGACTACATCAACCGCATTGTTCTAACGCTTCCGCTTTCGGTCTACGAGGGTACGTGGACAATACTCTCCCCTCTCGTTGCTATGCATCACCATGATCCTTGCGTGTGCATAGGAATTTTTTTGAAATTACTACGTTCCCCAACAGTGGCATCCGAGCCAGGTTTTATGCGTAGATGTCATATGCACGAGTAAAACACAAGTGAGTTGTGGGCAATACAAGTCATACTGCTTAGCAGCATGTCATACTTTGGTTCAGCGGTATTGTGAGATGAAGCGGCCCGGACCGACATTACGCGTACGCTTACGCGAGACTGGTTTCACCGCTACGAGCACTCGTTGCTTAAAGGTGATTGGCGGTGTCTGCTCTCTCACTTTAGTTGAACGAGTGAAAAGGCATACGCCTCGTCCTGCGAAGGTTAAAACAGCACTAACTTGACGAACTATCGTTGTGGTTTTGATGCGTAGGTAAGAACGGTTCTTGCTCAGCCCGTAGCAGCCACGTAAAATTTGCAACAACAAAGTAGAGGACGTCTAACTTGTTTTTGCAGGGCATGTTGTGATGTGATATGGTCAAGACGTGATGCTATATTTTATTGTATGAGATGATCATGTTTTGTAACCAAAGTTATCGGCAACTGGCAGGAGCCAAATGGTTATCGCTTTATTGTATGAAATGCATGTTGGAAATATGCCCTAGAGGCAATAATAAAATGGTTACTATTATATTTATTTGTTCATGATAATTGTCTATTATTCATGCTATAATTGTGTTATCCGGAAATCATAATACATGTGTGAATATATAGACCACAACACGTCCCTAGTGAGCCTCTAGTTGACTAGCTCGTTGATCAACAGATAGTCATGGTTTCCTGACTATGGACATTGGATGTCATTGATAACGGGATCACATCATTAGGAGAATGATGTGATGGACAAGACCCAATTCTAAGCATAGCACAAAGATTGTGTAGTTCGTTTCGCTAGAGCTTTTCCAAATGTCAAGTATCATTTCCTTAGACCATGAGATTGTGCAACTCCCGGATACCGTAGGAGTGCTTTGGGTGTGCCAAACGTCACAACGTAACTGGGTGACTATAAAGGTGCACTACGGGTATCTCCGAAAGTGTCTGTTGGGTTGGCACGAATCGAGACAGGGATTTGTCACTCCATATGACGGAGAGGTATCTCTAGGCCCACTCGGTAATGCATCATCATAATGAGCTCAATGTGATCAGGTGTCTGGTCACGGGATCATGCATTACGGTACGAGTAAAGTGACTTGCCGGTAACGAGATTAAATGAGGTATTGGGATACCGACGATCGAATCTCGGGCAAGTAATGTACCGATTGACAAAGGGAATTGTATACGGGATTGATTGAATCCTCGACATTGTGGTTCATCTGATGAGATCATCGAGGAGCATGTGGGAGCCAACATGGGTATCCAGATCCCGCTGTTGGTTATTGACCGGAGAGGCGTCTCGGTCATGTCTGCATGTCTCCCGAACCCGTAGGGTCTACACACTTAAGGTTCGGTGACGCTAGGGTTGTAGAGATATTAGTATCCAGTAAACCGAAAGTTGTTCGGAGTCCCGGATGAGATCCCGGACGTCACGAGGAGTTCCGGAATGGTCCGGAGGTAAAGATTCATATATAGGAAGTCAAGTTTGACCATCGGAAAGTTTGGGGTCACCAGTCATGCAGGACCACCGGAAGGGTCCCGAGGGTCCACCGGGTGGGGCCACCTATCCCGAAGGGCCCCATGGGCTGAAGTGGGGAGGGGAACCAGCCCCTGGTGGGCTGGTGCGCCCCCCTTGGGCCTCCCCCTGCACCTAGGGCAGGAAACCCTAGGGGTGGGGGCGCCCCCTTGGCTTGGGGGGCAAGCCACCCCCTTGGCCGCCGCCCCCCCTTGGAGATCCCATCTCCTAGGGCCGGCGCCCCCCAGGGGGCCTATATATAGTGGAGGGGAGGGAGGGCAGCCGCACCCAAGCCCCTGGCGCCTCCCTCTCCCTCCCGTGACACCTCTCCCTCTCGTAGTGCTTGGCGAAGCCCTGCAGAGATCGCTGCTGCATCCACCACCACGACGCCGTGCTGCTGGATCTTCATCAACCTCTCCCTCCCCATTGCTGGATCAAGAAGGAGGAGACATCTTCCCGACCGTACGTGTGTTGAACGCGGAGGTGCCGTCCGTTCGGCGCTAGGATCTCTGGTGATTTGGATCACGACGAGTACGACTCCCTCAACCCCGTTCTCTTGAACACGTCCGCACGCGATCTACAAGGGTATGTAGATGCACTCCTCTCTCTCGTTGCTAGAAGACTCCATAGATTGATCTTGGTGAAGCATAGAAAATTTTTATTTTCTGCAACGTTCCCCAACAATGGCATCATGAGCTAGGTCTATGCATAGTTATTATGCACGAGTAGAACACAAAGCAGTTGTGGGCGTAGATGTTGTCAATTTTCTTGCCACTACTAGTCTTATCTTGCTTCGGTGGCATCGTGGGATGAAGCAGCCCGGTCCGACCTTACACGTACGCTTACGTGAGATAGGTTCCACCGACTAACATGCACTAGTTGCATAAGGTGGCTAGCGGGTGTCTGTCTCTCCCACTTTAGTTGGAGCGGATTCGATGAAAAGGGTCCTTGTGAAGGGTAAATAGAAATTGGCATATCATGTTGTGGTTTTACGTAGGTAAGAAACGTTCTTGCTAGGAACCTATAGAAGCCACGTAAAAACTTGCAACAACAATTAGAGGACGTCTAACTTGTTTTTGCAGCAAGTGCTTTGTGATGTGATATGGCCAAAGGATGTGATGAATGATATATGTGATGTATGAGATGATCATGTTCTTGTAATAGGAATCACGACTTGCATGTCGATGAGTATGACAACCGGCAGGAGCCATAGGAGTTGTATTTATTTTTTGTATGACCTGCGTGTCATTGAGTAACGCCATGTAAATTACTTTACTTTATTTCTAAACGCGTTAGCCTTAGAAGTAGAAGTAATCGTTGGCGTGACAACTTCATGAAGACACGAATGGAGATCATGATGATGGAGATCATGGTGTCATGCCGGTGACGAAGATGATCATGGCGCCCCGAAGATGGAGATCAAAGGAGCAATATGATATTGGCCATATCATGTCACTATTTGATTGCATGTGATGTTTATCATGTTTTGCTTCTTATTTGCTTAGAACGACGGTAGTAAATAAGATGATCCCTTATAATAATTTCAAGAAAGTGTTCCCCTAAGCGCGCATCGCTATGCGAAGGTTTGTTGTTTCGAAACACCACGTGATGATCGGGTGTGATAGATTCTAACGTTCGAATACAACGGGTGTAAGCCAGATTTACACACGCAATAAACTTAGGTTGACTTGACGAGCCTAGCATGTACAGACATGGCCTCGGAACACGGAAGACCGAAAGGTCGAGCATGAGTCGTATAGAAGATACGATCAACATGAAGATGTTCACTGATGATGACTAGTCGGTCTCACGTGATGATCGGACACGGCCTAGTTGACTCGGATCATGTTTCACTTAGATGACTAGAGGGATGTCTGTCTAAGTGGGAGTTCATTGAATAATTTGATTAGATGAACTTAATTATCATGAACTTAGTCTAAAATCTTTACAATATGTCTTGTAGATCAAATGGCCCACGCTAATGTTGCCCTCAACTTCAATGCGTTCCTAGAGAAAACCAAGCTGAAAGTGTTGGGGAACGTAGTAATTTCAAAAAAATTCCTACGCACACGCAAGATCATGGTGATGCATAGCAACGAGAGGGAGAGTGTTGTCTCGCCCTCGTGAGACCAAGCGAAGCGATCACAACGTAGAGGAAGTAGTCGACGTTCTCCTCGCGATCCGACCGATCCGGCGCCGTTACTCGGCGCCTCGAAGTTCTTGACACACGTACAGCTCGATGACGCCCCTTGTACTCCGATCCAGCCGAGTGTCGAGGAGAGTTCACGATGACGGCGTGGTGACAATCTTGATGTTCTATCGGCGCAGAGCCGCCTAAGCTTGCGACGATATGACCGAGGTGGAATATGGTGGAAGGGGCACCGACACGGCTAAGGAACGATCCGTAGATCAAACTTGTGTGTTAGGGTGCCCCTTGCCCCGTATATAAAGGAGCAAGGGGGGGTGCGGCCGGCCTAGAGGAGGCGCGCCTGGAGGAGTCCTACTCCCACCGGGAGTAGGACTCCCCCCTTTCCTAGTTGGAGTAGGATTGGGGGAGGGGGAAGAAGGAAGGGCCCCCCCCCCTCCTTGTCCTATTCGGACTAGGGGGGGAGGGGGCGCGCGGCCTGCCCTGGCCGGCCCCTCCTCTTCTCCCTCGAGGCCCACTAAGGCCCAATAGCCTCCGGGAGGGTTCCGGTAACCCCCCGGTACTCCGGTAAAATCCCGATTTCACCCGGAACCATTCCGAACTCCAAATATAGGCTTCCAATATATCAATCTTTATGTCTCGACCATTTGAGACTCCTCGTCATGTCCGTGATCACATCCGGACTCGAACTTCTTGGTACATCAAAATACATAAACTCATAATATAACTGTCATCGAAACCTTAAGCGTGCGGACCCTACGGTTCGAGAACAATGTAGACATGACCGAGACACGTCTCCGGTCAATAACCAATAGCGGGACCTGGATGCCCATATTGGCTCCTACATATTCTACGAAGATCTTTATCGGTCGGACCGCATAACAACATACGTTGTTCCTTTGTCATCGGTATGTTACTTGCCCGAGATTCGATCGTCGGTATCCAATACCTAGTTCAATCTCGTTCTGCGCAAGTCTCTTTACTCGCTTCAGTAATACATCATCTCACAGCTAACTCATTAGTTGTAATGCTTGCAAGGCTTCATGATGATGTGTATTACCGAGAGGGCCCAGAGATACCTCTCCGACAATCGGAGTGACAAAACCTAATCTCAAATACGCCAACCCAACATCGCTTTTGGAGACACTGTAGTACTCCTTTATAATCACCCAGTTATGTTGTGACGTTTGGTAGCACCCAAAGTGTTCCTCCGGTAAATGGGAGTTGCATAATCTCATAGTTACAGGAACATGTATATGTCATGGATAAAAGCAGTAGCAACATACTATACGATCGTGTGCTAAGCTAATGGAATGGGTCATGTCAATCAGATCATTCTACTAATGATGTGACCTTGTTAATCAAATAACAACTTCTTTGTTCATGGTTAGGAAACATAACCATCTTTGATTAACAAGCTAGTCTAGTAGAGGCATACTAGTGACATATTGTTTGTCTATGCATTCACACATGTATCATGTTTCCGGTTAATACAATTCTAGCATGAATGATAAACATTTATCATGAAATAAGGAAATAAATAATAACTTTATTATTGCCTCTAGGGCATATTTCCTTCAGTCTCCCACTTGCACTAGAGTCAATAATCTAGATTACAAAGTAATGATTCTAACACCCATGGAGTCTTGGTGCTGATCATGTTTTGCTCGTGGAAGAGGCTTAGTCAACGGGTCTACTACATTCAGATCCGTATGTATCTTGCAAATCTCTATGTCTCCCACCTGGACTAAATTCCGGATGGAATTGAAGCATCTCTTGATGTGCTTGGTCCTCTTGTGAAATCTGGATTCCTTCGCTAAGGCAATTGCTCCAAGATTGTCACGAAGATTTTCATTGGACCCGATGCACTAGGTATGACACCTAGATCGGATATGAACTCCTTCATCCGACTCCTTCATTAGCTGCTTCGAAGCTGCTATGTATTCCGCTTCACATGTAGATCCCGCCACGACGCTTTGTTTAGAACTGCACCAACCGACAGCTCCTCCGTTTAGTGTAAATACGTATCCGGTCTGCGATTTAGAATCGTCCGGATCGGTGTCAAAGCTTGCATCAACGTAACTGCCACGATGAGCTCTTTGTCACCTCCATATACGAGAAACATATCCTTAGTCCTTTTCGGGTATTTCAGGATGTTCTTGACCGCTGTCGATGATCCACTCTGGATTACTTTGGTACCTCCTGCTAAGCTTATAGCAAGGCACACATCAGTCTCGGTGCACAACATTGCATACATGATAGAGCCTATGGCTGAAGCATAGGAACATCTTTCATTTCTCTCTATCTTCTGCAGTGGTCGGGCATTGAGTCTTACTCAACTTCACACCTTGTAACACGTGCAAGAACCCTTTCTTTGCTTGATCCATTTTGAACTTCTTCAAAATTTTGTCAAGGTATGTGCTTTGTGAAAGTCCAATTAAGCGTCTTCATCTATCTCTATAGATCTTAATGCCCAATATGTAAGCAGCTTCACCGAGGTCTTTCATTGAAAAACTCTTATTCAAGTATCCCTTTATGCTATCTAGAAATTCTATATCATTTCCGATCAGCAATATGTCATCTACATATAATATCAGAAATGCTATAGAGCTCCCACTCACTTTCTTGTAAATACAAAGCTTCTCCAAAAGTCTCAGATGAACCCAAATGCTTTGATCACACTATCAAAGCGTTTATTCCAACTCCGAGATGCTTGCACCAGTCCATAAATGGATCATTGGAGCTTGCACACTTTGTTAGCTCCTTTGGATCGATAAAACCTTCGGTTGCATCATATACAACTCTTCTTCCGTAAATCCATTCAGAATGCAGTCTTTACATCCATTTGCCAAATTTCATAATCATAAAATGCGGCAATTGCTAACATGATTCGGACAGACTTAAGCATCGCTACGGGTGAGAAGGTCTCATCGTAGTCAATCCCTTGAACTTGTCGAAACCCTTTGCGACAAGTCGAGCTTTAATAAACGATAACATTACCGTCGGCGTCGGTCTTCTTCTTGAAGATCCACTTGTTTTCTATTGCTTGCCGACCCTCGGGCAAGTCAACCAAAGTCCATACTTTGTTTTCATACATGGATCCCATCTCGATTTCATGGCCTCAAGCCATTTTATGAATCTGGGCTCACCATCGCTTCTTCATAGTTCGAGGTTCATCATGATCTAGTAGCATGATTTCCAAAACAGGATTACCGTACCACTCAGTGCGGATCTTACTCGTTGATCTACGAGGTTTCAGTAGTAACTTGATCCAAGTTTCATGATCAACATCATCAACTTCCTCACTACTTGGTGTAGATGTCTCAGAAACCGGTTTCTGCGACAAACTACTTTCAAGTAAGGGAGAAGGTACTATTACCTCATCAAGTTCTACTTTCCTCCCACTCACTTCTTTCGAGAGAAACTCCTTCTCTAGAAAGGATCCATTCTTGGCAACAAATGTCTTGCCTTCGGATCTGTGATAGAAGGTGTACCCAACTGTCTCCTTTGGGTATCCTATGAAGACACATTTCTCGATTTGGGTTCGAGCTTATCGGGTTGAAGCTTTTTCACATAAGCATCGCATCCCCAAACTTTAAGAAACGACAACTTTGGTTTCTTGCTAAACCACAGTTCATAAGGTGTCATCTCAACGGATTTCGACGGTGTTCTATTCAAGGTGAATGCGGCCGTCTCTAGAGCATAACCCCAAAACGATAGCGGTAAATCAGTAAGAGACATCATAGATCGCACCATATCTAGTAAAGTACGATTCGACGTTCGGACACACCATTACTGTTGTGGTGTTCGGGTGGCGTGAGTTGCTAAACTATTCCGCATTGTTTCAAATGTAGACCAAACTCGTAACTCAAATATTCACCTCCACGATCGATCGTAGAAATTTAATTTTCTTATTACGATGATTTTCAACTTCACTCTGAAAGTCTTTGAACTTTTCAAATGTTTCAGACTTATGTTTCATTAAGTAGATATACCCATATCTGCTTAAATCATCTGTGAAGGTGAGAAAATAACGATATCCGCCACGAGCCTCAACATTCATCGGACCACATACATCCAACAAATCTGTTGCTCTCTCCATAGTACCGGAGAACGGGGTTTTGGTCATCTTGCCCATGAGGCACGGTTCGCAAGTGCCAAGTGATTCATAATCAAGTGACTCCAAAAGTCCATCAGTATGGAGTTTCTTCATGCGCTTTACACCGATATGACCTAAACGGCAGTGCCACAAATAAGTTGCACTATCATTATCAACTCTGCATCTTTTGGCTTCAACATTATGAATATGTGTATCACTACTATCGAGATTCATCAAAATAGACCACTCTTCAAGGGTGCATGACCATAAAAGATATTACTCATATAAATAGAACAACCATTATTCTCTCGATTTAAATGAATAACCGTCTCGCATCAAACAAGATCCAGATATAATGTTCATGCTCAACGCAGCACCAAATAACAATTATTTAGGTCTAAAACTAATCCGAAGGTAGATGTAGAGGTAGCGTGTCGATCGCGATCACATCGACTTTGGAACCATTTCCCACGCGCGATCGTCACCTCGTCCTTTGCGGTGTTCGCAATCCGTAGTCCCTGCTTTGAGTTGCAAATATTAGCAATGTAACCAAGATCAAATACCAGTGCTCTGCGAGCTCTAGTAAGGTACACATCAATAACATGTATATCACATATACCTTTGTTCACCTTGCCATCCTTCTTATCCGCCAAATACTTGGGGCAGTTCCGCTTCCAAAGGACTACCGCTTAAAGAAAAGCACTCGATTTCAGGTTTGGGTCCAGACTTGGATTTCTTCTCTGAGCAAAGAACTTGCTTGTTGTTCTTCTTGAAGTTCCTTCTTCTTCCCTTTGCCTTTCTTCTTGAAACTAGTGGTCTTATTGACCATCAACACTTGATGCTCCTTCTTGATTTCTACCTCCAGCCTTTAGCATTGCGAAGAGCTCTGTATAGTCTTTACTAACCCTTGCATATTATAGTTCATCACGAAGCCTTTGTAGCTTGGTGGCGGTGATTGAAGAATTCATCAATGACACAATCATCGGAAGATTAACTCCCAATTGTGTCAAGTGATTGTAGTACCCGGACATTACGAGTATGTGCTCACTAATGTAACTATTCTTCTCCATCTTGCAGCTATAGAACTTATTGGAGACTTCATATCTCTCAATCCGGGCATTCTGTTGGAATATTAACTTCAACTCTTGGAACATCTCATATGCTCCATGACGCTCAAAACGCCGTTGAAGTCCCGGTTCTAAGCCGTAAAGCATGGCACCTTGAACTATAGAGTAGTCATCGCTTTGCTCGCCAGACGCTCACAACATCCGGTGTTGCTCCTGCAAGAAGAGTCTGCACCTAGCGGTGCATCCAGACGTAGCTCTTACGTGCAGCAATGAGGATAATCCTCGAGTTACGGACCCATCCGTGTAGTTGCTACCATCATCTTTCAACTTTGCTTTCAAGGAACGCATTAAAATTCAACGGAACAACAAAGACGAGCCATCTATCTACAATCAAACATAAACAAGCAAGATACTATCAGTACTAAGTTCATGATAAATTTAAGTTCAATTAATCATATTACTTAAGAACTCCCACTTAGACAGACATCCTCTAGTCATCTAAGTGATCACGTGATCCAAATCAACTAAACCATAACCGATCATCACGTGAAATGGAGTAGTTTTCAATGGTGAACATCTTGTGTTGATCATATCTACTATATGATTCACGCCGACCTTTCGGTCTCCGTGTTCCGAGGCCATATCTCGCATATGCTAGGCTCGTCAAGTATAACCCGAGTATTCTGCGTGTGCAAAACTGGCTTGCACCCGTTGTAGATGGACGTAGAGCTTATCACACCCGATCATCACGTGGTGTCTGGGCACGACGAACTTTGGCAACGGTGCATACTCGGGAGAACACTTCTTGATAATTTAGTGAGAGATCATCTTATAATGCTACCGTCAATCAAAGCAAGATAAGATGCATAAAAGATAAACATCACATGCAAATCAATATAAGTGATATGATATGGTCATCATCATCTTGTGCTTCGTGATCTTCATCTCTGCAGCACCATCATGATCACCATCGCCACCGCGCGACACCTTGATCTCCATCGTAGCATCGTTGTCGTCTCGCCAATCTTATGCTTCTACGACTATCGCTACCGCTTAGTGATAAAGTGAAGCATTACGAAGCGATTGCATTTCATACAATAAAGCGACAACCATATGGCTCCTGCCGATTGCCGATAACCGGTTACAAAACATGATCATCTCATACAATAAAATATAGCATCATGCCTTGACCATATCACATCACAACATGCCCCGCAAAAACAAGTTAGACGTCCTCTACTTTGTTGTTGCAAATTTTACGTGGCTGCTACGGGCTTAAGTAAGAACCAATCTCACCCACGCATCAAAACCACAACGATATTTCGTCAAATAGACTCCGTTTAACCTTCTCAAGGACGGGCGTAGCCACACTCGGTTCAACTAAAGTGAGAGAGACAGACACCCGCCGGTCACCTTTAAGCAATGAGTGCTCGTGGCGGTGAAACCAGTCTCGCGAAGCGTCGCGTAATGTCGGTCCGGCCGCTTCATCTCACAATACCGCTGAACCAAAGTATGACATCTTTGGTAGGTAGTATGACTTGTATCGCCCACAACTCACTTGTGTTCTACTCGTGCAAAACATCAAACCATAAAAACCTGGCTCGATACCACTTTGTTGGGGAACGAGTAATTTCAAAAATTTTCCCACGCACACGCAAGATCATGGTGATGCATAGCAACGAGAGGGGAGAGTGTTGTCTACGCCCTTGTAGACCGAAGCGGAAGCGATCACAACGTAGAGGGCGTAGTCGACGTTCTCCTCGCGATCCGACCGATCCGGCGCCGTTACTCCGGCGCCCGAGTTCTTGACACACGACAGCTCGATGGCGCCCCTCAGACTCGATCTAGCCGAGTGTCGAGGGAGAGTTCCACAAGACGACGGCGTGGTGACGATCTTGATGTTCTATCACAGAGAGCCGCTTAAGCAGCATGACGATATGACCGAGGTGGAATATGGTGGAAGGGGCACCACACACGGCTAAGGAACGATCCGTAGATCAAACTTGTGTGTGTTAGGGTGCCCCCTGCCCCAGATATAAAGGAGCAAGGGGGTGCGGCCGGCCCAGAGGAGGCGCCGAGGAGTCCTACTCCCAGGGAGTAGGACTCCCCCTTCCTAGTTGGAGTAGGATTGGGGAGGGGAAGAAGGAAGGGGCGCCGCCTCCTTGTCCTATTCGGACTAGGGGGGGGGGGCTGGCCTGCCTGGCCGCCCCTCCTCTTCTCCCTCGAGGCCCACTAAGGCCCAATAGCCTCGGGAGGGTTCCAGAACCCCGGTACTCAGTAAAATCCGATTTCACCCGGAACCATTCGAACTCCAAATATAGGCTTCCAATATATCAATCTTTATGTCTCGACCATTTCGAGACTCCTCGTCATGTCCGTGATCACATCCGGGACTCCGAACTTCTTTGGTACATCAAAATACATAAACTCATAATATAACCGTCATCGAAACCTTAAGCGTGCGGACCCTACGGTTCGAGAACAATGTAGACATGACCGAGACACGTCTCCGGTCAATAACCAATAGCGGGACCTGGATGCCCATATTGGCTCCTACATATTCTACGAAGATCTTTATCGGTCAGACCGCATAACAACATACGTTGTTCCCTTTGTCATCGGTATGTTACTTGCCCGAGATTCGATCGTCGGTATCCAATACCTAGTTCTATCTCGTTACCGGCAAGTCTCTTTACTCGTTCCGTAATACATCATCTCACAGCTAACTCATTAGCTGTAATGCTTGCAAGGCTTCAGTGATGTGTATTACCGAGAGGGCCCAGAGATACCTCTCCGACAATCGGAGTGACAAAACCTAATCTCAAATACGCCAACCCAACATCGCCTTTTGGAGACACTGTAGTACTCCTTTATAATCACCCGATTACGTTGTGACGTTTGGTAGCACCAAAGTGTTCCTCCGTAAACGGAGTTGCATAATCTCATAGTTACGAGGAATATGTATATGTCATGGATAAAAGCAGTAGCAACATACTATACGATCGTGTGCTAAGCTAATGGAATGGGTCATGTCAATCAGATCATTCTACTAATGATGTGACCTTGTTAATCAAATAACAACTTCTTTGTTCATGGTTAGGAAACATAACCATCTTTGATTAACAAGCTAGTCTAGTAGAGGCATACTAGTGACATATTGTTTGTCTATGCATTCACACATGTATCATGTTTCCGGTTAATACAATTCTAGCATGAATGATAAACATTTATCATGAAATAAGGAAATAAATAATAACTTTATTATTGCCTCTAGGGCATATTTCCTTCAGAAAGACGATGGCAGCAACTATACGGACTGGGTCCAGAACCTGAGGATCATCCTCATAGCTACAAAGAAAGATTATGTCCTAGAAGCACCGCTAGGTGAAGCACCCATCCCAGAGAACCAAGACGTTATGAACGCTTGGCAGTCTCGTCTTGATGATTACTCCCTCGTTCGGTGCGGCATGCTTTCTGACTTAGAACCGGGGCTCCAAAAGCGTTTTGAGCAACACGGAGCATATGAGATGTTCAAGAGCTGAAAATGGTTTTCTAAGCTCATGCCCGGTCGAGAGATATGAAGTCTCCGACAAGTTCTTCATTTGTAAGATGGAGGAAAATAGTTCACAAGGCGCACATACTCAAGATGTCCGGGTTGCACAAGCGCTTGACTCATTTGGGAGTTAATCTCCGGATGACGCGGTCATTGACAAAATCCTTGATCGCTTCCACCGAGCTACAAGAGCTTTGTGATGAACTTCAATATGCGGGGATGGAAAAGACCATTCCGAGGTATATTCAATGTTGAAATCAGCGAGGTAGAGATCAAAAGGAACATCAAATGTTGATGGTGAATAAAACCACTAAGTTCAAGAAAGGCAAGGGTAAGAAGAACTTCAAGAAGGACGGCAAGGAGTTGCGCGCCCGATAAGCCAGATTGCCGGGAAGAAGTCAAAGAATGGACCCAAGCCCAAACCGAAAGTGCTTTTATTGCAAGGGAAGTGGTCACTGGAAGCGGAACTGCCCCAAGTACTTAGCGGACAAGAAGGCCGGCAACACCAAAGGTATATATGATATACATGTTATTGATGTGTACCTTAGCAGCTGAAAGTGCTAGTATCGACTAGAGGGGGGGTGAATAGGCGATTTTTATGAAAGTCTTCAAAACTTGGAAGTTTCAAAGACAAACAACAGAAATAACCTAATTGATATGCAGCGGAAGATAAACTACCCTGAGCCAGCCACAGTCAAGTATGTAACGATGTGAAAGTACAGGACAAGTAGCAGCTAGGTAGTAAGGATCAATATGGAAGATAGTGTGAAGCCAATCAACAATAGTAGTCAAGCAGTGAAGTCAAACAGATACACGAATAGGCAATGACTTCATGAAGACAAACTTAAGTAAGGTTGGAAGGGATAGAACCAGTTGCTTGTTGAACACACAGGATTTGTTGGACCAGTTCAGTTGTTGTGACAAGCTAGACGCCCGGGTTAGGGAGGCTGAGATTTAACTTTCGAAGACCGTGTCTTCACCTTATTCCCTTGAGCTAAGGACACCCGGTCCTCGCCCAATCACTCTGGTAAGTCTTCAAGGAGACTTCCAAACCTTCACAGACTTCGTTCACCGACAATCCACAATGACTCTTGGATGCTCGAACGCGACGCCTAACAATTTGGAGGATTCACATCCTCAAGTGTAATAAGTCTTCGTGTCACAGCATGTAAAGACTTCAGTGATGCCTAACACTCTTTGGCTCAGGTGTTTGGGCTTTGTCCTCGCAAGGATTTTTCTCTCTCAAATGCTTCGAGGTGGGTTGCTCTCAAACGACAAAAGCCGTGCACAAACTCGAGCAGCCACCAATTTATGGTGTAGGGGTGGGCTATTTATAGCCACTAGGCAACCCGACCTGATTTGTCCAAAATGACCTGGGTCACTAAGGAACCGACACGTGTTCCAACGGTCGATTTCAAACACACGCTGCAACTTTACTTGGGCTACAAGTAAAGCTGACTCATCCACTCTGGATAAGATTTGCTCTCATTGTCTTTGCTCGAAGACATAGGATTTGAGTTGAGCATCACCTCACCACTCGACTTAGTTCACTTGGACCCCACTTAACAAAGACGGTGGTTCCTATGACTCAACAAAGAAGAAAAGGAAACAACGAAACCACACAGTCTTCGCGCTCCAAAGTCTTCACACAATGTCTTCTCATGTCATAGTCCTCAATATGAATATCTTCTCATACCACCATTGTCTTCAATGTCTTCATACATTTTTAGGGGTCATCTCCGGTAGGTAAACCGAATCAATGAGGGACACTACCTGTGTTATCCTGCAATTCTCACAAACGCATCAGTCCCTCAACCAACTTTGTCATCAATACTCCAAAACCAACTAGGGGTGGCACTAGATGCACTTACAATCTCCCCCTTTTTGGTGATTGATGACAAACTGGTTGAAGTTTTCAACGGGGATAAAATATGTGAAATTGTAAGGATAGGGAATTATCTTCATAAGTTGCAAGGGCTCCCCCTAAAGATGTGCATATAAGTAATTTACTTTTGGAATGCAAATGCACATGGCAGGTTGTACTTGTGGAGATCCACTTCAACTTATGAAGATAATTCATCATGCATGAAATGATATAGCAATAAGAATGACATGCATAATGAAAAATGGACGTCTGCAGAATGATCTGAGTGCGGAAGTAGCTGACGACCATCAAATAAGTAGTAGAAGTAGCTGACGACCATCAAGTTTAGGTGTTACAACTCAAAGAACCAAATGTTTCAAAACGCAAGAGTTGTAAGCACGCAGCAATATATAATGCAACCACCCATATGAACCCGCTTGAAGACTATCAACTCATACGCTTCTCCCCCTTTTGTCAGTAATGACCAAAAAGGTTTGAAGACATAGAGCATCTACTCGTCACGAGTAGGTGAAGCACTGGTCGTTGTCGTTGGTTGGCGGTGCGAGATGAACTTGGTGCGATGTCGTCGCGCCGAGAGTAGGAGGTGGTGAAGTAGCGTCATCTTCATCATCGATCACTCTAGCATTAACTGTTGCCGCGGAAGAAGAATATTCAGAGTCTTCAAGAGATGGAGTTTGACGCAGGGTAGCAGTCCGTGGAAGAGTGGAGTCGAACTGGAATCTTTCATTGAAGACATCGTCTTGAAGATCAGCTTCAGCACTTAGCAAGGTCAAACTCTTCCATGATCACCGGCAGGTTTCATGAGCAACAAAGGCATTCTTGGTGGCAAGGTTGCGAATGCGATTGACATCCACCAAGAGGCTTTGCATCTGTATCTTGAGCCAGAAATGATGCTTATCATGTTTCTGATGAAGGGCCACAAGAAGTTCTCGGTCATTGAGAACGCGAGAACGCTTCCGAGGCCTTTGTGCAATAGTGCTTTCAATTGGCCCGATGGGGCGCTCTGTGAGGCGAGCGAGTGTTACCAGCCCGTGGATAGATTCGTGTTGCTGCTTGAATACCTTCAATAGGCTGAGTGAAGCTTTGATGCTCGATGTTACAAGACAAAGCGGCGTCTTGGCGGTCGAATATATAGCATCAATTGACATATCAACCTCTCGCGTAAAGATTATATGATTGCGCAGCAGAGGGCTGATAATTGACAGATGAGTGTCGCTGATGAGGCGATAACCTGTGGAGCATAAAACTTCGGACCAAATAGGTCGAGCCGAAGCGACAAGTTGCACGATGAAGAATTCCCGAGTGTTGAAGCCGATGCCATTGAGAATATAGAAGACCAAAGTCTTCATTGCTCCTTCAAGCTTGGCACCGATGAATGTCCTTGACCGCCATAGAGTTACTCGATGATATGATATATGGTGCGAGGCAGATACTCAAGGTCTTCAACGAAGAAATGTGTGGGATACTCAGCGTTAGATGGAAAAGGCTTCATCATGCTCAGCATCTGGCTCATATTGGGTTCTGGCTTATGAAAGATGCTCTCTACAACATTCGGTGTAGGCGGCGATCGAGCTCATACAGTTCTCCAGGAGTGGCTAGCCCTATAAGCTCAATGATATCCATAGCTTTGGCCTCATGATGGACATTGCCAGTCATCCACTCGAGAACCCATGTCTTGATGTCCCTGTAGTAGCCGCGAATGTGCAGAGTGGCACAATGTTCTTTGTCTGTCACAAAGTGGAGCAGACCCGCATCGTGAAAGCAATCAAGTGCTTCTTCTAAGCACGGCAATCCAGCAATAGCTTCAGTGTCAAGGCGCATATGAGGGAAAATCGCCCTTGATCATATAGCACGATGAGTAATAGCTTCTCACGATAGCTCCGAACCGATCGATGATATCCTTGGCTTGGAGTAGGGGTTCTTGGGCTGTCAAAGAAGGTATTGTGGCTTTTGAAGCCATTAGCATTGAATGACCTGGTGAGTTGGCGATGCACTGAAACCTTGGTAACTCTGGGCTTTGGCTTCGGACACGAGGCCTATGCTCTACATGATAGTCAAATTGCGGGCCTGAGGCAGCAGGTGGAGGCACCAGAATAGGCCATCGGACAGTGGTAAGTTGACCATGACTGTATGCTTGCTCAATTGTGTGAGGCCTTGGTGGCGGAACAGGAGCAGGGGCAACAGTTGAGGCATCAGGCTGCACGACAGGTGCTTCGGGAGCAGTTGTCAAATTAGCTTCAGGTGCAGCATTCTCATTGGCTTCAGGTGCAACATCCTCATTGGCTTCAGGTGCAGGGGCCTCATAATCTTCAGGCACAGTGGCCTCATTGGTTTCAGGCACACTGGTTGGTGCAGGCTCCACATTAGCGTCAGCCATGACTACGTCACTGGCTTCATTGGCGTTGGTGGTGGCAGCCTCAACATTGGCAACCTCCTCTTGACGAGCGGGAGGGTCGGGCACGAACACGTTCGGATCATGAAATGCTTCTTCTTCAATTCTTTGGGGAGTAGGAACACGTACTTCTTCTTCTTGGTGATGTAAATGGAATGTCTTCAAAGAGCATGTGCTTGGACTCGGAGACATTCACAGTTGGAGCAGGTTTTGAAAATACTTGCCGTGCAACCGGTGAACGTTGCACTTCTCCTTCTGGAATGCTCGACAGAGGGACTTCAGGCCTTTGTCCTCTGCGAAGCCTGCGAAGAGCTGGCTTCACCTTAGGAGATGGAGTTGGCTGAGCCTGAAAGTCTTCATCCTCTTCTTGCACTGGGGGTGTAGCTTGTTGTTGTTGTTGTTGGGGAGTGCTGGGTGAGTCTTGTTGTTGTGGGTGATCAGCCCATGATGCATCCTGAGCAATTGGCGTCAAGGGACGACCAATGCTGATGAGTTCGCTGTTCGTATGAACAGGCGATGATACCACTTGATGTTCGATCTGAGGAAGAACTTCATCATCATTTACATTGTCATCATGACCAATGTCTTCAGCAGCAGTGGGTTCAGCTGCTGGAATATCTTCAGTTACATGAGCCTCTGTGGGAGTAGGCTCATGGACTACCATTCTTCATTCTTTATGAACTGACACAGGGCGAACCATGGAAATGGGTTCAACGACTAAGGGCTCTGTGGAAGCAGCCCTAGTCTTCTTGGTCTTGCGCTTCTTCTTGGAGGGAGCGGCATCAGAGGCTTCAGTGTTCTTTCTCTTTCTGGCTTCAGCCTCGGCAACCCTTGTCTTCTTTTGTTCTGAAGCTGTTGGGGTGACCTTTGTGAAAGTGCAACTAATCCCCAGGTGGTTTTGGTAATTAATAACAACATATATATCATTGAACTAATCATTTCTTGAGAATATTTCAGAAAGTTCAGTGATATGGGTATGGCAATGACTGATGATGTGGACCCCTCAAAATGCTAAGGAAAACATTGGCAAAAGCTCAAGACTCCATTTTTGGTTTAGTGATCCAAGATCACATTGAGTCCATAGGAAAGCCAATACTATCAAAAGGGGGTGAGGTTACGATGATGATCTGGTTGCTCTAAGTGCTTAGTGATTTATCTCTCAAACTATCAGCAATCTTTCATTCCAACATAAACTCATAAGTAATCTCGGTCCCACCGATTCCAAACTCATCACACCGAGATGAACCACCTCACCATATACCCAAACCCTAAGAATCTCGGATTTTCCGATTCCAAACTCGGTCATTCGAAATTGGTGTTGCCAATCTTCTGTAACCTTCTGTACTCAAATCGGTGTCACCGAGATGAGAAAGTCGGTCCCACCGAAATTGGCAAACCCTAGACTTTGGAAGAATCGGACAAACCGAGATTGTATTTTCGGTCCCACGAAAATCCCAACGTTCACAAGATTTGAACTTTCGGTCGACCGAGTTGTCAACTTCGGTCCGACCGAGATTGGTCAAATGTGTGTAACAGTTGGATTTTGTGTGGAGGCTATAAATACCCTCCACCTCCTCTTCATTCGTGGATAGAGCCATCGAAAGAACTACCACTCCTACCTTACATTTCGAGAAGAAAACTACCTACCCTTGTGTTGAAATCAAGTTGCTCCACTCCCACCATATGAAACTTGATTTCTAGCCTTCCCAAGTTGCTTTCCACTCAATCCTTTCTTCCACCACAGCCAAATCGGTGAGGAGAGTTGAGTGTTGGGGAGATTATCATTTGAAGCACAAGAGCAAGGAGTTCATCATCACCAACCCCATCTATTACCTTTTGGAGGTGGTGCCTCCTAGATTGGTTAGGTGTCGCTTGGGAGCCTCCGTCATGATGTGGAGTTGAACCAAGGAGTTTGTAAGGGCAAGGAGATCGCCTACTTCGTGAAGATCTACCCCGAGTAAGGCTAGTCCTCCGTGGGCGTGAGGCCATGATGGCATAGACAAGGTTGCTTCTTCGTGGACCCTTCGTGGGTGGAGCCCTCCGTGGACTCGCGCAGCCGTTACCCTCCGTGGGTTGAAGTCTCCATCAACGTGGATTGACGATAGCACCACCTATCGGAACCACGAGAAAAAATCTCCGTGTCACCAACTTGCGTTTGCTCTTCTCCACCTCTCATTTACTTACGTGCAATTTACTTTCCGCTGCCATAACTCTAGAATTGCATGTGTAGGGTGATACTTGACTTGGTTGTCATTGTGAACTTGCTAAGAATCTACTCCAATCAAAAGGCCAAATTTTTAAGTTGTCAAGTAGTCTAATCACCCCCCCCCCTCTAGACATACTTCCGATCCTACAAGTGGTATCAGAGCTTTGGTCTCCATTGGATTGGTTTCCATTGCATTGGACTCCATAAGCTTGGTTTCACAACCTAGGAGAGTATGGCGTCTAGTGAGGGTAATTTTCGTAGAGGTCCTTACTTTGATGGTTCAAACTTTGCTAGTTGGAAGCATAAAATGAAAATGCATATTCTTGGACATAACCCCGCATGGGGCATTATTTGTGTTGGCTTGCAAGGTGAGTTCTTGAAG
The DNA here is from genome assembly GCA_021437245.1 of Aegilops speltoides. NCBI lineage: Eukaryota > Viridiplantae > Streptophyta > Magnoliopsida > Poales > Poaceae > Aegilops > Aegilops speltoides. The sequence continues at coordinate 472,862,799 of CM038147.1, read as the reverse complement.
AAGGAAAAGTTCGGATCGCGAAGCTACTGCAGATGAGTTGCGGATGTTCTGAACAATGCTCAAGCTTGTGACATTCTCTTCAATGCTTTGTGTCGAGGAGTTCAACAAGATCAGCCGTCTTGAGAATGCAAAAGAGATTTGGGATACTTTGGTCGAAATGCACGAAGGTACCGAGTCCGTGAAGGAATCAAAGCTAGATGTTCTTCAAGGTCGACTTGACAAGTTCAAGATGAAGGAAGGTGAAGAATTCGCTGAAATGTATTCTAGGCTCGCTCTCATCACCAATGAGATGGCAGGCTTAGGAAGCGAAGAAATGACCGACCGATTCATCATCAAGAAGATTCTCAGAGCTTTGGATGGAAAGTATGACACCGTGTGCACTTTGATCCAAATGATGCCAAACTACAAAGATCTCAAGCCTACGAAGTCATTGGAAGGATTGTTGCTCATGAGATGACACTTAAAGATAAGGAAGAGCTTCACAACAAGTCAAGTGGTGCTTACAAAGCTGCAGTTGAAGCTCCCACATCCTCAAGTGACAAGCTAGTTTCCAATGAAGAGATAAGCCTAATGGTGAAGAACTTCAACAAATTCTACAAGAGTAGAAGCAAGGAAAGAAGCTCAAAGTCTAGATCATATGATGAAAAGAGATCTTCTAGTCGTGATCGAAGCTGCTACAATTGTGGAAGACCGGACACTACTCAAATGAGTGTTCGACTCCCACAAGAGAAGAGAAGAATCTCCAAGAAGAAGAAGCTCAAGAGAAGAGTCGCCTCGAAAAGAGAGGAGTAGAGATGATCGTTATGAGCGAAGATCCTCTCGGAGAAGCAAGGATTCGGAAAGGAAAGACAAGTCATCAAGGAGCTACACAAGAAGAAAACATCAAGCTCATGTTAGTGAATGGGTTTCGGCTCCGACTCAGACAATCACTCGAAAGAAGCTATCACTCCAACTCCGAATCTGATCAAGATGAAGGTGTTGCGGTCTTGCTCTCGTGTCCTCCAACTCCAACTCCTATGACATATTTGATTCACCAAATGAGGGAATTGGAAGATGCTTCATGGCAAAAGGCCCCAAGGTATCACATCCTGAGTTTATTGACTTTGATAGTGATGAGGATGACTTGCTTGGTGAAGATGAGCTTTTACATGATAAATCTAGTGAGCTTAGTAATGATGAACATGCTAGTAGTCTTTATAGTCGAGAAGAGTCGAATGACAATGCTATGAAGGAGATTGAGCGTCTAACTAAAGAACTAAACACTCTTAAGTTAGCTCATGAAACAACTCAAGAAGATCATAGAGAGCTCCTAAGATCTCATGAGAAGCTACGCTCGAGAAGCTCAATCTAGAGCAAGAACATGAGTTTCTAAAAGCTATCAATGACGATCTTCGAAAGAAGAGTTCTTCATATCTTGCCAAACGACTTCTCTTGTCTAATTTCTTGCCACCTATCAAAACTAAGCATGACAAGCACAAGAAAAATTCTTCATCTAGTAGTAACAATAATCATGCTAAATCAAATGTTGTTACTTCTAGTAATTCTCTTGATTCCACTAACAATGTTTCAAGCCAAGTTTCACTTGAGCAAGAAAATAGTCTATTGAAAGGGATTATAGAGAAAGGTGTCTACAAGAGTCTTGCGGAAGCAAGAGCTTTGAGGAAATTGTTCGCAAACAAGGAAGACAGGAAGAATCAAGGAATTGGTTTTGAGCGAAAGTTCAACGCCGAAGGTGTTGAATGGGAAGAAGGTCAATATCCCACTCCAAAGTTTGTCTCTCAAGAGAAGAAGTATGATCCTACTTCTTCAAACGAGGAACAAGCTCAAGATGACCTTCCACCACAAGACCACAAGCTAAAAGGCAAGGACAAGCTTCAAGAGGAGATTGATGCATTCATTGAAGCACCCAAGGCCATGGTCAAGTGGGTTCCCAAGGCAACTTCAAGTTCTACTTCAACAAGCTCAACTACTACCCCAAGGATTCCCATCAAGATGATGTGGATCCCAAGAAGAAGAACTAGAAAGTTCTTGAGGGTGACTCGCCAATATACTTCACTCACATTCATTTTGGCAAGGACTTGTGCAATCAACTTCCACATCTTGCACTAGTTCATGGAGTCACAAACCCTCATGTTGGTAAGTCAAGGGACAAGGTAATCATTGTTTTCATGGACATCATCTATTGTGTACTTCAATCTATGTCCATGGATATTCTTGTTTGTTCCTTGTGGGACTAACCCATGTAGGTATTGAAAGTGCCGAATCCAAAGGATTGCTCCCAACTCTTGATGATCTTCATCAACATTGAGCATCCACATCTTCAACATCTACATGAAGTCTTTAACGACAACCCAAGGTTAGTTTGACCCTTTAAAAGGGTTCTCACATCAAGGGGAGCTTTGCTCTAAAGAAATGAGCTAAAGCATCTTCTAATGATGTGAACACATCAATGCTTTATGGAAAAGTGGTAACCCCACTTGTGCTTAAACGATGAGTATGACCTATGATCAAATGTTCTCATTTGACTCCTAAGTCAATATACTCATATATAGATGACCTAGTCATCGCCAAATTGTGTGCTAGCTGTTAGTGTTCTGTTTGTGCATGTTTGACACATATTTCATTTGCTATCTTATTGTGTGAGCATGTTGGATGCATGATTTTATCCATTCGAGGACATCCATTTGTTGCTTTGGTCTTTTGGCTTTCTTTCTTTTTGACCAAATGGATGGACAAGAATGCCTAAGTTCCTCCCCTAGCTATCAATGCTTTCTTGTCTCAAACTCTATTCATGCTTATATCACAAACTTTGAACAAGACTTTTTGGACGCACCGAGTGAGGAGCACTGAGCCACCGATCCGTCAAAAGCCTAACTTCCAAAACCTTCTAAAGTACTTTCGGTCAAACCGACATACTCAAATCGGATGCATCAAATCACTTGGATTGATCTAGGTTTTCACCTCGGTGAAACCGAGTTTCAAATTCGGCGTGACGAAGTGTGTAACTGCACGCAGTTAACCATCTCGGTCCCACCGAGTTTTCAAACTCGGTCCCACCGACAGCCGAAGGGTATATATACTCGAGGACAGAGCGCGTTGATTACTTCTTCAAACGCTTCGCCCTCAAACCCTTCGCTGCCGTCGCCTTGGTCTCCGGATCGTCTCCGCCGCCGCCATGCGCCCCGCTGGTCTCCATCGCCGTCAGCGGTCCTTCTCTTCGCGCCGTTGCGCCGAGTGAAGCTCCACCGCATTGGGTGAGTTTCATCCTCTCGTGCTCAACCGCTGATTCAATGCACGTTAGGCGTTGCCAAGTTTCTTGCCAAGATTGAGATCTCCTATCCGGCCGTTTAGGTCATAGAACAAATTTCGAGTGAAAATTTTAGGGTTAGGTTTCCGCGAACACATCTCGGTGTGACCGATTCGACATTTTCGGATCGACCGATTTGGCCTCTGGCCATAGCATCGCACTTTTCGGTGAAACCGAAGTTGTGCAAATCGGTAAGACCGAAGTGAAGATTGATGAAACCCTAGCAGTCTCGGCTAGATCGAAACCCATTTCGTCCAACCGAAAGTGGTGTATGTGGTCTGTTTAGACGGTTCGGTTTCACGAATTGATAGACTTCGGTCGAGACCGACATGTATTACTGTGAAAACCTAAAACTAAAGTTTGAACTCATTCTTTTGCAAAATCCTCGCAGATTTGTGATAACTCTTCTATTACGCCTATACCTATTCTATTCACAAAGTTGTCGGTCATGTGCGATGGAAGTGACAATCGTAACAGTGTCCGAGATGCCGTTGAGATTCCAGAGGCAGCAACAAGTCCGAAGCAAGCAGTTTTCAGATGATGATGGAGAGAAGCACTCCAAGTGGACTGCTGCAACTGCTACGAGGGCAGGAGGAAGAGAAATTCGATGAGGAGGATTCAGATTTTGTTGCAGATGAGGAAATAACTTCTAAGCCAAAAGGCAAGTGGTTGCCAAGAGCTATCAAGGGCAACAGTCAAAGAAAGGCACAAGCAAAGTGACAAAATCCTCTGTTGCCTGAAGCTCAAGCATGGAAGAAACCTCCAAGCAAGATCAAGAAGACTTCCAAGAGGAAGAGGAAAGTTCATGAAGAAGGCGATGATGATGATGATTACGATGAGGAAGCACCTCGGCCTCCTCGAAGCGAAGTTGATGGGTGATGCCATCGAGGCGGGAGCACCCACAAGAGCTAAGCAATCAGCTCCAAAGAAAGGCAGCCCAAGCCAAACCAGCTGCCAAGCCAAAGAAGACTGTGAGGAACATACGCTTGAGAGAAGAAGAAGGACAATGTGCCACCTGCAGAATCGATGATGAGGCTCATGTTTTGCTCAAGCTCGCATGTAAAGCGCCAGTTCATAATGAAGCTCATCCTCGAGCTGAGAATATGAAGGAAAGGAAGGATAAAGGACTCAAAGCTATGGAGGCAAGTTGATCCATATGCCACCGGGAGAAGAACAAAGATTGACCCAAGATTCCACACAAGAGAGCAACAAGACTTTTATGAGGCTGTGCTCATGGACAAGAAGCCAATTATTCTTGACACCAGATATGTAGGTCGGGAATACATCGGCAGTGAAGAACATGAGACTACTTCCCACATGTGCATGAAAGCTTCACCGCTTGTGGGATTGCAGAGTTCGTTGGTCGAAATTGACCGCTTGGAGCAGCGAGATGATCATGCGATTCTATGCCACCGCACACTTCTATCCGGATGGCGTAATTGTATGGATGATGAAGGCGTAGATTCCATTCTACAGTTGAAGAATGGAGAGCATTGCTGAATGCACCAGTTTCAAGGGAAGATGATATTGATGTCTATGGCATTCCGAAGAAAAATCACGAGTCAATGAAGAACATGTACAATGAAGTAAAGGAGAAGGATGTTGAGATATGGAAGCTTGGTTCAGTCTATTATCTTCAGGCAGGTCTCCCAACCACCAACACCATTCTGAGGCATACTTTAATGCCTAAGTCAGGGGACCACCGCATGATAAGAGGGTACTCTATCAACATGCTGCACATTCTGGATCAGAAGACACCTTTTAAGGTGATGGACCTGATAGTTGAAACTATCAAGAGGACAATGAGCAGACCAAAAGAGGTCGTGTGGGTTTGCTCGCATATTCAGATGCTCATTAATGCCAAGTTTGGCACGGACACCTACCTGTTGGATAGACCCCACTTGCCACTTGCAGCTGAACATGAGGATAACGAGGTTGTGATGGTGAGGATGCTCCCACATCTGTAGAAGGACATGCTAAGTCCGAAGCTGCCAAACAAGCTAAAGCCGAGAAGGAAGCAAAGAACAAAGCCCAAGAGCGTTGCGAACAACTTCTTGAAGCCACTCAGAGAATTGAGCTACGCTTTGCCAGCATAGTGCGATCTCGGAGAGCCTTGAGAGGATAGTTGAGGATAAGTTCCATGCTCGGACGTCAAGTCGATGAAGTGCAGTCACCGTCAACAAGCTTGAGGCGGACATCGAGGAAGCTAAGAGGAGAAGGAGAACTCATGAGAGAGATGGAAGGTGATATGGTCCAGATGACTATGAGCAGCCTGCCCAAGGCCCACAAAGCCCAGATCATTTGCTATTCGATGTCGGACCCTGTGGCTACTACATCAGCACCTCCTACAGCTCCGTCGGGCCCGGCACCAGCTCGGTATCCACTCCTCCGGCTCCACAGACTTCAGCAGAAGCTTTGCAGATGCAGCTATCTCCACTCCATCGACGCTTGAGCAGGAGCCGCCGCAGAGTCCCGAGTGACGATTAGCTCTATACCTTCGAACTTTTTGGTAACTTGTTGCCAAAGGGGGAGAAATTGTATAGATCATAGGCTTCGAGAGAGAGAGTGCTCGCTTTTGCTCTTTCGTTTGCGGTTTTCCTTGAGATACTTTTGAGTTCTTTGAGATACTTCGTGTGTTTGATACTACGTTTGCTCTATCTTGATGAGTGCTTGATCATCTTGTGCTTAATGTGTGCTTGATGCCTATCATATTCCATTCATATCTTGTATGATCATTTACTCATGTCTTGGTGATTGGGTGCATGTTATTCATTCTTATCATTTTTGTGCGCTCCACCAAGATGTATGTGACATGGAAGAGTAACCCATGATCCTAATCGATTGTGCATTTGCATTCAAACGCAAATCTTAAATAATGCACAAATTTAGGGGGAGCTCTTGCTTATCACATACTTCTCAAAGCGACGATGTTATTCATTGATTATATCATTTGTCGAAGCTTTGATCTATATGTTGTCATCAATTACCAAAAAGGGGGAGATTGAAAGTGCAACTAATCCCCAGGTGGTTTTGGTAATTAATAACAACATATATATCATTGAACTAATCATTTCTTGAGAATATTTCAGAAAGTTCGGTGATATGGGTATGGCAATGACTGATGATGTGGACCCCTCAAAATGCTAAGGAAAACATTGGCAAAAGCTCAAGACTCCATTTTTGGTTTAGTGATCCAAGATCACATTGAGTCCATAGGAAAGCCAATACTATCAAAAGGGGGTGAGGTTATGATGATGATCTGGTTGCTCTAAGTGCTTAGTGATTTATCTCTCAAACAATCAGCAATCTTTCATTCCAACATAAACTCATAAGTAATCTCGGTCCCACCGATTCCAAACTCACCACACCGAGATGAACCACCTCGACCATATACCCAAACCCTAAGAATCTCGGATTTTCCGATTCCAAACTCGGTCATTCGAAATTGGTGTTGCCAAGCTTCAGAACATACGTACTCAAATCGGTGTCACCGAGATGAGAAAGTCGGTCCCACCGAAATTGGCAAACCCTAGACTTTGGAAGAATCGGACAAACCGAGATTGTATTTTCGGTCCCACCGAAAATCCCAACGTTCACAAGATTTGAACTTTCGGTCGACCGAGTTGTCAACTTCGGTCCGACCGAGATTGGTCAAATGTGTGTAGCAGTTGGATTTTGTGTGGAGGCTATAAATACCCTCCACCTCCTCTTCATTCGTGGAGAGAGCCATCAGAAAGAACTACCACTCCTACCTTACATTTCTGAGAAGAAAACTACCTACCCTTGTGTTGAAATCAAGTTGCTCCACTCCCACCATATGAAACTTGATTTCTAGCCTTCCCAAGTTGCTTTCCACTCAATCCTTTCTTCCACCACAGCCAAATCAGTGAGGAGATCGCCTACTTCGTGAAGATCTACCCCGAGTAAGGCTAGTCCTCCGTGGACGTAGGCCATGATGGCATAGACAGGGTTGCTTCTTCGTGGACCCTTCGTGGGTGGAGCCCTCCGTGGACTCGCGCAGCCGTTACCCTCCGTGGGTTGAAGTCTCCATCAACGTGGATTGACGATAGCACCACCTATCGGAACCACGAGAAAAAATCTCCGTGTCACCAACTTGCGTTTGCTCTTCTCCACCTCTCATTTACTTACGTGCAATTTACTTTCCGCTGCCATAACTCTAGAATTGCATGTGTAGGGTGATACTTGACTTGGTTGTCATTGTGAACTTGCTAAGAATCTACTCCAATCAAAAGGCCAAATTTTTAAGTTGTCAAGTAGTCTAATCACCCCCCCCCCCCTCTAGACATACTTCCGATCCTACACTTTGGCTTCGAGCCAGTCATGCTGCTTGGGAAGATAATGCGAGGGGCTTCTTGGCTTGAAGGCTCAGGCTGTTCAGCAGGGTGCTTCTTCTTCCTCTTTGCAGCCATCCTGGGGTCAATGCCAGGACGGCCAAGTGATTTGCACTTCTCAGCCTCATTGTAGGCAAGCACGCACTTATCAGCCAAAATCTTCATGCGCTCTCGAGAACCCTGGGCTTCTTCACGCTTCTTCAGAAAAGCTTCTTTAAGCTCATGGAGCATGACCATGAAGTTTTTGACGTCTTGAACACTTAGCTTGGCCACATGCTTCTTGAACTGAGCCTTCTCATAGTCAATCTTGTTCTTAAGCTCAACGATGCGCTGAGCAAGAGCTATCTCAGAAGCAATGGCGCCATTGAAGGCGACACTGAGGCCAATGGGAAGCTGTAAATCTTCAAAGCTGACATTGGGGGTGTCGAACCACTCATCAATGAAATTGTAGATGATGGCCACATCAAAGAAAGGCAAGTTGCTGAAGATTTCTGCTTCTTCTTTGCTTTTGATCAGCTGCTCAAGAGCATCATCAGCAAGATCTTCATCACTTGATAGATCAATATGTTCTTACGTAGAATGGCAGCAGGAGTCAAGGCTCTTTGATCAGATGGTCTAACTAGTTGCTTCTTCTTCTCCGTTCTCTTGGAGACACGGGATTGATCTTTAGACCGCTGCGGCTTCGTGGAGGTGCGATGGCGATTAACCGCACGCAAAGTCTTCGGAGGTGCAGCTGAGGTTGAAGCCTTTGACTTCTTTTGCATCTGCGGCTTGGGAGGAGGAGCAGGGGCTTCATCAGAGTCAGCACCATTGTCAGAATGATCTACTCTGGCCCCTTGGACCATGATGTAAGTGATGAGGCCGTCAAGGTTGGCGTAGGGGCCAATGACATTGGGATTAGCTTCACGGGAGCCGTCAGCACGGGGAGCAGAGGGACCTGGGTTGAAGTCCAAACCCAAGGACTTCTTGTTCTTCTTGGCCGAAGCCACAGCAAACTGGTAGTTGCGCTAGAAGAGAGAGTCATCACGACACCATGGTAGTGAGGTGGGATCTGCGTTCGCTGGCTGTGGCCCACGGACCATGCAAGGGTAGAAGCCTTGGTCAATGGCTTCAGCTAGGCTCTTGGGTTGAAGGCCTCGATAGAGGATATCACCCCAAGGTCTCTTGATGGCATTCTTCTCTGCATATTCCTTCGTCACAAACTTGTACTTGAACCACTCCTCAGCCCAATAGCGACGGATCCATTGGATTCGCGTCTTTCTCTGATGATAGTTCTCTTCAGGATCTATCTTGTATAGTTCTGCTAAATCATCAGGCAGATCTTTGGATGTTCCTTCTCTGCGTTGTCTGCCACCCTTCCTTGCTGATTTTTCTGCAGCCATGAACTTCAAACTGAATGGCTTCAATGCGTTCAAAGGCTTCAGAGATTTATGCTTGCTGGTCAAGCAGGAACTGGCTTCAGGAGAATTTATGTGATGCTGTAAATATTCTGCAAACGAATGCAGACTATGAGAACCAAGGGATTCTCCCATGGACATGTACCTGTGACAGCATTAGAGATGCGAGGGAATGGGAAGAGGTCATATGCATTATCAGAAGATTTTGAAGATAAATCAGTTTGAAGACATTGACCTCATGATGCGAAGACATTCACTTATATAGGTGAGTTGGTTCCAGATTTGTACCAATCCGTGAATAAGTACAAGTGAGGAATCAAACTAGACAGGAAATTTAAGTGAATCGACTAGGCAGTATGAGATGCAGGCAGAATAGATCTAACTTGAACAGACAGAAACAACTTTCGGTAAACAGGATGAATCTTGAAGATCAAAAAGATGGTAAAAATAGAGTGATAATTACCGCATGAAGAACTGCTAGATGGTAGAATAGGAGACAGAGCAGTTCAGCCCACCGTGCCCTAACTTGGCGACGGAGGACACCTAAGGCGACGGCGGAGAGGACGATGTCCGCGACCGGCGTGAGGACGGCGTCGGAGAAGTCGCGGCAGCTAAGCGCTTTGTCGCCGGCGTCGTCGCGAGCTGGCGGTGGCGCTAGGGTTTTGACGGAGGTGGAGAGGTGGAAGAAGGATTTCTTTACCGCAGGGGATGAGTATTTATAAGTAGGTGAGAGACACAGCGCAATTACGCTGGTGCCGCTCGCGGTTCATATCTGAGGGGTACGTGTCAAGCATGCAACACACTCAGGGTTGTCCCATGTTCCCACGCCCGCCAGGCATGTCGGAGAGTTGTTCCGGCTTCTCCGGATTTCAACAGTAAAGATAAGACATTTAAATCAGATTTAATGTTTGTCTCTTTGCCTTCTGCTGACTAGGACGCAGAGAAGACATTCGACAGTTTCAACAGAATGCAAATGATTTGGACAGATAGAGTTTAAGATAGGAAGCATAGAGAGGTTAGGGTCCGATCACATTCACTTAGTTCAAAAGATCCAATCTTGAAGACATAGCTATAAGTGAATGCTGTAGAGGACAGAACACTATAGTATATATATATATATAGGGAAAATCCATCCTACCACCCGGTGGTAGTTACCCTATATGTCTCATATACTATCATGTGATATTATATATACTACTTTATCATTTTAAATATATTCATATACTATATTTAAGATATTTCAAAGCAAGTTACATGAAAAAATTGCATATGAGCCCATAGTTTTTTTTATATTTGTGAAATACGTACATATTTGTACGTAAAAAAAGCATACTCAAAACATGGTACATACTACCTAAAAATTAGTATATATACTACCTAACTATTGTTATATACTACATACTACACGTACATACTCTTTATTTCGACGGATACTACATACAACCTACAAAACGCAAGTGGTGGTAACTACCACTGCTTGTAGGAAATCATATATATATATATATATATATATATATAAGGTGGGTCTATTATGATAACACCCTTAAGACCTTATTCTCATAACACTAAAACCTTATTCTGCTAACACTTCAGCACCGTCCCGCAAACCTAAAGCGAACTACAGTCAACGACCACCCGGACGGACCTCATCCCCTCCACCGATCCACTCCATCTCATCCCTCCTGCCTCCTTCCTCGCCGCGCCAGAGCGACCCCAGCCTCCTTCCTCCCGGCGCGTCACCTCCGACCACCGTTGCCCTCCCCTCCCCTCCGAGCGCCCGCCCCGCCCCGCACCTCTGCCGCCACACCCCGTGTCCCCTCCGCCGAATCATGCCACCTCGCATCCCACCACGCCATCCACTCCTCCCCTACCTCCAGCACACCGGCGCCCCGATGCGCCTTGGCCCCGCCCCGCCACCCACCCCTCCCTCCGCATTAAGGCCACACCTTGGCGCTCCCTCCCACCTCCGTCCCCTTTTTCTTCTTCCCCCAAATGCGCAGAGCGGACGCCACCCCTGCCGCAACTGCACGCCGCCCCGGTGCCGATCCAGGCGAGCCGCGCAGCTGCCGTCGTGGATCTAGCCCGGGACCACGGGATTCGGCCATCCACCTGACGCTGCGGCAAGCTCCCCGTCGTGGAATCCCCTCCCCCAAGCTCCCCCGTTGTCCCCTACTTTGCGCTCGCGCACTACTCCAAATCCGGCGCGTGGCTGCCGCCGTGGAACCGCGTCGGCTCTCTTCCTCCTCTCCAGCGAGGCCTGGGCGCCATCCTCCTCCGGTGCGGACTAGCCACCCTGCGAGCAGCCACAACGGTGCGGATCCGGCCGCCACGGGCACCCAGCGAGGCCGCCGGCAGTGGATCCGTCCACCGCGGGCGATGCTGCTACCGGTACACATCGACTCCTGCGGCCAAGTCTTCTCCACCTCTCTCCCGATCTGTTCTCCTTGACGACCATGGAGGCGCACCTGGCATGCCTCGTCGGCCGACAGCACCACCCCAACGCCAATAACTCCCTCAGGCATCCAGTTCATTGGAGGTTTGTTTGTGCTCGGTGCGCAGGGCTTCTAGATCCCTCGAGCAGTTCGGCGAGTGCCGAGGTGCAGCTTCGACATTGTGGGATGCGGCGGATCCGACGAGCAAACCAACCTACCTCTCCTCCCCTCCAGAGAGGGAGAGGATGACCAGGGCTCCATGGTGCGGGATCCCAATCCCTCCAGCGAGCTGTCCTACCTCTCCTCCCCTCCGGCGAGCTCTCCTTCATGCAGTTCGGCTACCGGACTTGAAGTGCGTCGGGGCGAGCAGACGACTCCCGCCCCCACCCCCGTGCAGTTCCCGTGGTGCGGTACGGAGCGCGTGTGCGCGGGTGCGCAGATCTGGCAAGGTCAAAAGACCTCCCTCTTCCTCGTCCCATGGCCGATCCAAGGTGCTCCACTGCTCCCTGCCGACGCATAGGAAAACAACGGGAGCGATGGGTGAGCATGGTCTCGTGGTTCACTTTTTTTTTAGTTGAAAATCTTCAGTGCCTGATAGTGCTGTAATTTACTTTTCCTCAACGTGCTCACCGCCGACGTACTGGAGTTTGCTATGCGTTATTCTTCTGGTTGAATTTGCAGGTTTTTTCCAATTATTTTTTAAAAGGAAATCAGTTCCTTTTCCTGAGGTGTGCAGTTTACTTGTGCATATTTCCATATAATTTTTGCACTTAGCCCTGCAGTGCACTCGAAGCGGTGCGCTCCAGCCGTGCCCGCAGTTTAGATGGAGCTTGATGAGGTTCACATTCAAATGCACCGTTCGACAGCAGTTAAGCAGCTCATCCCATGCAGCTCGGTTTGCATAGGCGTACGGTTTGGTATATCGCCCCATGCAGCTCGGGCGTGGAGGCATACAGTTTGTGCATGTTTTTTTACTGCAAGTTGTGCATCCTGCGGTTTGATGTGCAAAGGCGTTGACCATGCAGTACTCGGATGAACGTGTGTCTCGTGCAGTTCGGCAAAGGTGTGAGTGCAGCTCGGCATGTAATTTCTGTGGGGTTGCATTTTTCTTCTGAATTTGTTGTGCCATGCGATGTGTGGTTGCTGGATGTACTTCTTTTTGAAGTACTATTGGTTGTGTCTAGATGTTCGTTTCATCTTTCTCAAGCTGTTCGTTTTGATGAAAGAAAAAAAATAGAAAAAGAAACTAATGTAGTGCACTAGTCTCTACTCTGGATTTCATCTTTCACAAGTTGTTCATTTTGATGAAAGAAAAAGAGACAAAAAAAACTCGCCTAAGAAAAATTTACGTCCGATAAAAGAAATTATGCAGCTCGCTTCCCCGTCCGATGCAGTGCGGTTTTCATTCAGAAGCAGTGCGGTCAGACGTATGACGTTGTTCATCCCGTAAGTGTAAAAAAATGTTACGAAAGCGAAAAAAAGTAATGCGGTTCACTTTTTGGTACTGTTATGGTTCATTTACACCCGATGTGAAGTGCACTCTACTTTCTCGTTTTTGGAAAAAATTACGTTTGAATAAAAGAAACCATGCAGTTCTCTTACCCGTGTGATGCGGTCGTTCTTTTCGTCCGTTGGTAAAGGCGGTTTTCATCGGATGAAATACCCCACGTCGATTTGGGTGTCGCGAAAAACAGAGTGTCGCTTTTGATAAAATCAAACCGCTCTTAAACCGTAAGGAATTAGAGAGAGTGTTCTACATGAAAGAGTTGCGTCTCGTCGATATCTTTCCAATGGCGTATCGTTTGAATCATTCCGACCAGCGGTTTTCAAAAATTTCACGAAAAAACAGCCGCTGCCACTCGTCATCCGCCGCACGATTTTCAAAATTAACTTAAAACCGTAAGAAATCTCAAAACCATTCCTACATATGAAAGTTGCGCCTCGTTCGTAGATTTCCAACGGCGTATCACATGCCTCGTATCGACAAACGGTTCAAAAACTAGAGCGAAAACAGTATCGAAAATTTGAATTTTTTTGAAAAATAGAATTCCGCGATTTAGTAAATTTGAAACTGCTCTTAAACCGTAATGAATTAGAGAAAGATTTATATATGAAAAAGATGCGCCTCGACGATATCTATCCAACAGTGTATCGTTTGCTTCATTCCGACAAGCGGTTTAGAAGAAAACGCGAAAAAACGCTTGCTGCCACTCGTCATCCGCCGCACTATTTTCAAAACTGCTCTTAAACCGCGTGGAATCTCGAAAAGTGTTCAACATGTCGAAGTTGTGCCTAATCCATAACTTTGCAATGGTATATTACACGCCTCATTCCGATAAACGGTTAAAAAATTAGAGCGAAAATAGTACCGAAAAAACACCGCGTGCAGTTTTTTTCGACACGAAGTTCACTAGTCTCTATTGCAGTGCTAGTCGTCAAAATGATGCAGTGCGCTTTTGTTGAGCGTGCAGTGCCAAAGTGGTGTGCAGAATAGTTATTCTGCTAATATTAGCAGAATAGACCGTCTGTATATATCCTAGAGTGAAACACTTCAAACAATGAGTTGGTGGTGGCGTTACCCACCGTATAGGAAGTATTAGACCCAGACACGGCGCACAATTATCGTGGCGCTTCGAAGTCAAATTCCGTGTTAATATATTCACACTCAGAGTGTAAATCTTCATTGGTTGAAGATATACATTACTTTGTGTGTTGCACATCTAAGTCATCAACATGCATAAGTGTTAGGATGTGTGCCTGTTCGCATGACATTAGAGGATTCCAAGATATTTAGCTCACACCGTAACTTGCAAAACCTTTTCTCATCCAAGGGCTTTGTGAAGATATCTCGCGATTGCTCTTGGTGTTGGCGTGAATGATATCGATATCTTTCTTCATAACATGATCTACGAGAAAATGATGATGAATTTCAATGTGCTTTGTCTTGAGTGTTGAATTTGGATTGTTGGCTATTTTGATGGCACTTTCGTTGTCGCAGAAGAGAGGTACTTGTTTCAGGTTGATGCCATAATCCTTGAGAGTTTGCTTCATCCATAGAAGCTGAGCACTGTGAGGATCCAGCAACAATGTATTGATTCAGCAGCTTGAGAGTGATACGAGTTTCGCTTCTTGAAGACCAACATACAAGTGATCGACCAAGAAAATGACATGTGCGGATGTAGACTTGCGATCCACCTTGTCACCAAACATAATCAGCATCCGAGAATCCAACCAAATCAAATTTTGAGCCCTTGGAATACCATAATCCGAGTGTTGGGGTGTAAGCCAAATATCGAAGAATTCGCTTCACGACTAAGTGATGCGATTCCTTTAGTGCCGCTTGGAATCGAGCACACATGCAAACACTAAGCATAATATCTGGCCTAGATGCACATAAATAAAGCAAAGAACCAATCATGGGCGGTATACCTTTTGATCGAACTCTTTACCATTGTCGTCGGGACCAAGATGGTGTTTGGCTGGCATTGGCGTCGTGTAGCCTTTGCAGTCTTCCATTCCAAACTTCTTCAGACAATCTTTGAGGTATTTCTCTTGAGATATGAAGATGTCATTCCTTTGCTGACGAATTTGAAGACCAAGGAAGAACTTCAGCTCACCCATCATGGATATTTGATATTGCTCTCGCATCATGTACCCAAACTCATCACTGTACTTCTGGTTGGTGCATCCGAAGATTATGTCATCCACATATATTTGGCACACGAACAGTTCACCATCATATGTCTTCGTGAAGAGAGTGGGATCGAGGGATCCAGGTTTGAAGCCTTTGCTCTTCAGAAAGTCTTTGATTGTATCATACCAGGCACGAGGGGCTTGTTTGAGGCCATACAATGCCTTGTTTAGCTTGTACACCATATCAGGATGTTTTGGATCTTCAAAGCCAGGTGGTTGTGCGACATATACTTCTTCTTCAATCTTGCCATTGAGAAATGCACTCTTTACATCCATTTGATATAGCAAGATAATGTGATGATTAGCATAGGCTAGCAGTATGCGAATAGCTTCAAGCCTAGCAACAGGAGCAAATGTTTCATCGAAGTCAATTCCTTCAACTTGAGTGTACCCTTGAGCCACAAGACGTGCTTTGTTTCTGACGACTTGACCATGCTCATCTTGCTTGTTTCGATATATCCACTTTGTTCCAATAATGTTATGCTTGCGAGGATCAGGTCGCTTGACAAGTTCCCAAACATTATTCAGTTTGAACTGTTGAAGTTCTTCTTGCATGGCTTGAATCCATTCTAGTTCCATAAAAGCTTCAGCAACTTTCTTGGGTTACGATATAGACACAAATGAAAAGTGCCCACAGAAGTTTGCTAGCTGTGTTGCTCTTGATCGAGTGAGCGGACCAGGTGCATTGATGCTGTCAATTATCTTCTCTATTTGAACTTCATTTGCAACACGAGGATGAATAGGACGAAGATTTTGCTCTGGCTGATCATTGTCATCATTGGGAGGATTGTCTTCGGTCTGGGCATTGTATTCAGGTTGATTTAGTGCAGAGATAATAAGTTCCTCTTTAGGTTGTGCTTCAGAGGGCATGATTTCACCAGTTCCCATCAGCTTGATTGCCTCGTTTGAAGGAGCTTCATCAAGTGTACTTGGCAGAATCTCTCTCTGTGAACCATTGGTTTCATCAAATTTCACATCCACTGTTTCAACGATCTTGTAGAGATAAAGGTTGAAGACTCTGTAGGAGTGTGAATCCTTTCCATAGCCAAGCATGAAGCCTTCGTGAGCCCTTGGTGCAAATTTTGACTTGTGATGGGAATCCTTTATCCAGATCTTGCTCCAAATACTCAAGTGGCGGCGTTTGGCTTCTTGCGATAAGTAGCTCATATGATGTTTTGTTGAAGCTTATGAATGTATACACGGTTGATGATGTGACATGTTGTATCAATAGCTTGAGCCGAACTTTCTTGGTGTCTTGTACTCATCTAGCATTGTTCGAGCCATCTCAATGAGGGTTCTGTTTTTGCACTCAACAATGCCGTTTTCCTGCGGTGTGTACGGAGCAGAGAACTCATGAGTGATTCCCATTGTATCCATCTGAGATCAAGTCCAAGTGTTCTTGAATTGATGCCATTGTCACTTCGATGTGCTTGATCTTCACGCCATAATTGTTCATTGCTCAATTTGTAAGCGCTGAAGACATCTTGCACTTGGTCTTGTAAAGAATTATATGAACCCATGTGTATCTTGAGTAGTCATCAACAATGACGAAGCAATAGAGACGAGCGAGTTGTTGTGAGGTGGAGTAGTGAGTAGGTCCAAATAAGTCCATGTGTAACAGCTCGAAGGGTTGAGATGTTGTCATGATCGTCTTCGATGGGTGCTTTGCCCTTGTCATCTTTCCAGCTTCACAGGTGTCACGCCCAAGATGCGACCCTATCCTAAAGGAACTCGAAGGTCCCACCAAGGATAGAAGCGCATCTTGAAGACGCTTTTACAAGGTGGATATCATTACATCAACATTTCATAATAGTGGGGATACATCCGATACATACAATGTCACATGAATACAACGATACAACATACAAGAACAACATCCGACTACGGATGAATCACAAACAGAAACTCAAACAATATCCACCCTGCTAGCCCAGGCTGCCAACCTGGAACCTATCCCCTGATCGAAGAAGCAGAAGAAGAAACTCCAAAATAAGCAACATCGCTCTCGCGTCATGATCATCGCAAAACCTGTACCTGCAACTGTTGTTGTAGTAATCTGTGAGCTACGAGGACTCAGCAATCCCATTACCATGGGTATCAAGACTAGCAAAGCTTAATGGGAAAGGAAGGGGTCAAGTGGTGAGGTTGCAGCAGCGGCTAAGCATATATGGTGGCTAACATACGCAAATGAGAGCGAGAAGAGAAACAAAGGAACGGCCGTGAAGCTAGCAATGATCAAGAGGTGGTCTGAACACCTACTTACGTCAAACATAACCCAGAAACCGTGTTCACTTCCCGGACTCCGCCGAAAAGAGACCATCACGGCTACACACGCGGTTGATGCATTTTAATTCGGATCTCGTGTCGAGTTATCTACAACCGGACATTAACAAATTCCCATCTCGCCACATAACCGCAGGCACGGATCTCAAAAGTTTATACCTGCAGGGTGTCCCAACAGCCCATGATAAGCTCTCGCGATCAACGAAGGATATTCCTTCTCCCAGAAGACCCGATCGTCTCGGAATCGGTTTACAAGACATTTCGACAATGGTAAAACAAGACCAGCAAAGCCGCCCGATGCACCGACATCCCGATAGGAGCTGCACATATCTCGTTCTCAGGGCAACACCGGATGAGCACTCCGTACAACTAAAACCAGACCTCAAGTTTCCTTGAGGGGGCGCTGCAAAGGACTCTAGTTCGGACCAACACTTAGACAAGCATTGGCCCGGGGGGGCTATAATAAATATGACCCTCGAGAGAGCGACTCCCAAGGGAAAAGTAGGTGGTGGTGAAGCAAATGGTAAAACCAAGGTTGGGCCTTGCTGGAGGAGTTTTATTCCAAGCGAACTATCAAGGGGGTCCCATAAATCACCCGACCGCGTAAGGAACGCAAAATCCGGGAACATAATACCGGTATGACAGAAACTAGGGCGGCAAGAGTAGAACAAAACACCAGGCATAAGGCCGAGCCTTCCACCCTTTACCAAATATATAGATGCATTAATTAAATAAGAGATATTGTGATATCCCAACATAACCCTGTCCACCATGGAGCAATCTTCAACTTCACCGCAACTAACAATGCTATAAGAGGGGCTGAGCAAAGCGGTAACATAGCCAAACAACGGTTTGCTAGGAAGGGTGTCAAAGGTTAGAGGTTCATGGCAATTTGGGAGGCTTGAAGAGCAAAAGATAGGTAACGCAGCATAGCAATAGAACGAAGCAACTAGCTTAGCAATGATAGTAGTGAGATCCAGGGTAGCGGTCATCTTGCCTGAAATCCCGCTAGGAAGAAGAACGAGTCCATGAAGAAGACGAACGGGAGTAGTCGGACGAATCCTCACAATCGCAACATTACCGGAACTAAGACGCAACACCGGAAAGAAAACAAACAAAATGGTAAACACACAAGCATAAACATGGCATGATGCACAAACAAGTATGATGCATGTCCGATTTAATGAGGCATGGCATGGCAAAGTGCAACAAACAATACTACAAGTTAAGTGGAGCTCAATATGCAACAAGTTGCATATTGACGAAACACCACATTCAAGTATTTAGTTCACTCTCGTTTATGCTATCATCAATATTAAATGTTGTTAAACATGGCAAGGGGTGAAGCATAATGAAACTACCTAACTAGGCAAGATTAAATGAGCCCAGAAGAACAAACAACAATTCCGGAAAATCCTCATATGCAATTGATGAATTTGCTACTGTTCTGCCCTAAAACATATTTTAAAGTTGTTAAACAGGAAAATAAAGTGGACCATGTTAAACTAGGCATTTTTCCACCCCATTTACATATAAAGAACATTTAATTCCGAGCTACGGTTATTTAGTTATGAAATAAATCATTTTAACATGGCATTTGGGGAAATTTGATCAAACAGCAATTTAAACATTTTAAACATGGATGGAAATGGAAAAATATGAAACTAGATGAAATTCTAAACATTTTACATGTTGGAATCATTTAAATCCGATGCACGGTTCAAGAGTTATTAAATGCATGATGCTTAGGGGTGTTTCTGCAAAACTGTAATCTCTGGATAAATAACAAATTCGCAGCAGGGAAAAAAATACACAATGGCTGAAACTGGTTGGCCCAATCGGTGAAAAAAAAAAGAGAGGCGCTGGGGCTGCTCACCCATGGGCTTCGCCCGAGCAGAGAGAGGTGAAATTTGGTCCAAGGGAAAGCAGTGGATCTTGGCGGGCGGCCGGCCGAGGCGCTAAGCGAAAGCGTGGTCGCTGGAGCGTTAACGCGATCTGCGGGCGTCAGCGCCCGCCCCTGAAGCGAAGGATGGAGCGGTGGTTGACGACGCCGGGGACGTCGGCAGGGACAGCAGCGGATGAACAGGGCAAGGAGGAGGGCCGGCGGAGCAGAGGAGATCCGGTCCAGATCGGGGCCGGGGCGCGACCCTGACGAGCGGCTTGATGAACTGATGGAGGCAGCGACCCCGGCTCCTGCAGATGACAGACGCGGCGGGCGCGAGTGAGGAGGTTCACGGCGATGCGGAGAAGAAGTGGTGCGCGCGTGCAGGGTCAACGATCGATGCAGAGCACCGGCGAGTTACCAGTGAGCGGGACGGGTTGAGATGGAGGGCGCTGGCATGCTCGTAAGACGGCGACGGAGCGAGGCTTCAAGAGCTCCTGGTGGTGCCCGTTTTGAACGACGGGGCTGACGCGGCAGCCGGGAACGGCGGCGACTTGCAGGCACGGAGGCAGTGGAGCTCGACGGGAGGCTCGGGCGCAGGAGGCGGCGACGGGGACGACCATGGATGCTCCTGCGAACTTCCTGGAGAAGACAGGGAGCAGGTGAGAGAAGGAACCAGAGGGAACGGGGAAGAAGGGAAGGGCATGGCGCTCATCTGCCGGGTTCTTTGGCGCCGCCCGGGCGCGCGGCATCGTCGAGACGAAGGGGCTGCGGAGGTTCTCGATCGATGGGTTGGATCGGCGAGGAGGAGGGTTGCGGGCGCTGGTTGGGCCATTGGAGGAAACGATGGAGGTAGATGGTTGGATGGATCGGGAGGGGATCCCGATGTGGAGAGGACAAGGGGGGTGGCGGCGCGATGGAATGGGAAGGATGGGACAGGATCCCTAGATCCTAGGGTTGGACCTATATATATAGCAAGTGGTTTAGATTAGGGGTATTTAGTCCCTCCGATCGAAATCAAATGGCCGAGAATAAATAGGCTATGGAGTCAAAATACGAAAACGGAGATGTTTTATAGACGTTAGGGGATGATCTGGATCCAGCGGTAACGACAGACCGGTTCGGGTTCGGGCAAGTTTCGGACGCGCACACAAGGGGGGGGGGTTGGTCATCACGGTCAAGAGGGAAGCAAAAACCCGATTGGTCTGGAACGGTCAGCGTGGGCAAGGCGATCCGAGGGAAGGTGATGAAGGCAAAGGGAGAAACAGCAACGACGAACGAATGCAAGTTTTAAAACATGACGGCAACGGAGTGTCGATGCAATGCGAATGATGCGATGATGAAATGCAAGACATGAACAAAATGCAAAACAAAAAACAAAACAAAAACCCAACCACAAAGGAAATATTATATCGCATCTCCGGAAAAGGCAAGAGTTGGAGTTACGAATATGGAAAGTTGAATCCGGGGCGTTACAACACTCCACCACTACGAGAGGATCTCGTCCCGAGATCTAGGATGGCACCGGAGAGAAACGGAAGAGGAAGAGAAGAGGTAAAACTAAGTTGCTTCTTCGACAAACGAGTGAAACCACGAACTTTGAGAGGTTGAGCAATTTAAAAGAAAGAGTACAACAGAGATGAACGAGATTGCAAACAATCCGGTAGAAAAGAGGAACAAGGAGTATTACAAGAATTTGAAGGTTGAAAGACATGGAAATAAGAGCTTCACGAATGAAAAGAATATGACCACATTGTTATAACGAGATAGCCAAGGAACAAGAATGGCAGAATTTGGACAGCATTCCGGTAGAAAAGAGAAGAAAATTTGATGAGATGAAAAGATATTGAAGAGATGATACAACACTCCGGTTAAATGGATAAGCAAGAAAAGAACACGATCCTCAAAAAAAACAAGGTGATGGGTGAAGAGCACAACATCACAATGCCTTCGTAATGAAAGAATAGAAGTTAGATCGTTGGGATAAAAGGACGGAGAAGAAAGTGACAACTTTTGCCACAAGTGAACTTGGAAAGCATCCTTGCAAAGAAGAATCGAACGGAGTTGTTGGAAAATCAACAACGAGAAGCACAAGCTTGTTGTGGGCTTATGGAAAACATCTCGAGACTATGAGGTGACAACCGGCCACTAATGGAAACCATTGATTAGATTGAGAGCACCAACAAGATGAAAAACTTCTTCACCGAGATGAGAAGGAGAAAATTGGATCATTGATAAGCACCACAAATAGCTACATTCCTTAGGGAAGGATGTAGGTGAGATATAACCCAATATAACTCCAACAAAAGATTGATGGATTTAAACTACCTCATTCTTGACAACATATGAATCATGAAACATGAAGGAAATTGTCAAGAGTGACATAACACCACCCCAAAAGATAAGGTAGAAAGAATTGCACTTTGGAATGCAAGATGAAGAATACTTGAGCTCCTCAAAACGAAACATGTGTTGAGCACCATGTTTATTTTAGAGTATAGCTTGGCGAGTCATAACTTCGAGAGAAGTCTTGAAGAACAATTGAAGAATGAAGAGAATCCTTGATGAACCACCATGTAGAGCCTCCATGAAGAACTCCGGTAATAAAAGGATGATAAAAAGAAAGAGAAGTTGAAAACACAAGGTGAAGCCTTGCAATGATTTAGATGGAGCTTCGCGACGAGGATAATTGAGAGAGTTTGGAACTCCGAAAAGAAAGATGAAGCCTCTCGAACCGAGAAATGTGACATGATGAACAACGATGGAAAGAAGAAACTAGATCACTTGGATGAAACAATAACAAGAATTACGTTATGCATATCCTTCACCAATTTAAATTGATGACAAGCAATGGATTTGGCATATGAAAGTGCAACTAATCCCCGGGTGGTTTTGGTAATTAATAACAACATATATATCATTGAACTAATCATTTCTTGAGAATATTTCAGAAAGTTCAGTGATATGGGTATGGCAATGACTGATGATGTGGACCCCTCAAAATGCTAAGGAAAACATTGGCAAAAGCTCAAGACTCCATTTTTGGTTTAGTGATCCAAGATCACATTGAGTCCATAGGAAAGCCAATACTATTAAAAGGGGATGAGGTTATGATGATGATCTGGTTGCTCTAAGTGCTTAGTGATTTACCTCTCAAACTATCAGCAATCTTTCACTCCAACATAAACCCATAAGTAATCTCGGTCCCACCGATTCCAAACTCACCACACCGAGATGAACCACCTCACCATATACCCAAACCCTAAGAATCTCGGATTTTCCGATTCCAAACTCGGTCATTCGAAATTGGTGTTGCCAAGCTTCTGTAACCTTCCGTACTCAAATCGGTGTCACCGAGATGAGAAAGTCGGTCCCACCGAGATTGGCAAACCCTAGACTTTGGAAGAATCGGACAAACCGAGATTGTATTTTCGGTCCCACCGAAAATCCCAACGTTCACAAGATTTGAACTTTCGGTCTCACCGAGTTGTCAACTTCGGTCTGACCGAGATTGGTCAAATGTGTGTAACGGTTGGATTTTGTGTGGAGGCTATAAATACCCCTCCACCTCCTCTTCATTCGTGGAGAGAGATGCACAAATTTAGGGGAGCTCTTGCTTATCACATACTTCTCAAAGCGTATTTATGTTATTCATTGATTATATCATTTGTCGAAGTTGATCTATATGTCATCAATTACAAAAAGGGGAGATTGAAAGTGCAACTAATCCTGTGTTTTGGTAATTAATAACAACATATATATCATTGAACTAATCATTTCTTGAGAATATTTCGTAAAGTTCAAAGGATGGTATGGCAATGACTGATGATGTGGACCTCAAAATGCTAAGGAAAACATTGCAAAAGCTCAAGACTCCATTTTTGGTTTAGTGATCCAAGATCACATTGAGTCCATAGGAAAGCCAATACTATCAAAAGAGGTTATGATGATGATCCGTCGTTCTAAGTGCTTAGTGATTTATCTCAAACAATCAGAATCTTTCATTCCAACATAAACTCATAAGTAATCCTGGTCCCACCGATTCCAAACTCACCACACCGAGATGAACCACCTCACCATATACCCAAACCCTAAGAATCTCGGATTTTCGATTCCAACCTGGTCATTCCAAATTGGTGTTGCCAAGCTTCAGAACCTTCAGACTCAAATCGGTGTCACCGAGATGAGAAAGTCGGTCCCACCGAAATTGGCAAACCCTAGACTTTGGAAGAATCTAAACCGAGATTGTATTTTCGGTCCACTGAAAATCCCAACGCTCACAAGATTTGAACTTTCGTCCGACCGAGTTGTCAACTCGGTCCGACCGAGATTGGTCAAATGTGTAACGTTGATTTTGTGTGGAGGCTATAAATACCCTCCACCTCCTCTTCATTCGTGAGAGAGCCATCGAAAGAACTACCACTCCTACCTTACATTTCGAAGAAAACTACCACCCTGTGTGAAATCTGTCGCCCACCCCACCATATGAAACTTGATTTCTAGCCTTCCCAAGTTGCTTTCCACTCAATCCTTTCTTCCACCACACCAAATCAAGGAGGAGATCGCTACCGGAAGATTCACCCCGAGTAAGGCTAGTCCTCCGTGGGACGAGGCCATGATGGCATAGATGGTTGTTTCTTCGTGGACCCTTCAGGGTGGAGCCTGTGGACTCTGCTGCAGCCGTTACCCTCCGTGGGTTGAAGTTCCATCAACGTGGATTGACGATAGCACCACCTATCGAACCACGAGAAAATCTCCGTGTCACCAACTTATGCTTGTTTCTTCTCCACCTCTCATTTACTTATGCGGCAATTTACTTCCGCCATAACTCTAGAATTGCATGTAGGGTGATACTTGACTTGGTTGTCATTGTGAACTTGCTAAGAATCTACTCCAATCAAAAGGCCAAATTTTTGTTGTCAAGTAGTCTAATCACTCTCTAGACATACTCCATCCTACACTTTGGCTTGCCACCATGCCGCTTGGGGAAGATAATGCGAGGGGCTTTTGGCTTGAAGGCTCAGTTGTTCAGCAGGTGTTTCTTCTCTTGCAGCCATCCCGGGTCAATGCAGACGGCTGTGATTTGCACTTCAAATTTCATTGTAGGCGTTAACGCACATTATCACCAAAATCTTCGCGCCTCGAGAACCCCGGGCTTCTTCACGCTTCTCGTAAAGTTTTTAAGCCATGGAGCATGACCATGAAGTTTTTGACGCCTTGAACACTTAGCTTGGCCACATGCTTCTTGAACTGAGCCTTCTCATAGTCAATTTGTTCTTAAGCTCAACGATGCTACCGAGCAAGAGCTATCTCGTATAATGGCGCCATGAAGGCGGCACCGAGGCCAATGGGAAGTCAAATCTTCAAAGTCGACATTGGGGTGTCAACCACTCATCAATGAAATTGTAGATGATGGCCACATCAAAGAAAGGCAAGTTGTCAAGATTTCGCTTCTTCTTGCTTTTGATCGCCTTCAAGAGCATCATCGCCAAGATCTTCATCACTTGATAGATCAATATGTTCTTAGAATGGCAAGCAGGAGTCAAGGCTCTTGATCGATGTCTAACTAGTTGCTTTCTTCTTCTCCGCTTCTTGGAGACACGGATTGATCTTTAGACGCATTAACGGCTTCGTGGAGGCAAGGGCAAGGGTTGCACGCAAAGTCTCTTGAGAGGGTACCGAGGTTGAAGCCTTTGACTTTTTGCATCTCCGGCTTGGGAGGAGGAGCAGGGCTTCATCAGAGTATTGTCCATGATCTACTCGCCCCTTGGACCATGATGTAAGTGATGAGGCTGGTTACGAGGGCCAATGACATTGGGATTAGCTTCACGGAGCCACAAGACGGGGAGCAGAGGGATCCGTTGAAGTCCAAACCAAGGATCTTTGTTCTTCTTGGTCAAGCCACAAAGAAACTGGTAGTCAAGCGCTTAGAAGAGAGAGTCATCACGACACCATGGTAGTGAGGTGGGATCAGTCACCGGCCGTGCCCACTGACCATGCAAGGGTAGAAGTTTGGTCAATGGTTTGTTTAGGCTCTTGGGAAGGCCTCGATAGAGGATATCACCCCAAGGTCTCTTGATGGCATTCTTTCCCGCTTAGATCATAGAACAAAATTCGAGTGAAAATTTTAGGGTTAGGTTTCACGAACACATCTCGGTGTGACCGATTCTGCATTTTCGGACCGACCGATTTGGCCTCTGGTCATTGACCGCACTTTTCGGTGAAACCGAAGTTGTGCAAATCGGTAAGACCGAAGTGAAGATTTAGTGAAACCCTAGCTGTCTCGGCTAGATCGAAACCCATTTCGTCCAACCGAAAGTGGTGTATGTGGTCTGTTTAGACATTTCGGTTTCACGAATTTATAGACTCGGTCGACCGACATGTATTCTCAGAAAACCTAAAACTAAAGTTTAAACTCATTCTTTTGCAAAATCCTCTCTAGTTTGTGATAACTCTTCTATTACGCCTATACCTATTCTATTCACAAAGTTGTCGGTCATGTCTCGATGGTAGTGACAATGTAACAGTCCGAGATGCCGATTGATATTCCGAGGCAGCTACAAGTCCGTAGCAAGCAGTTTTTCAGATGATGGAGAGAGAAGCACTCCAAGTGGATCTGCCTGCAGCTGCTACTGAGGCGTGGAGGAAGAGGAATTCAGATGAGGAGGATTCAGACTTTGTTGCAGATGAGGAGATAACTTCTAAGCCAAAAGGCAAGTGGTTGCCAAGGGCTATCAAGGAAACAACAAAGAAAGGCACCAAAGAAGGTGAAGAAATCCATGTTGCACGAAGCTCAAGATGGAAGAAGAAACCTCCAAAGAAGATCAAGAAGACTTCCAAGAGGAAGAGGCTTGTTCATGAAGAAGTCGATGATGATGATGATTTCGAAGAGGAAGCACCTCGGCCTCCTCGTAGCGTGGTTGATGGGAGATGCCATCGTAAGGGAGCACCCACAAAAGCTAAGCAATCAGCTCCAAAGAAAGGCAGCCCAAGCCAAACCAGCTGCCAAGCCAAAGAAGACTGTGAGGAACATACCGCTTCAGAGAAGAAGAAGGACAATGTGCCACTGCAGAATCGATGATGAGGCTCATGTTTTGCTCAAGCTCGCATGTAAACCGCCAGTTCATAATGATGCTCATCCTCGAGCGAAAATATGAAGGAGAGAAAGGATAAAGGACTCGAGCTATGGAGGCAAGCAGATCCATATGCCACCGGAGAAGAACAAAGATTGACCCAAGATTCCACACTAGAGAGCAACAAGACTTTTATGAGACAGTTCTTATGGATAAGAAGCCAATTGTTGCCGACACAGATATGTAGATGGGATTACATTGACAAAGTGAAGAGCACGAGACTACTTCCCACATGTGCATGAAAGCTTCACCGCTTATGGGATTGCTGAGTTTGTAGGTCGGTTGATCGCTTGGAATGATGAGATGATCATGCGGTTCTATGCCACCGCACACTTCTATCCGGATGGCGTAATTGTATGGATGATGAAGGCGTAGATTCCATTCAACTGTTGAAGAATGGAGAGCGTTCTGAATGCACTGTTTCAAGGGAAGATGATGTTGATGTGTATGGCATTAGAAGAAAAATCACGAGTCAATGAAGAACATGTACAATGAGGTAAAAGATAAGGATGTTGAGATATGGAAGCTTGGTTCATCTATTATCTTGAGCAGGTCTCCCAACCACCAACACCATTACGAGGCATACTTTGATGCCTAAGTCAGGGACCACCGCATGATAAGAGGGTACTCTATCAACATGCTGCACATTCTAGATCAAGACACCTTTTAAGGTGATGGACACGATAGTTGAGACTATCAAGAGGACAGCAGCAGACTGTAAGAGGTCGTGTGGGTTTGCTCCGCATATTCAGATGCTCATTAATGCCAAGTTTGGCACGGACACCTACCGTTGGATAGACCCCACTTGCCACCGCAGCCTGAACATGAGGATAACGAGATTGTGATGACCGAGGATGCTCCCACATCCGTAGAAGGACATGCTAAGTCTGAAGCTGCCAAACAAGCTAAAGCCGAGAAGGAAGCAAAGAAAAGCCCAAGAGCGTTGAGAACAACTTCTTGAAGCCACTCGAGAATTGAGCTACGCTGGCCAAAGATAGTGCGCCTCGGGAGAGCCTAGAGAGGATTGTTGAGGATAAGTTCCATGCTCGACATCAAGTCGATCAAGTGCGTGTCACCGCCAACAAGCTTGAGGCGACATTGAGGAAGCGAAGAGGAGAAGGCAGAACTCATGAGGGAGATGGAAGATGATCTAGTCCAGATGACTATGAGCAGCCTGCTGCAGGCCCACAAAGCCCAGATCACCTGCTATTCCGATGTCGGACCTGTGGCTACTACATCAAGACCTCCTACAGCTCCGCTGGCCCAAAGACCAGCCTCAAAGATCCACTCCTCCAGCTCCACAGACTTCAGCAGAAGTTGCAGATGCAGCTATCTCCACTCCATCGACGCAGACAGAGCCGCCAGCAGAGTCCCGAGTGACGATTAGCTCTATACCTTCGAACTTTTGGTAACTTGTTGCCAAAGGGGAGAAATTGTATAGATCATAGGGCTTCGAGAGAGAGTGCTCGTTTTTGCTCTTTCGCTTATGCGGTTTTCCTTGAGATACTTTTGAGTTCTTTGAGACATTTCGTGTGTTTGATACTACGTTTGTTTCTATCTTGATGAGTGCTTGATCATACTTGTGCTTAATGTGTGCTTGATGCTTATCATATTCCATTCATATCTTGTATGATCATTTACTCATGTCTTGGTGATTGGGTGCATGCTATTCATTCTTATCATTTTGTGCGCTCCACCAAGATGTATGTGACATGGAAGAGTAACCCATGATCCTAATCGATTGTGCATTTGCATTCAAACGCAAATCTTAAATAATGCACAAATTTAGGGGGAGCTCTTGCTTATCACATACTTCTCAAAGCGACGATGTTATTCATTGATTATATCATTTGTCGAAGCTTTGATCTATATGTTGTCATCAATTACCAAAAAGGGGGAGATTGAAAGTGCAACTAATCCCCGGTGGTTTTGGTAATTAATAACAACATATATATCATTGAACTAATCATTTCTTGAGAATATTTGTAAAGTTCAATTGATATGGGTATGGCAATGACCGATGATGTGGACCCCTCAAAATGCTAAGGAAAACATTGGCAAAAGCTCAAGACTCCATTTTTGGTTTAGTGATCCAAGATCACATTGAGTCCATAGGAAAGCCAATACTATTAAAAGGGATGAGGTTATGATGATGATCTGGTTGCTCTAAGTGCTTAGTGATTTACCTCTCAAACTATCGCAATCTTTCACTCCAACATAAACCCATAAGTAATCTCGGTCCCACCGATTCCAAACTCACCACACCGAGATGAACCACCTCACCATATACCCAAACCCTAAGAATCTTGGATTTTCCGATTCCAAACTCGGTCATTCGAAATTGGTGTTGCCAAGCTTCAGAACCTTCAGACTCAAATCGGTGTCACCGAGATGAGAAAGTCGGTCCCACCGAGATTGGCAAACCCTAGACTTTGGAAGAATCGGACAAACCGAGATTGTATTTTCGGTCCCACGAAAATCCCAACGTTCACAAGATTTGAACTTTCGGTCTCACCGAGTTGTCAACTTCGGTCTGACCGAGATTGGTCAAATGTGTGTAACGGTTGGATTTTGTGTGGAGGCTATAAATACCCCTCCACCTCCTCTTCATTCGTGGAGAGAGCCATCAGAAAGAACTACCACTCCTACCTTACATTTTCGAGAAGAAAACTACCTACCCTTGTGTTGAGATCAAGTTGCTCCACTCCCACCATATGAAACTTGATTTCTAGCCTTCCCAAGTTGCTTTCCACTCAATCCCTTCCTCCACCACAGCCAAATCAGTGAGGAGAGTTGAGTGTTGGGGAGATTATCATTTGAAGCACAAGAGCAAGGAGTTCATCATCACCAACACCATCTATTACCTTTTGGAGGGTGGTGCCTCCTAGATTGGTTAGGTGTCACTTGGGAGCCTCCGTCATGATGTGGAGTTGAACCAAGGAGTTTGTAAGGGCAAGGAGATCGCCTACTTCGTGAAGATCTACCCGAGTAAGGCTAGTCCTCCGTGGACGAAGCCATGATGGCATAGACAAGGTTGCTTCTTCGTGGACCCTTCGTGGGTGGAGCCTCCGTGGACTCAGCATGCAGCCGCTACCCTCCGTGGGTTGAAGTCTCCATCAACGTGGATTGACGATAGCACCACCTATCGGAACCACGAGAAAAATCTCCGTGTCACCAACTTGCGTTTGCTCTTCTCCACCTCTCATTTACTATACGTGCAATTTACTTTCCGCTGCCACAACTCTAGAATTGCATGTGTAGGGTGATACTTGACTTGGTTATTATCGTGAACTTGCTAAGAATCCACTCCAATCAAAAGGCCAAGTTTTTAAGTTGTCAAGTTGTCTAATCACCCCCCCTCTAGACATACTTCCGATCCTACAGCATACTACTTATTCTTCTCGAGGGATTAAAAAGAGATATAGCGCGAACTTGAGAAGGTATTGATGGAACCACCGGTGGGATTGGAAACAACGAATGAAATGATACGGTAGCAAAGGAAGAGGAATCTTGAACGAACCACCGTAAGGATTGAAAATGAAAGTAGCAAAGGCACAATTCACCAGAAAGAATTGGAAAACGAATGAAGATACTTGAGGGGATTTAGATACATGAGAACGAAGAGATCATGAACTGATTAGAGGATATTTGAACGATGCATCGGTAAGATTTAGAGAACGATAGCTACATGCTGAGAATGAAGAATTATGACATGATGGCCTTCGGAGGAAAAAAAATGGAAACAACTCATGAAATGCTCCGGATGGGTGAAAAGAATTCTCACAATCGAAAACAATTATGAGAGGATGGCATCAAGCTTGAACTACGCATCTTTGGAAGAACGGGTAAGGATTTAAGAGGAACTCTTCTTCGGTCTTCACATGCTGAGAATGATGACAAGAACCACCAAAATTGTTGAGGCACTTCGAAACAAAGAAGAATAGAAATGATGAACCA
Source organism: Aegilops speltoides (assembly GCA_021437245.1). Lineage (NCBI taxonomy): Eukaryota > Viridiplantae > Streptophyta > Magnoliopsida > Poales > Poaceae > Aegilops > Aegilops speltoides. The sequence continues at coordinate 472,832,363 of CM038147.1, read as the reverse complement.
ACGATGAAAATATTATGAAAGCGATCTTGGAGAAGGAATATGACTAATGAAAATTCATTCTTACGTCAAACTTTGAAAGGAATTTGAGAATCGCTCCGGATAAATTAGAAGAGTCAGGTAAGATCCTGGGAAAAGACCTGTGGGTTAGGGCCCACTCAAAAGAAAACATCGTTGAAATTGATTTTAAAGAGAGATTGCATCGGTTGAATTAAATGGCTTGAATGAGATAACAATCTCCAAATAGCTTGAACGGATTAAGAATGGAAACACAAATCTTCTGAGATATCTTCAACACTTTGGAATAAATGAATAGCAAGAGGTGAGTGATTGAGAGGTGCACCGGCATGAGAAAGCATTTGACACGAGGAAAGGAATATGATCGACACTGAAAGCTTGAATTGGATCCACCGGAGAAGAAAAAAGAATGAAAGATGATGAATTTGAAGCTCGTGAGCATCTTCATGGGAAATCACCGGATAAGAACATTGAAAGAAAAGAATGAAGAGACTTCCCACAAATAAAAGGATACATGATTAAGAAAACTGAGTCTTTGAAGGAAAAGGGTGGGAGGGCGGGAAAACAAAGACAACTTGGGATGGATGAAACAAACACCGGTGAGAAAACTTAGAATTGATCTCACAAATGTTGAAATGATCGGATCCACTTGAAGAGAAGCACACCGGTTGTAAAGAATTGACATGACAATCTCGATGATCAAAAGGATTAGTACTCCCATAGAAATATGAGAACACCATTTAGAAAAGGTATGGAATCAACACTTGACATTGAAGCAACTCGAATACCGCAACTCAAAACAAAACAAAGGATTGGCTTGCAGAATAAGCCGGAACAAACATATGATAGAGATTTCGTCCGAAGTTTTCATGGTGGGGCCCACATGGGCTCAATCGTACAGCACCATCATGTACAAGGCAGTGCACATGACATACGAAGTGTCCCCGAATCGGCATAGCCAAGGATTCTTTAAGACACAACGAGACCACTGTAAAAAACGACCGTGGATAGGCGGACCACTAGACGTCGAACCCCAATCTCATATCATGCATCTGTCGAAAAGATATTCTAGGAGCTACTTGAATTCCCACCTATAAAACTCCCAAACTTTACGGTTATGCAATCTGGTGTTGGGGATACAGGGAAGCAATATATCTCACCCAAACTAACAATCCCTACATCCAGCTGTATCCATCCGTCAACACATAACCAAGAAAACTCTGGAAATCGTGTACCTCAACCTTCGAAAAGCATCCATTATACGAGCTATGGCAATACTCCCGAACTCCCCAGTACAGGTGGCGTCGAGGTTGTCTCACCAACAACTGCATAAAAGAGATTTTCGATGTCGGCAAAACTCAGATATTCTAGAATTGCAACGATAAAATTATGATGACAACACCTCGGAGCTCAACTCCCCGGGATACTGCCACAACCCCTAAATGTCAGGAGGCACCAAGAACAATGTTCTCATCATAAGAATATCGGAACGATCCCAAGATACCCGCGTGATCCTAAAAAAAATTTAGTGAAATTTTAGGAGAGGAAAGACAAAACATCTACGTCAGGAGTCCTCACCAGAGCGACGAAGGGGACTGAGGAGTAAAAAGAATCCTACTCTCCGATATATGTAATCCTAAGACTCAAAATAGTTTTCTTTTAGACTCAACAACGGCCAACAAACAAGGGGCTCCTATGGTCGGTCGAGGCTCTGATACTAACTTGTCACGCCCAAGATGCGACCCTATCCTAAAGGAACTCAAAGGTCCCACCAAGGATAGAAGCGCATCTTGAAGACGATTTTGCAAGGTGGATATCATTACATCAACATTACATAATAGTGGGGATACATCCGATACATACAATGTCACATGAATACAATGATACAACATACAAGAACAACATCCGACTATGGATGAATCATAAGCAGAAACTCAAACAATATCCACCCTGCTAGCCCAGGCTGCCAACCTGGAACCTATCCCCGATCAAGAAGCGTAAGAAGAAAATCCAAAATAAGCAACATCGCTCTCGCGCCATGATCATTGCAAAACCTGTACCAAGCAATCGTTGTTGTAGTAATCAGGAGCCCCGAGGACTCAAAGAATCCCATTACCATGGGTATCAAGACTAGCAAAGCTTAATGGGAAAGGAAGGGGTAAAGTGGTGAGGTTGCAGCAGCGGCTAAGCATATATGGTGGCTAACATACGCAAATGAGAGCGAGAAGAGAAACAAAGGAACGGCCGTGAAGCTAGCAATGAACAAGAGGTGGTCCTGAACACCTACTTACGTCAAACATAACCCAGAAACCGTGTTCACTTCCCGAACTCCGCCGAAAAGAGACCATCACAGCTACACACGCGGTTGATGCATTTTAATTCGGATCTGGTGTCAAGTTATCTACAACCGGACATTAACAAATTCCCATCGCCACATAACCAGAGCACGGCTCGAAAGTTTATACCTGCAGGGTGTCCCAACTTAGCCCATGATAAGCTCTCGCGATCAACGAAGGATATTCCTTCTCCCGGGAAGACCCGATCGTCTCGGAATCCCGGTTTACAAGACATTTCGACAATGGTAAAACAAGACCAAGAAAGCCGCCGATGCGCCAACATCCCGATATGAGCTGCACATATCTCATTCTCGTGGCAACACCGGATGAGCACTGCATAACTAAAACCAGACCTCAAGTTTCCTTGAGGGGCGCCAAAGGATTCTAGTTCGACCAACACTTAGACAAGCATTGGCCCGGGGCTATAATAAAGATGACCCGAGAGAGCGACTCCCAAGGAAAAGTAGGTGGTGGTGAAGCAAATGGTAAAACCAAGGTTGGGCCTTCTTTGGAGGAGTTTTATTCAAAGCAAACTGTCAAGGGGGTCCCATAAATCACCCGACCGCGTAAGGAACACAAAATCCGGGAACATAATACGGTATGATGTAAACTAGGCGGCAAGAGTGGAACAAAACACTGCATAAGGCCGAGCCTTCCACCCTTTACCAAATATATAGATGCATTAATTAAATAAGAGATATTGTGATATCCCAACATAACCCTGTCCACCATGGAGCAATCTTCAACTTCACCTGCAACTAACAACGCTATAAGAGGGGCTGAGCAAAGCGGTAACATAGCCAAACAACGGTTTGCCAGGAAGGGTGTCAAAGGTTAGAGGTTCATGGCAATTTGGGAGGCTTGAAGAGCAAAAGATAGGTAACGCAGCATAGCGATAGAACGAAGCAACTAGCATAGCAATGATAGTAGTGAGATCCAGGGTAGCGGTCATCTTGCTTGAAATCCCGCTAGGAAGAAGAACGAGTCCATGAAGAAGACGAACGGGAGTAGTCGGACGAATCCTCACAATCGCAACATTACCGGAACTAAGACGCAACACCGGAAAGAAAACAAACAAAATGGTAAACACACAAGCATAAACATGGCATGATGCACAAACAAGTATGATGCATGTCCGGTTTAATGTGGCATGGCATGGCAAAGTGCAACAAACAATACTACAAGTTAAGTGGAGCTCAATATGCAACGAGTTGCATATTGAAGAAACACCACATTCAAGTATTTAGTTCACTCTCATTTATGCTACTCATCAATATTAAATGTTGTTAAACATGGCAAGGGGTGAAGCATAATGAAACTACCTAACTAGGCAAGATTAAATGAGGCCGGAAGAACAAACAACAATTCCGGAAAATCCTCATATGCAATTGATGAATTTGCTACTGTTCTGCCCTAAAACATATTTTAAAGTTGTTAAACAGGAAAATAAAGTGGACCATGTTAAACTAGGCATTTTCCACCCCATTTACATATAAAGAACATTTAATTCCGAGCTACGGTTATTTAGTTATGAAATAAATCATTTTAACATGGCATTTGGGCAAATTTCATCAAACAGCAATTTAAATATTTTAAACATGGATGCAAATGGCAAAATATGAAACTAGATGAAATTCTAAACATTTTACATGTTGGAATCATTTAAATCCGATGCACGGTTCAAGAGTTATTAAATGCATGATGCTTAGGGGTGTTTCTGCAAAACTGTAATCTCTGGATAAATAACAAATTCGTAGACAGGAAAAAAATACACAGCGGGCTGAAACTGGTTGGCCCAATCGGTGAAAAAAAACAGAGAGGCGCTGGGGGGCTGCTCACCCATGGGCTTCGGCCCGAGCAGAGGAGAGCTGGGGCTGGGTCTGAAGGGGAAGCAGGCTGGATCTTGGCGGCAGCCCAGTCGAGGCGCTAGGCGAGCGCGTGGTCGCTGGAGCGGTCAACGCGAGATGCGGGTGAGCGGGTGCCTCGTCCTGGAAGCATAGGATGGAGCGGTGGTTGACGACACCGGGGACGTCGGCAGGGACAGCAGCGGATGAACAGGGCAAGGAGGAGGGCCGGAGAGCAGAGGAGATCCGGTCCAGATTGGGGCCGGGGCGCGACCCTAACGGGCGGCTTGATGAACTGATGGAGGCGGCGACCGGCTCGCAGATGATGACGCGCGGCGCGAGTAAGGAGGTTCACGCGCGTGCGGAGAAGAAGTGGTGTGCGCGGCGAGGTCAACTTCGTGCAGAGCGCCGGCGAAGTTACCGATGGAGGGACGGGTCGAGATGGAGGGCACTGGCATGCTCGTAAGACGGCGACGGAGCGAGGCTTCAAGAGCTCCTGGTGGTGCCCGTTTTCAACGACGGGGCTGACGCGGCAGCCGGGAACGGCGGCGACTTGCGGGCACGGAGGCAGTGGAGCTCGACGGGAGGCTCGGGCGCAGGAGGCGGCGACGGGGACGACCATGGATGCTCATGCGGACTTCCTGGAGAAGACAGGGAGCAGGTGAGAGAAGGAACTAGAGGGAACGGGGAAGAAGGGAAGGGCATGGCGCTCATCTGCCGGGTTGCTGGCGCCGACCGGCGGCGCGGCCGCGGTCAGGGACGAAGGGGCTGCGGGAGGTTCTCTGATCGATGGGTTGGATCGAGCGAGCAGGAGGGTTGCGGGCGCTGGTTGAGCCATTGGAGGAAACGATGGAGGTAGATGGTTGGATGGATCGGGAGGGGATCCCGATGTGGAGAGGACAAGGGGGGTGGCGGCGCGATGGAATGGGAAGGGTGGGACAGGATCCCTAGATCCTAGGGTTGGACCTATATATATAGCAAGTGGTTTAGATTAGGGGTATTTAGTCCCTCCGATCGAAATCAAACGGCCGAGAATAAATAGGCTATGGAGTCAAAATACGAAAACGGAGATGTTTTATAGACGTTAGGGGATGATCTAGATCCAACGGTAACGACAGACCGGTTCGGGTTCGGGCAAGTTTCAGACGCGCACGCAAGGGGGGGGTTTGGTCGTCATGGTCAAGAGGGAAGCAAAAACCCGATTGGTCTGGAACGGTCAGCGCGGGCAAGGCGATCCAAGGAAAGGTGATGAAGGCAAAGGGAGAAACGGCAACGACGAACGAATGCAAGTTTTAAAACATGACGGCAACGGAGTGCCGATGCAATGCGAATGATGCGATGATGAAATGCAAGACATGAACAAAATGCAAAACAAAAAACAAAACAAAAACCCAACCACAAAGGAAATATTATATCGCATCTCCGGAAAAGGCAAGAGTTGGAGTTACGAATATGGAAAGTTGAATCCGGGGCGTTACAACAGGCACCACACAGATGATCCTTCTTGAACTTGACATCCTCGATGGCAATGACATGCTTCTTCTTGACAAGTGAGTGTAAGTTTCTCATGCCAGCATGTCCCAGCCTTCGATGCCGAGCCAAGATACGAAGCTTTGTGAGAAGACATACAAGTCGTGGACCTGCCGAGAAATCTACCATGTATAGATCATCTTTTCGATACCCTTCAAAGACTAGAGATTTGTCGATTCCATTAGTACAAGGCAACGATATTTGCCAAATATCACAATCATGTTCAAGTCACAAAGGATTGAGATGACATTGTTGAAACTAAGGGATTCAACAAGCATCACTTTATCCATGTGTTGATCCTTTGAGATTGCAACTCTACCTAGACCCAATACCTTGCTTTTACCAGTGTCAGCAAACGTAATGTGACTTTTGTCGGATGGACGTAAGGTTGAGTCCATGAGAAGACTTCCATCACCAGTCATATGATTTGTGCATCCACTGTCCATAATCCATTCTGAAGCTTTTGGTGATGTACCCTACATTGCAGTTAGGAGGATAGGCTTCACAAGAGTGTTGTGAAGCATAAGCACTTGACACATATAGGTACAGTCACATCTTATATCAAGGTTAGGACATAGTATGACTGATATGAAATTCAGATGTGAAGCATATAGAATGACATTTCATCGTGCGTCCTCAATGAGTTTTAGGTCCCCAGCAATAGTATCGGACGTCATTGATTGCTGGCTGGAGACCGTTTTCTGCAAAAGAGAGTTAGTTCTTCTTTGCCACCCACATCTTGATGGGGGCTTAGAAGCAATGAGTCTAAGTGCAAGATCTCGAGAATTTTGGCTTTGAAGCCCTAGCAAATAGCCTTGCAGGAGATGAATGATACTCATATGAATAAGCGTAAAAGTTCTTAGTCCTATGAACATAGTGGTTCAAGATACACGCCATATTCATAAGTCTGAGCATGATTTCCCCGCAAAACATTGGCGTTAGGGTGACTCATGTAAGTCTTGTATCAGATGAAGCCTTTGGGCCACATGAAGCTATTGGTGCAGGGTTTGTCTTCTTCCTTGGTGGTGTCATGACGACATTCACAGAAGATTCTCAATGTACCGCTTAGGTACCCGGATCTTCTTCATAGGTGGTCCATTCTGCAGATTAGTACCAATGTACCGCAAACACTTCACCATTCGATTTTTGAACAGCTTATAGTTTGCATCAAAGGATTCATCAATGATAATAGGATTAGCACAGTAAAGCCAGATAAGGTGGATGGATCATCAAGGTTCCTTTGCAAAGAACCCATGTGGTTTTGGGGTACCGCGGGCTTCCAAAGACGAGCCATCAACATTCATTTTCCTTTCAACCCAACACCCTCTTTCCTAGGGTTCCGGTTCAGAATCTGCTTTTGAGGACATCGCAGAGTCCGATGTCCTTCAAACTTTTGTACATCCTGTTTCAAGCAATGTCTTCAACATAGCATTTTCATTAGCAACAAGAAGGGTATCCTCCGCAGAGGGTTAGTGACCACATAAGTAGATGAAGACAATGAAACGAAGAGCAGCAGTGGAACATTCAAAGAATGATGTAGCATTATCACGCCAATGCATTTTAGACATGGTGGTTCAAATCCTTCTGAGCGGAACTGATCCATTGGGCTGGCGAATTCGCTCCTTCCAAAGATCTTCATAATCCACTCTTATCTTTTCAAGGTCTAGCTTTTGAAGACATTGAAGACAGCTTCTCATGATCGATAAGAGAGCATTATGTTGATCTTGGAGGCGTCAAACTTAGCATGAAGTCTCTAAAGACTATCGCCCAAAGCTTTTGATCGATCCATTTCTTCACCCAACATATCATCGCTCTTACTAAGCATGTCTTGAACCTTTTCCAAGATTCTTTGTTGTTTAGTGGCAAGGAAGCAAGCTTGTCATAATCGGGGCCAAATTCATCACCGATTCATCATCACTAGATTCAGAGAGATAGCATTCAGTTACCTTATCACCCCTTGCCATGTGGCATGATGAGGATGATGATGATTCATGTGCAAAGGTCATTTCCTTGAGTGATTCCTTGTAATCCTCAAACCGCGGATCATGACGAGTGCGATGACCTTCGTATACATCAGAAAGCCGGTCCCAGATTAGCTTCGCGTGATTGAAGTGCATAACATTCCTGAACTGATTTCGGGACAAATGACAGCAGATGACGTCCTTCACTGTGAGGTTCAATAGAGTGTACTTGCGAATGTCATCAGCCTCTGCCATCTTGCATAGATCAGTGAGTCCAATCTCAGTGACGGTCCACAGTTCGCTGTCCATGGACATGAGTAGCTTCTAAATCATGACCTTCCATCGGGGATACTCATGACCGTCAAAGGTGGGACACGATATGTTCCTCAATCCTGCAGTCGACATAGCTGAAACTCCAGGTGGTTAAACGAATCACACGTAACAAGGAGTACCTTGCTCTGATACCAATTGAAAGTGCTAGTATCAACTAGAGGGGGGGTGAATAGGCGATTTTTATGAAAGTCTTCAAAACTTGGAAGTTTCAAAGACAAACAACAGAAATAACCTAATTAATATGCAGCGGAAGATAAACTACCCTGAGCTAGCCACAGTCAAGTATGTAACAATGTGAAAGTACAGGACAAGTAGCAGCTAGGTAGTAAGGATCAATATGGAAGATAGTGTGAAGCCAATCAACAATAGTAGTCAAGCAATGAAGTCAAACAGATACACGAATAGGCAATGACTTCATGAAGACAAACTTAAGTAAGGTTGGAAGGGATAGAACTAGTTGCTTGTTGAAGACACAGGATTTGTTGGGCCGGCCCAGATTCTTTGTGACAACTATCGTCTGGTTAGGGAGGCTGAGATTTAACTCAAGACCGTGTCTTCACCTTATTCCCTTGAGCTAAGGACATCCAGTCCTCGCCCAATCACTCTGGTAAGTCTTCAAGGAGACTTCCAAACCTTCATGACTTCGTTCACCGCAATCCACAATGACTCTTGGATGCTCAGAACACGACGCCTAACCGGGTGGAGGATTCACATCCTCAAGTGTAATAAGTCTTTAGGTCACATGCATGTAAAGACTTGATGATGCCTAACACTCTTTGGCTCTGGGTGTTTGGGCTTTTTCGCAAGGATTTCTCTCTCAAATGCTTCGAGGTGGGTTGCTCTCAAACGACAAAAGCCGTGCACAAACTACGAGCAGCCACCAATTTATGGTGTAGGGGTGGGCTATTTATAGCCACTAGGCAACCCAACCTGATTCGTCCAAAATGACCCTGGTCACTAAGGAACCGACACGTGTTCCAACGGTCGATTTCAAACACACGCGCAACTTTACTTGGGCTACAAGTAAAGTCGACTCATCCACTCTGGATAAGATTTGCTCTCATTGTCTTTGCTCGAAGACATAGGATTTGAGTTGAGCATCACTTGACCACTCGACTTAGTTCACTTGGACCCCACTTAACAAAGACGGTGGTTCCTATGACTCAACAAAGAAGAAAAGGAAACAACGAAACCACACAGTCTTCCCGCTCCAAAGTCTTCACACAATGTCTTCTCATGTCATAGTCTTCAATATGAATATCTTCTCATACCACCATTGTCTTCAATGTCTTCATACATTTTTAGGGGTCATCTCCAGTAGGTAAACCGAATCAATGAGGGACACTACCTGCGTTATCCTGCAATTCTCACAAACGCATCAGTCCCTCAACCAACTTTGTCATCAATACTCCAAAACCAACTAGGGGTGGCACTAGATGCACTTACAGCAGCACTCATAGTAGCTCCTGGGTACTTGATACCGGTGCAGTTGCTCATATTTGTAACTCAAAGCAGGAGCTGCGGAATAAGCGGAGACTGGCGAAGGATGAGGTGACGATGCGCGTCGGGAATGGTTCCAAGGTCGATGTGATCGCCATCGGCACGCTACCTCTACATTTACCTACGGGATTAGTTTTAAACCTCAATAATTGTTATTTAGTGCCAACTTTGAGCATGAACATTGTATCTGGATCTCGTTTAATGCGAGATGGCTACTCATTTAAATCCGAGAATAATGGTTGTTCTATTTATATGAGAGATATGTTTTATGGTCATGCCATTTGGTCAATGGTTTATTCTTAATGAATCTCGAACGTGATATTACACATATTCATAGTGTGAATACTAAAAGATGTAAAGTTGATAACGATAGTCCCACATACTTGTGGCACTGCCGCCTTGGTCACATTGGTGTCAAGCGCATGAAGAAGCTCCATGCTAATGGACTTTTAGAGTCTCTAGATTATGAATCATTTGACACATGCGAACCATGCCTCATGGGAAAAATGACCAAGACTCCGTTCTCCGGAACAATGGAGCGAGCAACCAACTTATTGGAAATCATACATACTGATGTGTGCGGTCCAATGAGCGTTGAGGCTCGCGGAGGATATCATTATGTTCTCACTCTCACTGATGACTTGAGTAGATACGGGTATGTCTACTTGATGAAACACAAGTCTCACTACAAGAAATATGTCAACTTATGACCTCCACTATTGGTCACTGAAAGGTCATAGTTTTCAATTTGTGACCTTTTTGTGACCAAAAATAGAAGGTCAAAAGCTGGCCGTCATAAACTGACTATAGCGACCTTCTCTGTGATATGTAAAAGGTCGTTGGTTCTTTGACCAAAATTTTGGTCACTAGCAACCTCCCTGTGCCACGAGGCATCCAAGCGTGGCAAGTCGATGTGGCACAAGATTCAGCCCGGTCCAATTCGATTTTCTACATGGGCCTAGCCCAACAATTCGGCCTTTTTAATGTATTTTTCCTATTAATTTTGGGTTGACTTCATGGGCCAAGCCCAACATTGCAGCCTTTTTATTTCCAAGGAGTGATACTTTTTTAGACCATTTATTTTTTGGGTCGCATCTATTTCTCAATTGGGCCTAAGCCTTTTACAGTCCATTTCCTTAATTTTTAGTTTTTTCCCTATGAATATCATTTGGAAAATGCCCATTTTAGATGCCAAATACTATTAGGTCAGGTTCTAATTAAAGACAAAGCAGGTTTCAATTTCCACACAATTATTTCAATCGTAACAAAGAAAGAAATGAACATTTTCAAACCACATGCCAATTTTGGCTAAGAGCACAATCTTTACATAATTCATTTCACCATTACATGTGATACTATCACAACATATAACTACTACAACTATACTCCGACTTCTTCACTTTCACTTTCAGTGGAGCTTCTTAAGTGAGAGGAAACACCATTTCGGATATGTTAAATGCACAGTGAACGAAGGCACCTACCAATAAATCAAAAGAGTTAGAAACAAAATAAAAATAGAAAGCAGCTAGGGACTAAATCATGAAGCATCTCTACATGTAACATGTAACAAGAATAACCACAAAGACTAGCTCACGTAAACAACACAAGAGATAAGAACACATAGTTGTTGTGTGAATAACAAAACTCCCAGAATGGTTCTAGATGTTGAATGCAGAAAATGGTTCAATCTTAGATGGTTCATTGAGCACGGCACGAACGATTTAAGATAACAAGACATATGTTCTACACTAATTTTACACAAATCATTATCAATTACAATTTACAACAGACTCAAAACAAAACACCATAGCTTTTGCATCACATAGGGAATCAACACAATAATATATGTCATGCCATCATGGCTCATAGACCAAGTAACAAAAGAAAATAATGGGATAGACAAAGACACTTATCTAGTCGGAGAAGATAGCTCAAACAATAATCATCTAAGACCGAATACAAGTGATGCTTATGATTGCAGAATCTAAACAAGTGAGTTTAAATATATTGACATTTCAACCATAATGTAGCATAAAAAGAACATGTTTACATAAATAAGTATTGGGAAGTCAATGTAATAAGTCTTGGTAAGTCAATGTAATGGCCATCACAGTTAATTTGTACTATTACATAAGATTTGGCTGATCTTCGTGTTTGATGCATGGGCTGTGCCATTAACACAAAATGCTACGCTCGCCCATACTAACATACCGTATTGAGATGTGTGAAATTCAGTTAATTAGTCAGACAAGATGCTCCCTTCCCTTACAAGAATAAGTAGGAGTAATAACGTCAACAACTCCATGCTTGGGATCGCAACAAACCAAAGGCGAGCCAGATTTTTTCAGGCTATATAGACATTGACCAAGTCATACTCAAGATGAAAAGAGAGGAGACAGGACAAACAGTTATACTCTAGAACAAACAAAAATTTAGAACAAACAGGAATTATGTAGCAGTGCCGGGCACTTGTTCATCTTCTATAACGAGGACTGACCGGTCGATCAAAAGAAACAAAGATAAGAAATGGTTGATTCAGGGAAGCATATCCAGAGGAATGTAATCTATGTATATGAGATCAAAGTAAGTAAAACTCCACATGCTTGCAGAACAAGTAGCCTATCCCAACGAGGCGTACATTCTATCCAACGAGGACAACTGCCTATCCCACTACCAACTACCATCTCACGAAGCACAAAACAGCAACCACAACATCAATATCACTTCCCTCTCTCTCTCTCACAAAAAAACATCGCTAGTCAAAGCGCTCGGGCAAACATCACCACACGATGAGTAAGGCCCTCAGATGTCCCTTTGGGGAGCTTTGATCGCTCTACTCTTCAAAGAAGAACATCAGTTCGAATCGGTGGCACTGCGGATGTATCTTGCACACCCAGTCTGCAAGAGACTCAAAAATCATCACACAAACACAAGATCCAAGGAAGAACTAAGAGCGGGGGGAAACATTAGCCATACCTCGAATCGGGATCAGCGTCTGAGTGGTAACGAGGGTCGTCTCACCTCTCACCTCGCACATTCGACTTGCCGGTGTGACTAGTCGGTGAGAAGCATAGCTGGACACTTCACCGTGTTAAGAACCAAGCAAATGGTAGTATAAGCACACGATGCACAAGTATATTAAACGGAGCGGAAAAGCTGCGCGTGCTATGTTTAATCCTCAACATGAACAGTTCATCTTGATTGGGTTTTACTTGAAGATGTCGTTCAAGAAAAAGGGACATGTTTTTGTTCCATTATTTCGCTCACTAGATTAGTGTTCACCATTGATTTGTAAATCTAGTCCATTCGAAAGCTTTGTGAAGACAGAGCAATCCAAACTGCTATTACTAATTAGAACCCATCATGAGCAACTCGATCTAGCACGTAATCACAATATATAGAGTAATCCGCAGGAGATTGGTGACCTCACGGTGTAATGACAATCGTTGTCGTAAACTTTGTGTGACAATGCGTAACACATGTGCAACCACTCATCCCATAAGTTGACTATTTGTGACAACACCGACAGCAGAGATGATTCCCGTGCAGCAATCATCCGAGTCCGCTCTGAGAAGCAACAGGAGGCGCGAGGCCGACGGGCTCACTCACCACTGGAGGAGGAGAGGGAGGAGTCCCGGCGGAGATGTGGCGGCGTTGGAGGTGTCCCACTGGCCGGGCCACGAGTCCTGCGATCGGCTGGCGGCGCGCAGCAGCAGCTCCCCGGTGCCCTCGTAGTAGATCCACACGTGCACCGCGGTGGTAGTCCCCGTCCTGGTGCACCTCCGACCTGCGGGGAAGACGACGAGCGGCGTTAGGCTCACGGAAGCGGCGATCCGGCGGAGGTGGAGTTGAGGGGGGCCTTGGATCGGGGGCGTGCCTGGGCTTGGAGACGCCCGTCTTGTCGCCGGCGGCGATGAGCACGTCGAGGCGCTCCTCCGGCGCCGGGGCGGCCATCGAGCGGCGGCGGTGGCGTGTGGGAAGCGGCTGCGGCGCGGGAGGAGTTGAGGCGGCCGAGGTCGAGCCCGGAGACGATCCCCGATGGCGCCGCCTCGAGGGCCTGCCGATGCACGCGCATGGAGGGCCGCGCCGGCACGCCCTGCCCGCCCGCCGCCTTGTCGACGTGCAGCGGCGGTTGGATCTAGATGGGGATGGCCGTGTGGCTGTGGTGTAGCGAGCAGAGATGGCGGCGGCGATGGGGAAAAGGGAGCGTGAGCGGCAGCGGCGAAGGGGATAAGGGAGGGGCGGCGGCGGGAGGCCGTCATCGTCGATCTAGATCGGGGAGATGGATTGGGGTGGGTGGCGGATCTGGAGCACAAGAATGGAGGCGGGGTAGGGAGGAATGAGAGAACGAATGGAGGCGGCGGCGGGGGGGGTGGAAAATGTGGACAGACCTAGGGTTTCGGCTCGGGCGAGTTTGGGCCGTTGGATCCGGAAGCATCCGACGGTGGTTGAGCGTGATCCGCGTGATATGCCCATGGTCCAATCAGAACGCAGCAAACCATTTGATGACCTTATGACCATATAAATTGGTCATGATCGATTAAGATAAAAAATTTCATTCCATTTTTCAGTGCTCAAAATGAGTTTTTTTTGTGAAAGTCCTATCAAATATTTGTTCAAATGATCTCATATTGTGCACAATGATGCATCTTGGAATTTCAAACAATGTTGCCTAAGGGAGTTTTTAATTTATTTGCACGGAAAATTCATTTTCCATTTTCTGAGTGCCCAAAATGAGTTTCTTTGTGAAGGATCTACCATATATTTTTTGCAAAATTGGACCTAATCAATTTTATAAAATACTAGGCCATATTTAATGCACAATTGATCAAATGGTTGGGTGTAAAAAGTTTTGATCCACCTCTCGGTGAAAAGACAAATTCACCGATTCACCGAAGCGGGTCAAATTTGAACTGAAGCTGCCTCATAGTTTGCTATTTATTTTTCCAAAAATCATTTCTAGGTACATAAGTATCTATTTAATCAGAGAAACACCAAAAAATTCCAAGATTCAACCACTAGCTAGGAACAGTCAAGCCGCCGTTTGACCGCATTTTGAAGCGGGCATAAAGAATTCAAAAAAATCAAAAAATTGGAAAACCTTCGCATTGTGTCATTATATGTGACCAAGTTTCCAGGAAAAATAATAGACTTGTAATATGGTAATTATTTTTAAAAAGTGTTCTCAGAAATGAGCTATCAACTGTGAAGATTCATGGTTTTCAAGCCAAATGATCAATCATATGGCCACATTCATGGCATAGTTTGTTCAAATGATCTCATATTGTGCACAAGGGTGCATATTAGAATGGCAAACAATGTTGCCTAAGGAAGTTTTCATTTTCTTTGGACAAAAAAACCATTTTCCATTTTTCGAGTGCCCGAAAGGAGGTTTTTTTGTGAAGGAACTACCAAATAATTGTTGCAAAATTGGACCGAATCATTTTTATAAAATACTAGGCCATATTTAATGCACAATTGACAAAATGGTTGGGTGTAAATTTTTTTGAGCCACCTCTCGTGAAAAAGACAAATTTCCGCCGATTCAGTTGGAAGCGGGTCAAATTTGAACTGCAGCTGCCTCATAGTTTGCTATTTATTTTTTCCAAAAATCATTTCTAGTTGCATAATGACCTATTTAATCATAGAAACACCAAAAAAATTCCAAGATTCAACCACTAGCTAGGAACGGTCATTCCCGCCGTTTTGACCGCATTTTGAAACGGGTATAAAAAATTCAAAAAAATCAAAAAATTGGGAAGCCTTCGCATTGTGTCATTATATGTGACCAAGTTTCCAGGAAAAATAATAAACTTGTAATACGGTAATTATTTTAAAAAGTGTTCTCGAAGCGAGCTATCATGTGTGGAGATCAATGGCTTTCAAGCCAAATGATCAATCTTATGGCCACATTCATGGCATAGTTTGTTCAAATGATCTAATATTGTGCACAAGGGTGCATCTTGGAATTCCAAACAATGTTTCCTAAGGAAGTTTTCATTTTCTTTGCACGGAAAATTCATTTTTCATTTTCCGAGTGCCCAAAATGAGGTTTTTTTGTGAAGGAACTACCAAATAATTGTTGCACAAATGGACCAAATCAATTTTATAAAATACTAGGCCATATATAATGCACAATTGACAAAATGTTTGGGTGCAAATAGTTTTGATCCACCTCTGATGAAAAAGACAAATTGTAAATCGATTCAATTTGAAACAGGTCAAATTTGAATTGCAGCTGCCTCATTGTTTGCTCTTTATTTTTCCAAAAATCATTTCTAGGTACATAAGTATCTATTTAATCATAGAAACACCAAAAAATTCCAAGATTCAACCACTAGCTAGGAACAGTCAAGCCCGCTGCTTTGACCGCATTTTGAAACAGGCATAAAAATTCAAAAAAACAAAAATTGGAAAACCTTCATATTGTGTCATTATATGTGACCAAGTTTGCAGGAAAAATAATAAACTTGTAATACGGTAATTATTTTAAAAAGTGTTCTCTAAATGAGCTATCAAGTGTGAAGATTCATGGCTTTCAAGCCAAATGATCAATCTTATGGCCACATTCATGGCATAGTTTGTTCAAATGATCTCATATTGTGCACAAGGGTTCATATTGGAATGGCAAACAATGTTGCCTAAGGAAGTTTTCATTTTAGTTGGACGAAAAACCATTTTCCATTTTTCGAGTGCGAAAGGAGGTTTTTTGTGAAGGAACTACCAAATAATTGTTGCAAAATTGGACCAAATCATTTTTATAAAATACTAGGCCATATTTAATGCACAATTGACAAAATGGTCTGGTGTAAAAAATTTGATCCACCTCTCGTGAAAAAGACAATTTCCGCCGATTCCGTTGGAAGCGGGTCAAATTTGAACTGCAATGCCTCATAGTTTGCTATGTATTTTTTCCAAAAATCATTTCTAGTTACATAAGGACCTATTTAATCATAAATACATGGTTTGGTGGCGATCGTCAAGGTTTGGGCGGTGGCGAGGGCCCCAACTCTAGAGCGCCAGAACTCGCATGCCCGGCGTGGTCACCGCATGACCGTGGCGTTGCCATGTGTTCTCAGGCGGCCTAGGCATGTCTAGTGGGTTGGGCACTCCCAGGTTGGTGCTAGGAAGAAAATTACAACATAAGATTCTCATGAGGAGACCAATCGATGCTCAAACATGAATTAGCAGCCAAGTGTTTGATTAGTGGTACGGGAAATGTACATGGATAATGGGCGTGAGTTTTGGCTAATGATGATCAGTTACTAAGAAGACCGTTTTCACAAATTTTCAGCTCAAAAGGAGGAGCCTAGGTGGTACTTGCTTTGCAAACCACCACTTTGGACATAAATCTGAATGTTGAAGCTCGGCTCAAAATAATGAATGGATTGAGCTGGCATTTGGTGGAGGATGGTTATTTGGGCATAGGAAAGCCTTGTAGAAAATGGATACTATTTGGACATGCCAAAGTGGTACTTCCTTCACAAACTATTACTCTGAACAAAATAGGAAAATGAATATTTTGAATTATTTTGAACTAGGCAAGGAAGGTTTTACATATTTGATGAAGATATGACCCAAAGAATTTATGAGATTTTTTGGGAATTTTGGGAATGATAGAAATATAGGTTGCTTCACAACCTAGGGCAAAAACGCCACATGGACATGACACATAGGCAAACTCGATGAGGTGGCGCCTAGTCATAGCAACCCACCACAATTTACAAGGCTATGACCATCTATATTGGTCGTTAACAACTAGAAATAAGGCAATGGACTAGCACTATTTGCTTTGTGACCATTTCGTAAGGAAATTACGACCTTCGACCAAAATGGTGCAATGGTTCGTGGTTTGGAGCCCCTGAACAGCTTTTGACCAATTGGTCTAAAATGGTCATAGATTTATGACCAATTCTTCGAGGGTCACTGACAGAAGGTCATAAGTTGACATATTTCTTATAGTGTCTGAGACCTTTGAAAAGTTCAAGGAATTTCAGAATGAGGTAGAGAATCAACGTGACCGAAAGAAACCTTTTGAATTATGGTTTGGGAAGAAACCTAAGCTGTCGTTTCTAAAAGTTTGGGGATGCGATGCTTATGTCAAGAAACTTCAACCTGAGAAGCTCGAACCCAAGTCGGAAAAATGTGTCTTCATAGGATACCCTAAGGAAACCATTGGGTACACCTTCTACTTAAGATCCGAGGGCAAGATCTTTGTTGCCAAGAACGGGTCCTTTCTGGAGAAAGAGTTTCTCTCAAAAGAAGTAAGTGGGAGGAAAGTGGAACTTGATGAAGTACTACCTCTTGAACCGGTAAGTAGCGCAGCTCAGGAAGATGTTCCTGTGGTGCCTGCACCAACTAGAGAGGAAACTAATGATGATGATCAAGGTACTTCGTATCAAGTTGCTACTGAACTTCGTAGGTCCACAAGGACACGTTCCACACCAGAATGGTATGGCAACGCTGTCCTAGAAATCATGTTGTTAGACAACGGTGAACCTTCGAACTATGAAGAAGCAATGGCGGGCCCAGATTCCAACAAATGGCTTGAAGCCATGCAATCCGAGATAGGATCCATGTATGAAAACAAAGTATGGACTTTGACAGACTTGCCCGATGATCGGCGAGCGATAGAAAACAAATGGATCTTTAAGAAGACGGATGCGGATGGTAATGTTACCATCTATGAAGCTCGACTTGTCGCTAAGGGTTATCTACAAGTTCAAGGGGTTGACTACGATGAGACTTTCTCACCCGTAGCGAAGCTGAAGTCCGTCCGAATCACGTTAGCAATTGCCGCATACTATGACTATGAGATATGGCAAATGGACGTCAAAACGGCATTCCTTAACGGCCATCTTAAGGAAGAACTGTATATGATGCAGCCGGAAGGTTTTGTCGATCCTAAGAATGCTAACAAGGTATGCAAGCTCCAGCGCTCCATCTATGGGCTGGTGCAAGCATCTCGGAGTTGGAACATTTGCTTTAATGAAATGATCAAAGCGTTTGGGTTTATGCAAACTTATGGAGAAGCTTGCGTTTACAAGAAAGTGAGTGGGAGCTCTGTAGCATTTCTCATATTATATGTGGATGACATACTTTTGATGGGAAATGATATAGAACTTTTGGACAGCATTAAGGCCTACTTGAATAAGTGTTTTTCAATGAAGGACCTTGGAGAAGCTGCTTACATATTAGGCATCAAGATCTATAGAGATAGATCAAGACGCCTCATAGGTCTTTCACAAAGCACATACCTTGATAAGATATTGAAGAAGTTCAATATGGATTAGTCCAAGAAGGGGTTCTTGCCTGTGTTGCAAGGTGTGAAATTGAGCTCGGCCCAATGCCCGACCACAGCAGAAGATAGAGAAAAGATGAGTGTCGTCCCCTATGCCTCGGCCATAGGGTCTATCATGTATGCCATGACCTATACCAGACCTGATATAAACCTTGCCGTAAGTTTGGTAGGAAGGTACCAAAGTAATCCGGCATGGAACATCGGACAATGGTCAAGAACATCTTTAAGTACCGAAAAGGACTAAGAATATGCTTCTCAGATATGGAGGTGACGAAGAGCTCGTCGTAAAGGGTTACATCGACGCTTAGCTTCGACAGATCTGGATGACTCTAAGTCACAAACCGGATCGTGTATATTTTGAATGGTGGGGCGATGGTGGTGCGATTGCAAGCGAGGCGTCGTGGCGGGATCTACATGTGAAGCGGAGTACATGGCAGCCTCGGAGGCAGCGCATGAAGCTATCAGGTGAAGGAGTTCATCACCAACCTAGGAGTCATACCCAATGCATCGGGCCGATCACACTTTTACGTTATAACACTTGGAGCTATTGCACTTGCCAAGGAGCCCGGGTTTCACAAGAAGACCGAGCACATCAAGCGCCGCTTCAACTCCATTCGTGAAAATGTTCAAGATGGAGACATAGATATTTGTAAAGTACATACGGACCTGAATATAGCAGATCCGTTGACTAAACCTCTCCCTAGAGCAAAACATGATCAACACCAGAATGCTATGGGTTTTCGATTCATCACAATGTAACTAGATTATTGACTCTGGTGCAAGTGGGAGACTGTTGGAAATATGCCCTATAGGCAATAATAAAATGGTTATTATTATATTTCTTTGTTCATGATAATCGTCTATTATTCATGCTATAATTGTGTTATCCGGAAATCGTAATACATGTGTGAATATATAGACCACAACAGGTCCCTAGTGAGCCTCTAGTTGACTAGCTCATTGATCAACAGATAGTCATGGTTTCCTGACTATGGACATTGGATGTCATTGATAACGGGATCACATCATTAGGAGAATGATGTGATGGACAAGACCCAATCCTAAGCATAGCACAAAGATCGTGTAGTTCGTTTCGCTAGAGCTTTTCCAAATGTCGATATCATTTCCTTAGACCATGAGATTGTGCAACTCCGGATACCGTAGGAGTGCTTTGGGTGTGCCAAACGTCACAATGTAACTGGGTGACTATAAAGGTGCACTACGGGTATCTCCGAAAGTGTCTGTTGGGTTGGCACGAATCGAGACTGGGATTTGTCACTCCGTTTGACGGAGAGGTATCTCTGGGCCCACTCGGTAATGCATCATCATAATGAGCTCAATGTGATCAAGTGTCTGGTCACGGGATCATGCATTATGGTACGAGTAAAGTGACTTGCCGGTAACGAGATTAAACGAGGTATTGGGATACCGACGATCGAATCTCGGGCAAGTAACGTATCGATTGACAAAGGGAATTGTATACGGGATTGATTGAATCCTCGACATCGTGGTTCATCCGATGAGATCATCGAGGAGCATGTGGGAGCCAACATGGGTATCCAGATCCCGCTGTTGGTTATTGACCGGAGAGGCGTCTCGGTCATGTCTGCATGTCTCCCGAACCTCTAGGGTCTACACACTTAAGGTTCGCTGACGCTAGGCTTGTAGAGATATTAGTATGCAGTAACCCAAAAGTTGTTCGGAGTCCCGGATGAGATCCCGGACATCACGAGGAGTTCCGGAAATGGTCCGGAGGTAAAGATTCATATATAGGAAGTCAAGTTTCGGCCATCGGGAAAGTTTCGGGGGTCACCGGTATTGTACCGGGACCACCGGGTGGGGCCACCTATCCCGAAGGGCCCCATGGGCTGAAGTGGGGCCACCTATCCCGAAGGAAACCAGCCCCTGGTGGGCTGGTGCGCCCCCCTTGGGCCTCCCCTGCGCCTAGGGCAGGAAACCCTAGGGGTGGGGTGCCCCTTGGCTTGGGGGGCAAGCCACCCCCTTGGCCGCCGCCCCCCCTTGGAGATCCCATCTCCTAGGGCCGGCGCCCCCCCCAGGGGCCTATATATAGTGGTGGGGGTGGAGGGCAGCCGCACCCAAGCCCCTGGCGCCTCCCTCTCCCTCCCGTGACACCTCTCCCTCTCGTAGTGCTTGGCGAAGCCCTGCCGAGATCGCTGCTGCATCCACCACCACGACGTCGTGCTGCTGGATCTTCATCAACCTCTCCCTCCCCCTTGCTGGATCAAGAAGGAGGATACGTTTTCCTGACCATACATGTGTTGAACACGGAGGTGCCGCCCGTTCGGCACTAGGATCTCCGGTGATTTGGATCACGACGAGTACGACTCCCTCAACCCCGTTCTCTTGAACGCTTCCGCACGCGATCTACAAGGGTATGTAGATGCACTCCTCTCTCTCATTACTAGATGACTCCATAGACTGATCTTGGTGAAGCGTAGAAATTTTTTATTTTCTGCAACGTTCCCCAACAATGCAAACGCCCTGTAATTGCTTTACTTTACCACTAGGCGGTAGCGATAGTCGTAGAAGCAATAGATGGCGTAAACGACAACGATGCTACGATGGAGATCAAGGTGTCGCGCCGGTGACGATGGTGATCACGATGGTGCTTCGGAGGTGGAGATCACAAGCACAAGATGATGATGGCCATATCATATCACTTATATTGATTGCATGTGATGCTTATCCTTTATGCATATTATCTTGCTTTGATTGACGGTAGCATTTTAAGATGATCTCTCACTAAATTATCAAGAGGTGTTCTCCCTGAGTATGCCTTTATTGCGAAAGTTCTTCGTCTTTGAGACACCACGTGATGATCGGGTGTGATAGGCTCTACGTTCAAATACAACGGTGCAAAAGCAGTTGTACACGCGAATACTCAAAGTTAAACTTGACGATCCTAGCATATCTGAGATATGGCCTCGAACATGGAGACCGAAAGGTTGAACGTGAATCATATAGTAGATATGATCAACATAGTGATGTTCACCATTGAAACTACTCCATCTCACGTGATGATCGGACATGATTTAGTTGATTTGGGTCACGTGATCACTTAGATGACTAGAGAGATGTCTGTCTAAGTGGGAGTTCTTAAGTAATATGATTAATTGAACTTAAATTTATCATGAACTTAGTACCTGATAGTATTTTGCTTGTCTATGTTTGTTGTATATAGATGGCTCGTCTTTGTTGTTCCGTTGAATTTTAATGCGTTCCTTGAGAAATCTAAGTTGAAAGATGATGGTAGCAATTACACGGATCGGGTCCGTAACTCGAGGATTATACTCATTGCTGCACAGAAGAATTACGTCTGGAAACACCGCTGGGTGCGAGCTGCTGCAGATCTAACCGACGGCGTTAAGAACGTCTGGCGAGCAAAAGCGATGACTACTCGATAGTTCGATGTGCCATGATTTACGGCTTGGAACCGGGTCTTCAACGACGTTTTGAACGTCATGGAGCATATGAGATGTTCCAGAGTTGAAGTTAATATTTCAAGCAAATGCCCGGATTGAGAGATATGAAGTCTCCAATAAGTTCTATAGCTGTAAGATGGAGGAGAATAGTTACGTCGGTGAACACATACTCAAAATGTGCGGGTATAATAATCACTTGATTCAAGCGGGAGTTAATCTTCACGATGATAGTGTCATTGATGTAATTCTTCAATCACTGCCACCAAGCTACAAGAGCTTCGTGATGAACTATAATATGCAAGGGATAGACAAGACTATTCCCGAGCTCTTCGCAATGCTAAAAGCTGCGGAGGTAGAAATCAAGGAGCATCAAGTGTTGATGGTCAATAAGACCACCAGTTTCAAGAAAAAGGGCAAAGGGAAGAAGAAGGGGAACTTCAAGAAGAACAACAAACAAGTTGCTGCTCAAGAGAAGAAACCCAAGTCTGGACCTAAGCCTGAGACTGAGTGCTTCTACTGCAAGCAAACTGGACACTGGAAGCGGAACTGCCCCAAGTATTTGGCGGATAAGAAGGATGGCAAAGTGAACAAAGGTGTCACGACCGGTTTTCCCGGTATTGATTTCCAGAAAATGGCCGTTGTGCTCACCAGCCCCAGGATTACTGTTAGCTGATGAGGCACCAAATTGATACAAAAATTCCAAGCAAAATACAAAATATAGTACAAGACCATTCTGGCCTATGAGTACAACAAGTGGTTTCTAGTGGTTGAGGGCGGAAGCGGTTTGTGGATCATCGGTGTCTATGGGACTCCATTTCCCAACAGGAACAGCTGACCTGGTTAACTCCTATCTTCACGAGGCTGCTATCACCGTTGCTTAGATTCCGGGGCTGTCATCGCGTCGCTCCTCTCCGTGCAAGAAATCTGGCCAAGACAATAGCCAGGGACAAGCCAGTGAGTACTTTGAATGTACTCGCAAACATTATGAACACTGGGATAATATAAATGATAATCATGCGCTGAAATATTCTATGATCACATCGTCAGTCATAAAATAAAATCTCTGATGCATGCATGCAGGTTATTTATATGCAATCACAAATAAGCAATAATGGAGTGGAAATAAAATGCCGCAGTTGGGCGTCTGTGCGACACCACATAAAGGGCTTATATCGAAGAGTAAATGACATGCATGCCACAGTCGGACGTCGGAGCGACATCACAGAAAGGGCTTATATCAAAATAAATAACAAGTGTGCCACAGCCGGACGTATGAGCGACATCGCAGAAAGGGCTTATATCAAAATAAATAACAAGCGTGCCACAGTCGGACGTCTGAGCGACATCGCAGAAAGGGCTTATATCAAAAGTAAATAACAAGCAATGCCACAGTCGGGCGTCTCAGCGACACCACATAAAGGGCTTATAAAATAAATAATCACATTCAATATCCAGGAGGTAGAACCGTCCCAGGGATACTCAATGATATAATGGGTTAGTCCATAATAATAATAATCATAATCATCACAAGTCACAAGTCACAATCCAAGTTCTGGTTTAACAATTTCTCCTCCGAAGACCGACACTAAGACCGACACTTGACCCATCCCAGACTGTAGTCCTTAACCATGGACACGGCTATTCGAATAGGTTTAATCTCTGCAGAGGGTGTACTCTTTACCCATGAGTAACGGATTCCTTTAGTCCATCAAGACTAATTCCGTCTACGGTCTTTTAAATGAAAACTCACCTGACTTGCACACACCAGCTTAACTTACCGGTGTCTCGAATCACCCACGACACTCGTTAAGCAAAACTCTAAGTGGGGAGGCTACAACCTCGATTAGCATGGGATCACAAAATTTATACAGCAGCATAAAGTGGGAAGGTATCCTTCGGCTACAACCAAACACCCATGCCCCCTGACCGGATGACCGGCTTTAATCCATGGCCTTGGTACCCTCATCCCGGCCCCTCTGTACGATGTGTGCTAGAAAGGGGTTGACAAATTACTGAACCGTACCCTACCTGTGGCAGGGACAAGTGGTAGCACGAAACAAGTGTGGGGGTTACTTGAACAAGACTCGATCTACGGTCGACTCAGGAGGTTTATAATTTCCCTGGATGACATGTATAACAAAAATATTTCAACCAACAGAATCACCGCTCATTATACCTTACTATGCCATACCGGACATAACCGTCCCGACGGAGACCGGCGACAAACTCATGCCAACCCAAGGCAGAGGTTTTCCCGGATTCCTTCCGGCATGCATGCAAGGCACATGAGGATGATTACCATCACAAGTGTGTTCATTTCCAACAGCATGGAAATCACAATTATGCATTCATGCAAATGATCATATCACATGAAATAACAAGTTCTCTGAAATGAGGTGGTGTTATAAACGTGTCAACAAACACACCAAAATATTATGCCAGGGTTCAGAATGCTTGCCTTCAAGTTGTGGAGGGGCAGTGTGCATCCTAAAACTTTTGAAAGTTTGCTTCTCTCTCTCCAAGGTCCTATTTTAAATAAATTTGAATCAACACACAAATTTCAAAAACAGAACAAAAAGTTGCCTGACATTTTTTCAAATAAATCTTAAAATAAACTAGACAATATTTGAGAGAGGTAGGAAAAAGAATTAACTCATTTGGAGTTATAATTAAAAAGTTATAGGCAGTCAAAGTTGTGGTCAAAACTGATTTTTTTAAATAAAACAAAAGAAAAAGGAAACGGTACACGTCGAAGACATAATTTGGAATCTACGCTTCCACTTACTCCAGCGTGGACGACGCGTGAGTCACTGACAATGGGCCCACCTGGCCCACTGGTCAGGTTTGACCAGTCCATCTCTCCCTCCTCTTCCTCTGCCCGAACGGAGGCGAGGCAACGGCGATCAACGCCGGCGAACGGCGGCTCCCCGCGGGCTCCAGAGGGTCGGGATGGATCCACAAGACCGGGGCAGTCCTCCCGGTAGTCGTTGGGTCGGCGGCGACGGAGTGAGCTGCCGTGGCAAGAAGCCAGGGCGGGGAGGCTTCGGGAGCAAAGTGGTTTTGGGGCTGCGGTGGTTCCCAATCAAAATCGAGCAGGGGGAAAGGTTCACGGGAGGAAGAGAGCTTCGGTGGAGAGAGTGGAGAGGGGAGGCTCGTGGCGCCGGAATGGCGGGCGATGGCGGCGGTAGGATTTGCGGAGAGGAAGAAGACGGCTCCCCGGTCTTCCCTCTCGCTATGGGTGGGTCGGTGAGGGAGTGAGAGAGGCTGCGAGGCCGGACGAGCTCGGGTGCATCTTATATAGCGTGGCCATGGCGGTTCCGTGGCGAGGATAAGGTCGCCGTGAACCGACGCTCAGTAGCTTGCGAGGCGGCGTGGAGGCGGCGAGAGCTATCCGACGGCGAGGATAAGCTTGCTTGCGGCTCCTGAGGCGGTGGCGAGCAGGGTGGCTCGGTGGCGCCGACCGTGGCGAGGCGCGATCACGGACGGCGACGTGCCGCCAAGAGTGCCCTGACGGCGGCGCTGTAGGGTGCCAGGGGTGGTCGGGGTGGCGTGGCGGTGCAAGGGATACGTGGCGTGCTGGCTGCGGTTGGCCAAGGGCCAGAACGGGTGCGGGGCGAGACGCGGCGGCTCGGGCGCACGTGCGTGCCAAACGCACGCTCTGGGCGCGCCCAGAGCACGCCCGGGACGTGTTCGATGAAATGCCAGTGCGTGCTAGAGGTCGCGGGTGAGGCTGGCAAGAAACAGGGCTAGGCTAGGGTTAGTCAGAAGGTAAATGGACATGGTGGTTATGTCAGGTGGCCAAGTTCATAATGTAAACTTGAAATCATGCCAAATCTGGCTATGCACTCAGGGTGTTTGTCAATATGCCAAGGGCATCTAGGCAATACTTGGGGTGGCCAAATTCTCCAGATCAGTGTCTCTTTGGATGGATAAGGGGGTGTTGAAGCTAGTTTGACAAAAGCAAAAACTTGTTAGTGTAAGTTGTGCAAAACTTCAGTTTTTGACAGAAAGAAGAGGGCATGATTGCAAGCACTTAGAATCATCCAATGGGTCCACTCTCCTAGACTTAAGGGTTTAGAATGGAGGACTACAAGTAGGAGAAAGCTCATGGGTAGAGGAGCAAGTTAGCAGATGGTTGTAGTACAAATCACTAAGTTGCACCAAAATGGAAATGAGGTTGATTCACTCAAATCTTTCAAAGAACATAGCTGGGTTTTTGCATAAAGTTTAATCATAAGCTACTACCAGCATCCCATAATTTTGGTGGAGGCTAGAAAGAAGTATTTAAATGAGTTGTAGCGCAAAATTGCCCACTGGACCAGAGAAGAAAATTGGGTGTAGAGCTCAAAATATTACATGAATAAAAGATATTATTGCATAAAAGTGATTTAGAAACATCACTTGATATCCCCAATTTTTGGTTGGAATTTTAAGTGAATTTATCAAATGGTTCTAGTTCAAATATGGCCATATAACCTTGGAAAAACCATTTTTCAAGAAAATAAAGATCAAGCAAATTAATTATGTAATTAGTTCTACTAATAAAAGAAAAGTTTTTCTTGAGAGGTTAAACAAGTCCAATAACATATTTTAAAAGTTTTCACTTTGGGGAAAACTCCATAATAGCAAGGGAGAAAAAAAATTCAAAAATCAAAAGGGAGCCCAGAAAATAAAAGTTTTAATTTCCTGGTAAAATTTTAATTAACAAAACATGGTTAAAATTTTGGGGTGTCACAACACTACCCCCCTTAAGAAAAAATCTCGTCCTCGAGATTTGTTAGGAGTTGTTTTGAAAAGAAAAAAACAAATACTCCATGGCCACGTGTTTTTGCAAGCAGGGTATGCGTTCGCGCGGTGGTGAGTCTGCTGCCATGGTGCTGTGTGAGATAAAATAATCCACGTCGTGAGAAGGTGTACGACGCAGCAGCTCAGGAAAAAGAAATCTCACTCCAGGATTTTTCGCGAGAGAAAACAGTAATATATTAGAGTCAAACCGCAACAGAACTACTCACATTCATAGAAACTAAAAGATTTACTCGCCGCGCAAACTCGGGGTACCACTCATAAGTTATAGCTTATAAATTAAAGTTGCAATAATAAACACAGCAGCGACGTCTATAATGCAAACGGTAACTGGACGGGGTCCCTAGAAAACGTCTCTGGTACTGGGATACACTCCTCTTCTATCGGGGAAAGTGGATTGACCAGTCGATGAATGCGTCTCTCCTGGTCGGGCCTCGGTGATCTGCCTATGGCGATTTGAGGATTTAAACCCGCGAGGCTCTGGAGATAACCCATCACACGTTGGGTTAAACGTTCTTGAGCGATGACGTACTGGACAAGATTGGCGATCTTGGTCTCTCTCAATTCGTCCACCGGGAAAGGATGTTACTTCTCCGGGTCCGCACGGCTCGGAAAGTAATAATATCCTCGTTCATTGGCATAGGGTACCGCGAATCGGCGCAGCAAGCGCCAGACGCAGCATCTTCTATGGCCATATGCGGGGTTGGCATAGATTTCCCCACGAAGGAGACCTCTGTTGGGTCTTGGTTTGAGTCTACGGGAGGGATGTGTACTGCTGCCCAATATCTCGAGGTGGAAGGGGTGATTCTCGATTTGAACAGCTCGTATTGGGGTGGATGGGTAGCGCCCATGGTACTGTAGGTAAAATCCCACAATATTTTGACAAATCTACCTGGGGTTGCATCTGGGGTTCTCAGATAAATACTAGGGCTCGGCATGGCAGGAAATGGCGCACAAGGTGAGGGGTACTTGGCAAGGTCACGAGGTGGCCTTTTTATAGCACTGGAGCTGGGTCGTTTTACTGTGGTGAAAGGTAATGAATTTGCCAGTTCAGCTCCAAAGGTCGGGGTCAAAGCCACAGATACACACATTTCACTAAAGTGACGTATCACTATGGGGGTCGTCGAGGTGGTTTTGGTAGCTGTGCCCAGAATAAAAATGTAACTGCAGGTTGATATATCCTTGCAAGGTTACTATTTAAATAACAGAGGCACGACGACAGGCTGCGTTTATTTAATAGGTCACGGGATTATAGAGTGAGGATACACTGGGACTCGACACTACTCGAGTGACTTAGTCTACTTCATTTATATCCAAGCGGGCGTGCCTTGTGGATGTCGAGGCTTCTCCACGGGTCTCACCATCGGAATTAGCTGGAGAGGGTTGAGGGGCTGCAGGCTCGGGGTAGCGATGATGACCATCGCGGGGATTGTTGGCCACAATCCTGTTGGAGTGTGCTCCCAAAACATGATGAAATACTTCTGGGGTCATCAAACCACCTTGGTTGATGAATGGGGCTGACCTCAGGGTCTCGATCG
Organism: Aegilops speltoides; assembly: GCA_021437245.1. Classification (NCBI taxonomy): domain Eukaryota; kingdom Viridiplantae; phylum Streptophyta; class Magnoliopsida; order Poales; family Poaceae; genus Aegilops; species Aegilops speltoides. The sequence goes on along the minus strand of CM038147.1, from coordinate 472,803,759 downwards.
GGTGTCCGAACAGCATGACTGGGTTGTCGGCATCGGGCTCGTTTTCTTCTCTCGCCGGGGCTCGACGAACCAGCTCTCCACGAGCAGCGATCAGATCAATGGTGATTTGATCGAACAGTTCCTCTAGTGCACCTACATAGTGCACTAGGTGCAACAATGCAGGATCTGTCTCGTGATCTCCGTTGGCAACTTGGGGTGGTCTACCATACCCTTCATGTCTGGGGTAATAGTAGAACGAGCGATAGTTAACTCTGGGCGACAAGTGCCGGAGTTGAACTATAGCTTCTCGAGCAGCTAGCTGGATGGCTTGTGGCTCAAAGGAAGTTGTCCTTCCGGTGAACCTGTAGGGGCGTTCTGGAGATAGACCCCTACCGTAGATGTGCACAGTGGCCCAGAATTGACGGTCCTCACCGCTCATGGGTCCTTGGTACACAACATATTCTAGGGGCACTTCTAACGCATAGGCACGACGGGTGAGGTTTGCGAGTATGGTCACAAAACCTCCAAGGTTGGTTGATGTGGTCTCATTGTGTACTACGGGGCCAGGCATTATGGCTTAGTTTGCGGTAGAGGCTGTGCTGTGCTGGGTTGGGGCTAGCGTGCCCTTTTTATAGGAAAAGGGGACGGAGTCTTCCTTCGCACGCTTGCGAATGAGACACCTTGGGTGCTGGTCACTGGTGCGTGGTCGACAGGCTAGGTTGATAGGTTGGGCACCGACTGCCAAAAGTGTCGGGGTCACTGTGTGGCTATCTTGCGTGAGAAGCTTGGCTGGGATTCGGTTAAGGTCTGGTGGGTTGGTTTGCCTAAGTTTTTCGACCTGGCTAAGATAGGATTAGCCAATGGTCAGCCTGGCTCTAATACCAAGTTTGTCACAACCGGTTTTCCGGGTATTGATTTCCAGAAAATGGCCGTTGTGCTCACCAGCCCCGTGATTCTCAAGAATGATGAGGCACCAAATTGATACGTAAATTCCAAGCAAAATACAAAATATGTAGTACAAGACCATTCGGCCTATGAGTACAACAAGTGGTTTCTAGTGGTTGAGGCGGAAGCGGTTTGTGGATCATCGGTGTCTATGGGACTCCATTTCCCAACAGGAACAGCTGACCTGGTTAACTCCTATCTTCACGAGGCTGCTATCACCGTTGCTTAGATTCCGGGGCTGTCATCGCGTCGCTCCTCTCCGTGCAAGAAATCTGGCCAAGACAATAGCCAGGGACAAGCCAGTGAGTACTTTGAATGTACTCGCAAACATTATGAACACTGGGATAATATAAATGATAATCATGCGCTGAAATATTCTATGATCACATCGTCAGTCATAAAATAAAATCTCTGATGCATGCATGCAGGTTATTTATATGCAATCACAAATAAGCAATAATGGAGTGGAAATAAAATGCCACAGTTGGGCGTCTGTGCGACACCACATAAAGGGCTTATATCGAAGAGTAAATGACATGCGTGCCACAGTCGGACGTCAGAGCGACATTGCAGAAAGGGCTTATATCAAAATAAATAACAAGCGTGCCACAGTCGGACGTCTGAGCGACATCGCAGAAAGGGCTTATATCAAAATAAATAACAAGCGTGCCACGATCGGACGTCGAGCAACATCGCGAAAGGGCTTATATCAAAAGTAAATAACAAGCAATGCCACGATCAAGCGCCTCAAATGACACCACATAAAGGGCTTATAAAATAAATAATCACATTGAATATCCAGGAGGTAGAACCGTCCCAGAGATACTCAATGATATAATGGGTTAGTCCATAATAATAATAATCATAATCATCACAAGTCACAAGTCACAATCCAAGTTCTGGTTTAACAATTTCTCCTCCGAAGACCGACACTAAGACCGACACTTGACCCATCCCAGACTGTAGTCCTTAACCATGGACACGGCTATTCGAATAGGTTTAATCTCTGCAGAGGGTGTACTCTTTACCCACGAGTAACGGATTCCTTTAGTCCATCAAGACTAATTCCGTCTACGGTCTTTTAAATGAAAACTCACCTGACTTGCACACACCAGCTTAACTTACCGGTGTCTGGAATCACCCACGACACTCGTTAAGCAAAACTCTAAGTGGGGAGGCTACAACCTCGATTAGCATGGGATCACAAAAATTTATACCGCGCGCAAAGCTGGGGAAGATATCCCTTCGGCTACAACCGAAACACCCATGCCCCCTGACCGGATGACTGGCTTTAATCCATGGCCTTGGTACCCTCATCCCGACCCCTCTATACGATGTGTGCTAGAAAGGGGTTGACAAATTACTGAACCGTACCCTACCTGTGGCAGGGACAAGTGGTAACACGAAACAAGTGTGGGGGTTACTTGAACAAGACTCGATCTACGGTCGACTCAGGAAGTTTATAATTTCCCTGCATGACATGTATAACAAAAATATTTCAACCAACAGAATCACCGCTCATTATACCTTACTCTGCCATACCGGACATAACCGTCCCGACGGATACCGGCGACAAACTCATGCCTACCCAAGGCAGAGGTTTTCCCGGATTCCTTCTGACATGCATGCAAGGCACATGAGGATGATTACCATCACAAGTGTGTTCATTTCCAACAGCATGGAAATCACAATTATGCATTCATGCAAATGATCGTATCACATGAAATAACAAGTTCTCTGAAATGAGGTGGTGTAATAAACATGTCAACGAACACACCAAAATATTATGTCGGGGTTCAGAATGCTTGCCTTCAAGTTGTGGAGGGGCAGTGTGCATCCTAAAACTTTTGAAAGTTTGCTTCTCTCTCTCCAAGGTCCTATTTTAAATAATTTTGAATCAACACACAAATTTCAAAACAGCACAAAAAGTTGTCCGAATTTTTTTCAAATAAATCTTAAAATAAACTAGACAATATTTGAGAAAGATAGGAAAAAGAATCAACTCATTTGGAGTTATAATTAAAAAGTTATAGGCAGTCAAAGTTGTGGTCAAAACTGGTTTTGTTAAATAAAACAAAAGAAAAAGGAAACGGTACACGTCGAAGACGTAATTTGGAATCTACGCTTCCACTTACTCCAGCGTGGATGGCGCGTGAGTCACTGACAGTGGGCCCGCCTGGCCCACCGGTCGAGTTCGACCAGTCCATCTCTCCCTCCTCTTCCTCTGCCCGAACGGAGGCGAGGCAACGACGATCAACACCGGCGAATGGCGGCTCCCCGCGGGCTCCAGAGGGTCGGGATGGATCCGCAAGACCGGGGCGGTCCTCCCGGTAGTAGTTGGGTCGGCGGGGGCGGAGTGAGCTGCCGGCGGCGAGCTTCGCGGCGGGAGAGGCTTCAGGAGCTAAGTGGTTTTGGGGCTGCGGTGGTTCCCGATCAAAATCGAGCAGGGGGAAGGTTCACGGGAGGAAGAGAGGGCTTCTGGTGGAGAGAGTGGAGAGGGGGAGGCTCTGGTGGCGCCGGAATGGCCGGGGCAGTGGCGGCGGCAAGAGTTGCCGCAGAGGAAGAAGACGGCTCCCCTGGTCTTCCTACTGCTATGGGTGGGTCGGTGAGGGAGTGAGAGAGGCTGCGCGAGGCCTGGACGAGCTCGGGTGCATCTTATATAGCGTGGCCATGGCGGTTCCGTGGCCGAGGATAAGGTCGCCGGCGAACCGACGTTCTGTAGCTTGCAGGGCGACGTGGAGGCGACGAGAGCTATCCGACGAGCGAGGGGATAAGCTTGCGCGGCTCCCAGGGGCAGGTGGCGAGCCGGGGTGGCTCAGGCGGCGCCGACCGTGGCAGAGGTGCACTGCGGACGCTGGCGTGCCGCCAAGAGTGCCCTGACGGCGGTGCTGTAGGGTGCAAGGGGTGGTCGGGGTGGCGTGGCGGTGCAGGAGATACGTGGCGTGCTGGCTGCGGTTGGCTAAGGGCCGAACAGGTGCGGGCGAGACACGGCGGTTTCGGGCGCGTGCGTGTAGCGCGACGCGCTGGCAAGCGCCGAGCACGCCCGGACGTGTTCGACGAAATGCCGATGCATGCTAGAGGTCGTGGTGAGGTGGCAAGAAGCAGAGGCTAGGCTAGGGTTAGTCAGAAGGTAAATGGACATGGTGGTTAGGTCAGGTGGCCAAGTTCATAATGTAAACTTGAAATCATGCCAAATCTGGCTATGCACTCAGGGTGTTTGTCAATATGCCAAGGGCATTTAGGCAATACTTGGGGTGGCCAAATTCTCCAGATCAGTGTCTCTTTGGATGGATAAGGGGGTGTTGAAGCTAGTTTGACAAAAGCAAAAACTTGTTAGTGTAAGTTGTGCAAAACTTCAGTTTTTGACAGAAAGAAGATGGCATGATTGCAAGCACTTAGAATCATCCAATGGGTCCACTCTCCTAGACTTAAGGGTTTAGCATGGAGGACTACAAGTAGGAGAAAGCTCATGGGTAGAGGAGCAAGTTAGCAGATGGTTGTAGTACAAATCACTAAGTTGCACCAAAATGGAAATGAGGTTGATTCACTCAAATCTTTCAAAGAACATAGCTGGGTTTTTGCATAAACTTGAATCATAAGCTACTACCAGCATCCTATAATTTTGGTGGAGGCTAGAAAGAAGTATTTAAATGAGTTGTAGCGCAAAATTGCCCACTGGACCAGAGAAGAAAATTGAGTGTAGAGCTCAAAATATTTCATGAATAAAAGATATCATTGCATAAAAGTGATTTAGAAACATCACTTGATATCCCCAATTTTTGGTTGGAATTTTAAGTGAATTTATCAAATGGTTGTAGTTCAAATTTGGCCATATAACCTTGGAAAAACCATTTTTCAAGAAAATAAAGATCAAGCAGATTAATTATGTAATTAGTTCTACTAATAAAAGAAAAGTTTTTCTTGAGAGGTTAAACAAGTCCAATAACATATTTTAAAAGTTTTCACTTTGGGGAAAACTCCATAATAGCAAGGGAGAAAAAAATTCAAAAATCAAAAGGGAGCCCAGAAAATAAAAGTTTTAATTTCCTGGTAAAATTTTAATTAACAAAACAAGGTTAAAATTTTGGGGTGTCACAAAAGGTATATGTGATATACATGTTATTGATGTGTACCTTACTAATACTCGAAGTAGCACTGGTATTTGATCTTGGTTCATTGCTAATATTTGCAACTCAAACAGGACTACGGATTGCGAAGATTGGCTAAGGACGAGGTGACGATGCGCGTGGGAAATGGTTCCAAAGTCGATGTGATCGCGGTCGGCACGCTACCTCTACATCTACCATCGGGATTAGTTTTAGACCTAAATAATTGTTACTTGGTGCCAGCGTTGAGCATGAACATTATATCTGGATCTTATTTGATGCGAGACGGTTATTCATTTAAATCAGAGAATAATGGTTGTTCTATTTATATGAGTAATATCTTTTATGGTCATGCACCCTTGAAGAGTGGTCTATTTTTATTGAATGTTGAAAGTAGTGATACACATATTCATAATGTTGAAGCCAAAAGATGCAGAGTTGATAATGATAGTGCAACTTATTTGTGGCACTGCCATTTAGGTCATATCAGTGTAAAGCGCATGAAGAAACTCCATACTGATGGACTTTTGGAATCACTTGATTATGAATCACTTGGTACTGCGAACCGTGCCTCATGGGCAAGATGACTAAAACGCCGTTCTCCGGAACTATGGAGCGAGCAACTGATTTATTGGAAATCATACATGCTGATGTATGTGGTCCAATGAATATTGAAGCTCGCGGCAGGTATCGTTATTTTCTCACCTTCACAGATGATTTGAGCAGATATGGGTATATCTACTTGATGAAACACAAGTCTGAAACATTTGAAAAGTTCAAAGAATTTCAGAGTGAACTGGAAAATTATCGTAACAAGAAAATAAAATTTCTACGATCTGATCGTGGAGGAGAATATTTGAGTTACGAGTTTGGTCTACATTTGAAACAATGCGGAATAGTTTCGCAACTCACGCCACCCGGAACACCACAATGAAATGGTGTGTCCGAACGTCGTAATCGTACTTTATTAGATATGGTCCGATCTATGATGTCTCTTACTGATTTACCGCTATCGTTTTGGGGTTATGCTTTAGAGACCGCCGCATTCACGTTAAATAGGGCACCATCAAAATCCGTTGAGACGACGCCTTATGAACTGTGGTTTGGCAAGAAACCAAAGTTGTCATTTCTTAAAGTTTGGGGCTGCAATGCTTATGTGAAGAAACTTCAACCGGATAAGCTCGAACCCAAATCGAGAAATGTGTCTTCATAGGATACCCAAAAGAGACTCTCGGGTACACCTTCTATCACAGATCTGAAGGCAAGATTTTCGTTGCTAAATTTGGATCTTTTCTAGAGAAGGAGTTTCTCTCGAAAGAAGTGAGTGGGAGGAAAGTAGAACTTGATGAGGTAATCGTACTGCTCCCTTGTTGGAAAGTAGTTCATCACAAGAACCGGTTCCTGTGACAACTACACCAATCAGTGAGGAAGCTAATGATATTGATCATGAAACTTCAGATCAAGTTACTACTGGACCTCGTAGGTCTACCAGAGTAAGATCCGCACCAGAGTGGTACGGTAATCCTATTCTGGAAGTCATGTCACTTGACCATGGCGAACCTGCGAACTATGATGAAGCGATGATGAGCCCAGATTCTGCATAATGGCTTGAGGCCATGAAATCTGAGATGGGATCCATGTATGAGAACAATGTATGGAATTTGGTTGACTTGCCCGATGATCGGCAAGCCATCGAGAATAAATGGATCTTCAAGAAGAAGACTGACGCTGATGGTAATGTAACTGTCTACAAAGCTCGACTTGTTGCGAAAGGTTTTCGACAAGTTCAAGGGGTTGACTACGATGAGACTTTCTCACCCGTAGCGATGCTTAAGTTTGTCCGAATCATGTTAGCAATTGCTGCATTTTATGATTATGAAATTTGGCAAATGGATGTTAAAACTGCATTCCTGAATGGATTTCTGGAAGAAGAGTTGTATATGATGCAACCAGAAGGTTTTGTCGATCCAAAAGGTGCTAACAAACTGTGCAAGCTCTAGCGATCCATTTATGGACTGGTGCAAGCATCTCGGAGTTGGAATAAACGGTTTGATAGTGTGATCAAAGCATATGGTTTTATACAGACTTTTGGAGAAGCCTGTATTTACAAGAAAGTGAGTGGGATCTCTGTAGCATTTCTGATATTATATGTAGATAACATATTGTTAATTGGAAATGATATAGAATTTCTGGATAGCATAAATGGATACTTGAATAAAAGTTTTTCAATGAAAGACCTCGGTGAAGCTGCTTACATATTGGGCATCAAGATCTATAGAGATAAATCAAGACGCTTAATTGGACTTTCACAAAGCACATACCTTGATAAAGTTTTGAAAAAGTTCAAAATGGATCAGGCAAAGAAAGGGTTCTTGCCTGTATTTCAAGGTGTGAAGTTGAGTCAGACTCAATGCCCGACAACAGCAGAAGATAGAGAGAAAATGGAAGATGTTCCCTATGCTTCAGCCATAGGTTCTATCATGTATGCAATGCTATGTACCAGACCTGACGTATACTTAGCAATAAGCTTGGCAGGTAGGTACCAAAGTAATCCAAGAGTGGATCACTGGACAGCGGTCAAGAACATCCCGAAATACCTGAAAAGGACTAAGGATATGTTTCTCGTTTATGGAGGTGACAAAGAGCTAGTCGTAAATGGTTACGTCGATGCAAGCTTTGACACTAAATTGGATACGTGTTTAGTGCAGTTGTAAGTTGGAGTTGTAAGTTGGTGCAAACTGGAGTTTAAATTGCAAACTGGATACGTGTTTTTATTAAACGGTGGAGTTGTAAGTTGGTGCAGTTCTAAACAAAGCGTCGTGGCGGGATCTACATGTGAAGCGGAGTACATAGCTGCTTCGGAAGCAGCAAATGAAGGAGTTCATTTCTGATCTAGGTGTCATACCTAGTGCATCGGGACCAATGAAGATCTTCTGTGACAATACTGGTGCAATTGCCTTGGCAAAGGAATCCAGATTTCACAAGAGGACCAAGCACATCAAGAGACGCTTCAATTCCATCCGGGACCAAGTCCAGGTGGGAGACATAGAGATTTGCAAGATACATACGGATCTGAATGTTGCAGACCCGTTGACTAAACCTCTTCCACGAGCAAAATATGATCCGCACCAAGACTCCATGGGTGTTAGAATCATTCTTGTGTAATCTAGATTATTGACTCTAGTGCAAGTGGGAGATCAAGGAAATATGCCCTAGAGGCAATAATAAAGTTATTATTTATTTCCTCATACCATGATAAATGTTTATTATTCATGCTAGAATTGTATTAACCGGAAACATGATACATGTGTGAATACATAGACAAACTTAATGTCACTAGTATGCCTCTACTTGACTAGCTCATTAATCAAAGATGGTTATGATTCCTAACCATAGACATGTGTTGTCATTTGATTAACGGATCACATCATTAGGAGAATGATGTGATTGACTGACCCATTCCGTTAGCTTAGCATTTGATCGTTTAGTATGTTGCTATTGCTTTCTTCATGACTTATACAAAGTTCCTAACTATGAGATTATGCAACTCCGTTTACGGAGGAACACTTTGTGTGCTACCAAACGTCACAACGAATCGGGTGATTATAAAGGAGCTCTCTGGTGTCTCCAATGGTACATGTTGAGTTGGCGTATTTCGAGATTAGGTTTTGTCACTCCGATTGTCAGAGAGGTATCTCTGGGCCCTCTCGGTAATGCACATCACTATAAGCCTTGCAAGCAATGTGGCCAATGAGTTGGTTACGGAATGATGCATTACGTAACGAGTAAAGAGACTTGCCGGTAACGAGATTGAACTAGGTATTGGATACCGACGATCGAATCTCGGGCAAGTAACATACCGATGACAAAGGGAACAACGTATGTTGTTATGCGGTTTGACCGATAAAGATCTTCGTAGAATATGTAGGAGCCAATATGAGCATCCAGGTTCCGCTATTGGTTATTGACCAGAAACAGTTCTAGGTCATGTCTACATAGTTCTCGAACCCGTAGGGTCCGCACGCTTAACGTTACGATGACAGTTTTATTATGAGTTTATAAGTTTTGATGTACCGAAGGTTGTTCGAAGTCCCGGATGTGATCACGGACATGACGAGGAGTCTCGAAATGGTCGAGACATAAATATTGATATATTGGAAGCCTATATTTTAATACCGGAAGTGTTCCGGGTGAAATCGGGATTTTACCGGAGTACCGGGAGGTTACCGGAACCCCCCGGGGGCTTAATGGGCCTACATGGGCCCTAGTGGAGAGGAAGAGAGGAGGCAAGAGGTGGGCTGTGCCCCTCCCCTCCCTAGTCCGAATAGGACAAGGAGAGGGGGGCGCCCCCCCCCCCTTTCCTTCCCCTCTTCCTCCTCCTTCCCCCCTTGTTCTTCTCCAACTAGGAAAGAAGGAGTCCTACTCCGGTGGGAGTAGGACTCCCCTTGGCGCGCCCTCCTTGGCGGCCGCCCCCTCCCCTTGGCTCCTTTATATCACGAGGCAGGGGCACCTCTAGACACACAAGTTGATCTTCGTGATCGTTCCTTAGCCGTGTGCGATGGCCCCCTCCACCATATTCCACCTCGGTCATATCGTTGTAGTGCTTAGGCGAAGCCCTGCGTCGGTAGAACATCATCATCGTCACCACGCCGTTGTCTTGTGGAACTCATCCCCGACACCTCTTTGGATCGAGTCCGGGATCGCCATCGAGTGAACGTGTCTTTGAACTCGGAGGTGCCATACGTTAGGTACTTGGATCGGTCGGATCGTGAAGACCTACGACTACATCAACCGCGTTGTTCTAACGCTTCCGCTTTCGGTCTACGAGGGTACGTGGACAACACTCTCCCCTCTCGTTGTCATGCATCACCATGATCCTTGCGTGTGAGTAGGAATTTTTTTGAAATTACTACGTTCCCCAACACATGGCACACAAGCAAGGATAGTAACACAATTTTGTTTGGTATTTTTGAATTTTTAGAGAAGTGGAGGAATATGAAAAAGAGAGACAAATAAAAACTAGAGCAAGTAGATGATAATTTGTACGTAGGAACCTGACAAGAATTTTATGATGTCTCCCCGGCAACAATGCCACAAATTATTCCTCCTACTTGTAAGCTGCGTTGGGTTTTTCACCGAAAAGGAGGGAAGATGCAGTATAGTAGAGATAAGTATTTCCTTCAGTGAGAACTAAGGTTATCGACCAATAGGAGAACCAAGTAAACCTTTGTTAGCAGCACCCACACACACACAAGAAAATACTTGCACCCAATGCGGGCAAGAGGGTTATCAATTTCCTTGAACTCGTTACTTGCAGGGATTAATTCTAATAGTGATAGATAGATAAAAATAAAAATAAAAGTAAAGTAAATAAATTGCAGCAAGATATTTTTTGTTTTTATAATATGATTAAAGTAGACCTAGGGGGCATAATTTTCACTAGAGGCTTCTCTCTCGAACACATAGCATACAGTGGGTGAACAAATTACTGTTGGGAAAATAATAGAAAAGCGTATAGTTGTGACATATTCGCGACAATGATGTATATAGGCACCATGTCTGAGACAAGTAGGCCGACTCATGTCTGCATCTATTACTATTACTCCACCAATGGACCGCTATCCAGCATGCATCTATGGTATTAAGTTCATGACAAACAGAGTAACGCCTTAAGCAAGATGACATATGATGTAGACAAAACAAACTCAATCAATATGAATAAACCTTATTGTTTTACCCTCAATATAACAATACAATACATGCCTCGCTACCCCTTCTGTCATTGGGTGAGGACACCGTAAGATTGAACCCATTACAAAGCACCTCTTCCACTAAATATAAATTAATCTAGTTGGCCAAACCAAACAGATGTATAGATCCAAGATAAATACAAAGCTATAGCAATCATGCATAATAAAATTTAGAAAAGACTCAATTAATTTCGGTGAATAATCTAATCATAAACCCACAATTCATCGGATCCCAACAAACACACCGCAAAAAAAGATTACATCGGAGAGAACTCCAAGAAGATCGAGGAGAACATGGTATTGAAGATCAAAGGGAGAGAAGAAGCCATCTAGCTATTAGCTATGGACCGTAGGTCTGTGGTGAACTACTCACGCGTCATCTGAAGGCAACAAGGATGATGTAGAAGCCCTCCATGACCGATGCCGCCTCCAGCAGAGTACCAGAAAAGACCTTCAGATGGGACCGCGGAAGAACAAAAGCTTGCAGGGGCGGAAAAAAGTGTTTCGGATAGCTCTCTGTTGGTTTGGCATTATTTGAGAATTTATAGAGGTGGAATTAGGTCAAACGAAGTTGCTTGGGAGTCACGAGTTCCCTCCCTGTAAGCTTGTGGCTCTCTCGTACGTCTTCTGGCCTCCTCCCGAACCTTCAAATGTCCCTTCTGGTTCAGAAAAAATCACCTTAAAGTTTCATCGTGTTTGAACTTCATTTGGCACTGATTTTCTGAAAAGTTAAAAATAAGCACAAAAAAAAGCAGAAACTGTCACTGAGCTCTAAGTTAATATGTTGTCCCAAAAATAATATAAAATAACATATAAATGCATATAAAGCATCAAGATTGATAATATAATAGTATGAAACAATCAAAAATTATAGATACATTGGAGACGTATCAGTCAGCGACACAGGGGAGGTCATTAGTGGTCAAATCAGGTCAAACTGGCCGGGGGTTAGCGGCTGGCGAGGGGGCAGTTTTGCTAAGTCTCAGTTGACTAGGGCTTCGCTATGTCTCAGTTGATGTTATATTCCTTTGATCTTGCGTGAAGATTTGTACAAACTTTTTCTTTTCAGTTTTTTTTTCTTCTTATATACTCCCTCCTCCCAAAATAAGTGACTCAGCTTTGTACTAGTTTTAGTACAAAAGTTGAGTCACTTATTTTGGAACAGAGGGAGTACTATGTCACTTTAGAGCATCTCTGGCGGATCCCTAAAAGGGACCATCCAGCAAAATAACCGCCAGTTTGTGAAATGATGGTATTTTTTTCATCCGAAATAGATTCTACAAAATCATCTCTTGTAATTTCCCCATCTTGTCGATAGAAACGGGCTGGAATATGCATCACAATTCCCCCGTCCCGTTTCCTCTATATGGACAAGATGGAGGATTTTTTTTTTATAAAAACCTGAAAAATACGAAACGGTTGGCGGGAGGGAACTTTAGCCACACCCATTTTGGGAACCCTAGCCCTGTTTCAACCTATCCCCAATCCTTCCCGAAAGAAAAGAAAAAAAAGCCTATCCCCAACCCCCCGACCCGACCCGACCGAGCTCGCTCTTGATCTCGCTGACAGGCCATGGCGGCGCTCGTTCCTCCCGACTGCTCCCCTCCCCCTCTAGTACCCCTGCTCCACTGACCGCGCCGCGGCCCTTCTCTGCCGACCGTGCCGCGCCCCTGTCCCGGCTCGCCCCCGCGACCTCGAAGTCGACCGCCGGCGCATCCATCTCCGCCGACCGCGCCACGCCGCTGCTCCTCCGACCGCGCCGCGCCCCTGTCCCCTCGACGTCGACTTCAACCGCGCCGGCACGCGTGCCCCTACCCCGCTGGCCGAGTAAGGACCGGCGGCGCGCGTCGAGGTGCTGCCCCTCTCTCTTTCCCCGTACGCTGATCTGAATTACTTACCCGAGCTGTGGCTACTAATCCACCATTGTACTCAATTACTGCTCCCGTTGTCATCCGTTCCGGTGCTTGCAGAGCTTCTCTTCTTGCAACTGTCTTTCTAATAAACGAGATTGCGTGCTTGATTGCGGGTTGCATTGAAGTTGCGGTTATCAATCCCTATCCTGCAAACGATGCATTGCTGTGCCCTCTGCTCTGGAACTGAAGGAGACATGCAAGGGGCATTTGTGTGTCTTTCTTGGAACGTGTTAGTCTCCGTTTGACACTAGTGGTATTTTGGCATGGGAAAACTGAACTGAGTGGTATTTTGGCGCTTTGGTTTTCACTAGTGATATTTTGCAGCTTTTGCCTTTGATTAGTGGTGTTTTGGTCATTCTCTCGTGCTATAAGTAATTCTCTGACACGGGCACAAGTACCCAAATCTGACTCGGATTCGGCTGTCTGATTCGGCAAAATAAAGTCCCCGGATCTGACTCGGATTCGGGTGCCTGATTTAGCAAAATAAATCGGACATGTGCAAATATGCTAGACAGATTTGGGGTTTCCAGTTTGGCGAAATATAAATCCGGACATGAGTTTCCGTGTAACACTGCTTTTTGGGTCCATTAGACTAGCCACAATGGGAGTAACTTCAGCAGTAACATCGAGTCCAACTCAGCAAAATTGCTTATGTGGCAATGAGTTAATGAGGAGAGAGATAGTTACAGTAACTTAGCTAGTTACTGTAACATCACATGTCCCAATGCAATATGAGTCTATAACCTAATAAATGAAGCTTTGCATGTTACCACACTTATGTTACTACCCACTATGAAGGTAGTAACATAGTCTAGGGATATGTGTATGTTACTAGTGTATGTTACTATGCACTGTGGCTAGTCTTAGAGTGAGCAATCACATGGCTAGGTGTGATTAGCAGAGATTTTTTTTCCTTTTTATTTTGGGTGGTGGGGACGGTAGCAGACAGGGATGGCTTGAACTTTTGGGTGAGGGCACAGATACAAACCTAATATGGTTTTGTGGGAACTAACTTTTGCACCAAAAAGGTAATTCTGCTGCGGGTGGCTAGTTTTGCAGGGATATTATCACCGTAGAAACTAGAGTTGAGGTGGACAAGATATAGCCTAATGATACAAGGGCTGTTGAATTTCCTGGCAGACTCCGGTTTGAGGTCTAGCACCAGCATGGTTACCCATTCCCTTTAGTGAATTCAAAAGCCCCCAGCCAATGTAGAAATGTCAAGATGTAGTCATTTTCCATTATAGAGTATCACTAGTCTGTAAATAATACTGAATTGCTCGGTCGATATTTACCAAAACTGTCATCATTTTACTTATATTGGAAGAATTATGTCCATCTATCAGTTCAGCTACGTGCTGCTTTAAAGTGGCATGGTGAAGATGGGCAACCCTTCAAAAATGTCTTGCCATATATTACTGTTCATCCATCATATTGTTGCGAAAAGTTCTGTTGCCCATGGCGACATTAAAACTTTATATTCATGAAAGCTCATGTCTTTATCTGTCGGCTATTGGTAAATGTGCTCCAGTAATTTGTGAGAATAACACTTTGGACACATGAGTGCAGGAATAATAAATAGTAATTTGTGAGAATAACACTTTGGATACATGAGTGCAGGAATAATAAATTGTTAATTATTGCAGGGAGGTCATACTTTAGAAGGCACTTGCCTGCACTATTAAAATCCTTGTGCGATGAACAAGAAACCGAAAACATCTTCTGGGGAGCGAGTTCACTTGAGTTCCTCTATGGACATGTCTTCTGTGTCACAGCTAGAACAGTCGAAACCCTTAATGGAGGCAGATGTTCAGTTCGATTCTTGGGCAGAAAAAGCAATACGCAATTTCATCTTTGAAGTTGGACTTGGGCCTCGTTTTGTCTACTTGACATCTTTCAAGGAGATGCTTCAAACTGTTCACAATAGGGATGTTGAAATTCCTACATATGAATCCATGCTACGGGAGGAACTAAAAGAAACTCAGCACCGGGCAATGCAACTCAAGCAAGAATGGAAAAAAAGTGGTTGCAGTATAATTATGGATAGTTGGAAGAGCCAATGTGGTACAAAAAGCTTCATAAGTGTTTTGGTGCATTGCAGCAAAGGTATGTATTTCCTCAGATCAATCGATATCTCTGGAATCCTCGAGGACATGGATGAGCTAGTTTCAGTGTTTTCTCGTGTGGTTGATGATGTTGGTGCCCGCAACATAGTTCAAGTTATCAGGAATGATGCGTCACCACATATGCGAATGGCATGGCATTATGTGCAAAGGGAACATGACCATTCATTCTTCGTCCCACTGTGTGCTGACTTTTGCATCAACCTGCTGCTTGAGAAAATTGCAGCATTTGATCACGTCAGTAAGGTTCTAAGGAAGGCAAAGGAAATAACAAGGTTTATATATGGCAATGTGCTGGCATATGAATTGGTAGGGCGGTATATTGATGACGGTGAGATCCTGAGCAATTCTTGTTTCAAATCTGTTGCAGAGTTCATCACATTAGATAGGTTAGTTTCTATGAGAGAAAATCTAGTTGAGATGTTTAGCTCACCTGAATGGGTTTCCTCTGATCGGTCTACTAAAATGTTTAACCCACTTGATTGGATTTCCTCTGGTTTCTCTACTACTACAAGTTTGTTCAGGCATATCTGTGGCATAGTAAAGACAGATGATGCATTTTGGTGTGCTGCTGCTGATGTTTTGAAGATTACAAAACCACTTATCGATGTGTTGCTTAAACTAGAATCTGAGGACTGTCCAATGGGTATCTTGTATGACACCATGGCAAGTGCAAAAGACATAATGCACAATCTTGGAGATAAATATGGTGATATTTTGCATTGGGTTGACGAGATATGGTATGGTTACTTGCATACCCCACTCCATGCTGCTGGTCATATGCTAAACCCAAGGGTGTTCTACAAGGATCCTTCCTGTGAAGATCCTGAGCTCAGCGGTCGTATTGAGGCCTGCACAACCGCAATTGCAAAAGGACATTATGATCCAGGGAAACTGAAAGCACAAATTGAAGTATATAAAGGAAGATCAGGTTCTTTTGGTTCAGATTCAGCAATTCAGCAAATAATGGAGATATCACAAGGTAAAGTATAGTCTATTCCCTCGTATTTCTTTCCACTTTGACCTGCAGAATACTAAGAAATCCATGCTTCCTTCATATTATATTAGAATAAGGGAATTAAGTTCTGAGTTCTGACCATGTCTTCAAATTGCAGTTGGGTGGTGGTCGGCACATGGGACAGGCACACCTGAGCTGCAAAGCTTTGCGACTCGGATCTTATGCCAAACATGCTTTGGTGCAAAAAGATACAACATCAGCTGGCAGGTATCCGAGGAGGCGCATGAGACGAGGGGAGCTGATCTCGAAGAGCTGTACCGCGGGCTGGAGTACGTCCACTACAACAGGCGTTTCGCCAGCGCTGCACCACTCATAGGCGGTCTTTCGGGGGATCAGTGTGGTAAACCTGGCAGGAAGCTGGGGAGCGACTGGTTCCTGTATCCGCGGCACCGACAACATATCATAATCGGATCATCGAACACATAGAAATAGCAATTTTATTCCTTCAACTTTCATCGGTGCCGTGTGGGCACAAATGTTGTGACAGAATGCTTTTTTTTATTTTCCTTTACATTCAGCCATCAGAGCCGTGGCAGCAGAGAAACATATGGACCAAATGTTGCAACAGATATATACCTTCTCGGCATCCCCAAAATTAGTGTCACCGACATGTTTCCTTGACTCTTGATTTCACTCGCATTTGGAATGTCTGGCTTGTATGTGCAAAAGGAAGAACTTGAAGGTTCATGGGGGATGCAGCATTCGGTAGCGACACTTGGACATTTCACTGCGTTCACACTGTGGAATTCCCACTTTCCACTGCCAAATAACTTGGGCCAGCAACTGTCAATCAAAGATAAAAACCAGCAGTGTCAGTACCTAATGTTTTTTATAATCTCCCATGAATGTGATATTGCTTTCAATGGTGGATTGCTCATCTCTATTGCATGAGTAGACTCAGTAGCAAGGGTCAAATTTTGGCAAAGCATGGTTAAATTTGACACCCAACTAGCTTTGGCATGACGTGCCTCGAGATTTAACAGGCGGTGCCGTCTGTGCCCTCATATCACTCACTTTTCACAGATGAAACTGAGCTCAAGTATGCACAAAAAAGAGAGTACAAGATTGTGTCCTTGGGCACAACTTTAACCAATTCAAATTACCAGTTCGACACTCTGGCTCACAAACTCATTTAAGTGATACACTTTGGTCAAAAACAATTCAAAGAGGCGCAGGACACTGACCAAAAAGGATCAATGTTTTTACTGAAATGCGTGCAAACCTTACAAACCAAGGTGGAGGGAGTACATGAGAATATATTTTTGCACATGGCACATGCTCAGACCAGACTAATATACACCATCTACAAATAGTAACTACGTAGGTATAATCAAAATTGGAGAAAGAAGTGCTCATAACAAATTTGAGGGTTTTATTTTTATTGCCGGGAGAAACATGAAGACATTTATTAAGGCTCTAGGGTCTGATCTTGTTCGCTGCCACTATCCTCCTGATATTGCTCCTCGTCGCTCATGCCACTTGTATGGCCATTAGGAGGGTCATCGTAGATGTGCCCCATCTTCAACCTCTTTGTTTCCATGTAACGCCGATTCTCATTAGTTATTGGTGTCAACAGCGGCACTCTTCCCAGGACACTTAAACCGTAGCCCTTGAGTCCAGTGTACTTCGCCGGGTTGTTAGTCATCAATCTCATGGTTCGGACGCCAAGATCACGTAGTATCTGCATAGCGGAAGTAGATATCAGCAAAGGTGGATAGCTCAGGAGTTGTAATATAAGCGAATTCCAGTGGAATGGTCTTTACCTGCGCGCCTATACCGTACTCCCGCGAGTCGGCAGGCAACCCAAGATCCTCATTAGCCTCAACAGTATCCCGTCCAGCATCCTGTAAATTGTATGCCCGGAGCTTGTGACCCAGCCCAATGCCCCTGCCTTCGTGGCCACGTAGGTAAACCACCACACCCCGACCAGCCTTCTCGATCATGGTCATCGCCAGGGCAAGTTGGCCCCCACAATCACACCTCGCCGATCCAAATATATCTCCAGTTAGGCACTCTGAATGGACTCTCACTAGAATATCCTGGCCATCCCCAACATCACCCTGCATATAAAGGAAAACAATTTACTATTGCCCTGCATATAAATGGTTTTTGCCTGGTTTTCCCTAACTAACTGGGGAATTCTACTTCTACTGTGAAATCCAGAGCTCCTGTGCTTGGTTTCTTCAAAAAATAAGCCTAGATGAAAAGAAAGACTTAGCAGCATTCATTATTTAAGAAAGTTTCCTTCCCACAATACATTGCTGCTTCACCATGATCTTGCAGTATAGGACTGTACAACTGGTTGAGGTTTTTTGGCCAGACTGATGGATGTAAATGGCAAAAAAATGTCTTGCTGCATTTAGTTTTGTTCAAGAATTTTATTACAGATGTATGTACTAGAACAAAAAATATCCCATTGTTGAGTCCAACTGCAAACTTGCAAGTGATTACCTATATTTGCTCATGGATGCTTACCTTGATCATTGCAATGTGCTCCATCCCATCGATAAGTGATCGGTAGCAATAGGATTCAAATGACCCCCACTGTAATTGTAATGGTGTGACACAAAGACGTTCTACCAGCCTGTCTCTCTTTCTCCTATATCTGTATATGCAAATAATTTCTTATAAGGAACTGATAGTCCAGTAAAATATTACACAAAAGTATGCATTCAAGTAGAATTAATCAAACTGTAGCTTTCATATTCGAAATTGTTCTCTAGTTGCCATCCGGCATGAAACTATACCGTTCAGTGCATCATAATTAAATTCTTAACTTGTACGAACGAACTGACACTTGGGTATATTAGCAAATAACAAACCTAATCAAGTCTGCAATTGAGACTATCTTCAGGTTCTCCCTCTCTGCAAATTCTTTCAGCTTTGGCAACAAAGCCATGGAACCATCATCATCGTCAACAATTTCACAAAGAACTGCAGCAGGAGGTAACCCAGCCAACATGGCAAGGTCTACTGATGCTTCAGTATGCCCAGCCCTTTTGAGGACACCACCTTCTCTATATTTAAGAGGAAAGATATGTCCAGGACGGTTGAAGTCCTCAGGCTTAGAATAAGGAGATGCAAGTGCTAGAACTGTGTTTGCCCGATCCTTGGCTGAAACCCCTGTTGTTGTGCCCTCTTTAGCGTCCTAAAATACATTTTTTAAGCAGTCAATTGGAGAAACAGGCAAGAGGAGAAAGTAAAATATGCCCATACAAAAAAGGAGAAAATACAATATGCGCATAGACCAGAATTCTGACTAGAAAATCGGACATCATACCACTGAAACAGTAAAGGCTGTCCGCAGCTTCTCTTCATTTTCCTTTGCCACTACCATAAGAGGAAGTTGTAGTCTTTCCAGGTCATCTTCTTTCATGCTGACACATACAATCCCAGTGCCATGCCTCACTATGAAAGCCATAGCCTCTGGTGTTACTGTGGATGCTGCCATTATAAGATCTCCTTCGTTCTCCCTGTCTTCATCATCCACAACAATCACATACTGCAAATGAATCAGTTAGGATTACAGAGCAAATGATGCCAAATAAATAAGTAAATAGAAAACATAACTTTGGTAATAGGACATACTTTTCCTTGGCGAATATCTTCAATAGCTTCAGGTATAGATGAGAAACCCTCTGTAGGCAAATCTAGGTCAAGTTCATCATCATCAGCTGAAAACCCATCGACGACAGGAGCCATGTCAGCAGCTATGGTCCCCAATGCAGCAGCATCAGCTTGAACAGTTTTAGATGGACTGGCCTGACCATTTATAACAATACGTTCTGACGGATCAACCCCAGCATGACATACATGAAAGCTTTTGATTCGATTATTATTTGCCAAGTGAACCGAACTGGTTCTCCTTAAGCTGTTTGATGCCAAAGTTGGTGAAACTGAAATATCGCAGCGCAAGACAGAATTCATGGGCTGACTGTTGGTACCAGTGAACTGTGGAAAGAGTTTCCCACTGCATAAACCAATTTAAGATAAGATGTTAGAATTATGAAGTAAAATGCCATGATCTGAATTATTGTCGATAATGTCATATCGATAATCTTGTGTCCTGTTGTGTAGCATAATGCCTTGTAGGTTGTAGCACCATATGAACAAAATTTTGATGGAAGATACTTAACAAATTTCATGCCTGCTGTATACAAGGAACATGGTAAGAAATAAACAAGGAAATGTGGGTGAGTAGAAATTTTCAGCATCAAACTTTACGCACAAAGTTAATAATGAGTTCTGTGAGTGACTCCATGCCCTTTGTATCTTGCTTTTGTGCAGTTATCCCTCATAAACCGGGCAACTGTTCCTTCCATATGAATAGGCAGTTCTGCCGTCAGGTTTCCCCAAAAAACAACGAAGATGAAGCACAATCCACATCTCCTATTTCTCCAAAGTAAAAATTCATATCCCCTGAACCTAAAAAATAGTAGACCATTAGACCAACCCAACCCATCCTACACTATGGCTATATTACTCGAACCAAATAGACCCTTCGGCCAAATTTGGATACCCGACTTCCTCTAGTCCGAAGCTTAACCAGAACGGAGCACTACAATCCTAGGGTTTGGTGTTCACAGATGACTACGGGGAGAGCCCCAATCGATCCCTTCTAGGAGTACTTGTCGAACAACATTTTCCCAAGTGATTTCGACTGTAAATCCACTGACTGACTGGGCAAAATACATGCTCACGGGAAAATGAAATAACTCACCGGAGGCACGAAGGAGAAGAGGGCGGCGCGATTGAGGGAGCCATGTCGCCGGCGAGACCCCTCCGTCTCGGGGTAGGATGGAAAGCGAGGAGAGGAGCCGCCGCGGGTTGCGAATGAGCCGCGTGGGGGTGGAGGCGCGGAAGACGGAGAGAGACGTCCGGAAGGTGGTAGGTAGGATAGCGCAGCGCGCGCAGCTGGCGTGGCGGCGGCGCCCGGGTGGGGAAAAGTTGTGGCCTGGGAGAGCATCTGCAACCGGACCCCACTTCCTCAAAGCCAAGAACACCGTTTAGATCTAATAAAACACCGTTCAATCAGACACTTTAAAGTCAGCACAAATGTTCATGCCTGACAACCTTCAAATTATATACGAAAGATAATTATGAGGACTCCATGTCGGATCCGATAGGCCAGACGCATCTCATCAATTCTCTCTAAATCGTCCACAACCCTAGCCATGCCTGCCATCTTCCTCTCATATCTCTTCCAAGTTCGTGCCACCCATTTTCTTGGCTCCGTCGTCTTCCATAACCCACATCGCCGACGTCGGCGACCCCAAACCCCTCCCGACTGCCCTTCTTGCCCCGGACATGGTCGCCGCTATTGGATGTCACTCTGATTCATCTTACTGCTCGGGACATACACCTCGCCCTCTATGTGTTCGACGAAATGTTCGAGTGGTTTTTCTAGATTCTTTTGCTCATTTATAGGAAAAATTATGGATTCATCGGATGATGACTTTGAGAACAAGGAGCTTGGTGAATTCATATACAAAGAGTTTGTTGATTTGTCAGTTTCAAACAACGAAGATGCTGAAACGATGTTGATGACGAGCATTCATCAAAAAATGGAGAATCAACAAGGAGGTGGAGCATGTTTAGAAAAGGATTCAATGAAGGGTTGGAAAGTTGTTCCCCCGAGATCGGGTCGCTGACGCACGACTTCTCTACGAGGACTACTTCAAACAGGTCCCAAAATTCCATGAGAATTTTTGTCAATGTCTCTTCCAGGTGAGCAGACCTTTGTTTTGCGAAAGGATTGTTGCGGCACTACCATTTTACATGAGCGAAATTACTATGTGAACAATAAGAGGATTGAACAATGATTCTCAGTTTTGCCTACACATAAACGGCTGGATGTGCTGCATCATGCATAAAACGTTCAGATTTTATCGTGTGTGTAGCAGCGCTCTTACATAACCCTAACAAAAAAATATACTCTCGTGGTAATATGTCGCAAATACCTATCAATTTTGGTTAGTTGTCGGTTCATCCCTTTTAAACAGGATTATGACAAGGCAGACCCACATGTTAGGACTGATGTGGCACGATAGTCAACACCGTTAGATTGACCAACACTTTGGGCATTATGATATGTGGGACCCACATGCCGGTCTAAATAAAAATTCCACTTATTACTCCGTCCATGCATCCCCTTAGTTATGTCACGTGCCGCCACCAGAACCAGTCCGCGCCTATGCCACCAACTCGACTCAGCAAGGCGTCAGCTGCTCGCCGACAAGCACCCACCGACACTCCGCCTCCTTTATCCTTCTCCTCCTCTCTTCGCCGCCTCTTCGACCAGCCGCGACCGAAGCACGTCCAGCACCGTCGCGCGGCCATGGCCGTCAGCCACCCTGCTGGCCCATGCCACCACCCTGCATACCCACATGTGGGTCCCACATGTCATAATGCCAAACGTAGCCATCAATCTAATGGCGTTGACTATTGAGCTACGTCAGTCTTGACATGTGTGCACGCCATCAATCTAATGGCGTTGACTATTGAGCTACGTCAGTCTTGCATGTGTGCACGCCTTGTCATAATCATGTTTAAAACAACCAAACCGGCAACTAACCAAAACTAAAAGGGTTGGGTGAGTTTTGCTGCTTCGTTGGTGTTGTTGGGTTTCTTAAAAACATTACTCATTTTGTTTCAAAATATAAGATGTATTACAATTTTTTAAAAGTCAAACCTTTTTAAGCTTGATCAGATTTGTAAAGAAATATATCAAAATCCATAATACCAAATCGGTATAATTAGATTCATCATGAAATGAATTTCCATATATATTTTTAATATTGTCGATATTGACATTTTTGGCTCTAAACTTGGTCAAAATTAAAGGAATTTCACCTTTCAACAAATAATGGTGTGTTTTATTTTTTTAATATAGTTTGATGATTTGGTGGTCCTTTCTCGATGTGATTCTGTGTTTATCCATTAAGAAACCCATATTTACGTGGGGAAAATTCTGCGTCGGTGGTTGCATATACTATATCGGTGCTATAGTATCACATGGTGGATGGCTAACCTGAAAAATAATAATCACTGAACTAATGAACATGTAAAATGCAGAAGAGAATAACGCAGTAAAGCTGTATTCCCTTTCGAAACTAAGCATGAACATGATGTGTATACATGCGGCAAAGAAGAGAGAAAATGGTGACTTAGACGAGAACTGAAGGGGGCGCAGCACTAACGATTAGTTATCTAACAACAAAAGAATGATCAAAAGAACCAAAGAGTAGTTAAATTTACAGATAGAGTTATAAGCTACTCCCTACGTTCGGAATTACTTGTCTCGAAAATGAATGTATCTAGAACTAAAATACGTCTAGATACGTCCATTTTCGCGACAAGTAATTCCGAACGGAGGGAGTAACACCGAGGGGAGGAATGACCAATGCATACTGAAGAAAAAATTGAACAGAATAAGGTCATACTGAAGCACGAATTCTGAAGAAGGAACAAAACTGATGAATTTTTTTTGCTCAATGAATACTAAGAAAGACAGAAGATTAAACTGGAGAATAATCTAACTGCGCATTATAGTTAAAATCCCTTGTCTAGAAAAAGATTTCATATGATGTTCTAAATCCCTCGTCTACAGGCAGGAAGACCGATGACTGATGACTTGACAGAAATGTATACACACTACAGGCAGGAACAATATGACGCGAGTATATATACAAACAAAGATGGTGTAAGCATGATAAGAAGATGCACAAACGTGAGTAACCTGAGCTTGCACCCACAAGGGCGGAGCGCTCCGCCCTGAGTTGAGTCTGCACCCGTAAGGTTGGAGCGCTCTGCCCTGAGGTACAACATGCTCATGAGGAGACTGCTCCACATGGCTTCGAAGGGATCAAAGAGCAAAATGAAGTATGAATACCTACTACGATAAATTGATAGTGTTGAGGAACGGAAAGCAAAATCTGAACAATGAAACATAGGAAAATCTGCAGCAGCAAGCCAGCTCGGTTAGGACAGTTGCAAATTTTGCATCTCAATGACATGAGGATGACAGCAGCTAGATGATTTTTACAGTGGCAACTGCTCTTCTCGTACAACAGCCGTGCAAACTTAGTGCCAAACAAAATGGCTCTGAACCCCAACTGAAATGAGCCGGGGAAACACCACCAGCCAGGCCCCGATTTGACGAAAAATCGTCGAACACCAGGCCTTAACTGATGGAGATTAAGTATAGACAACAAAGACAAAAACCGTGGCCTCGGGACTGAACTGAATCGCCAGAACTTCCCCAGAAACAAGCAAAACAATTGCTGCTGCAGACCTTGATCCTCATATACTCCCTCCGTCCCGGTGTATAAGTCATTCGCGTAGTTCTAGATCGACAATTTAACTATCTAAATATGTATTATATGTGACAAAAAATATATATTTAGAAACTACATCCGTGTAGAAATCTAGTGATATACTTTTCATCACATATAGCACATATTTAATTCCTCAAATCGATGACCTAGAACTACGCGAATGACTTATACACCGAGACGGAGGTAGTAGCTATTTTCGCATCACTAATTAGAAACAGACTAGGACTAACAATGACTAAGCGTAGCAGATCAAAACAAAATTGAGCCATTGAACATACATCAGAACGACCAATAATTTGTTTCTGAGTAAAGTTAACTCTGAACCTATATGCTAATAAAATATGATCATTACTGAATTTCCATTTTGAAAAACTAATAAGACCACAGGCTTCCTGATCCAATAGAAAATTCAAAAGATCTACTCGTGTGACGGTCACGGGTCCAACACAGGTGGGATGACAAAACCCGGAACCCAAAAAAAGCCATCACACACGCACGGGGACGGCAGGCACACAGCACGCTGAGATCCGTGCTGAAACCAGACGGCCACAAATTTGGCTTAAAGCGAAATCAAAATCAGTCTACTGAAAATAAGCAAAAATGTTAATAAAAGTTGGGGGCAGGGAGAAGCCCATTTCTTAAAAATAAAGGTACTACAGATTGGCGCTACAAAAAGATGGTTCCGTAAAATTGCACCTAAGATCACCAGGCTTATGACATCACAATTCCATCACTACCTTGATTTACTTCCACTACTTGATAAGCTATCTATTTGTGATACAGGTACGCAACTGAGAATATGAAGAAGGCTCCCATTGATGAAAATGAGGCAGCATAGTATGGAAACGCTGAAGTTATGAACCTCTCATACTCGTCATGCCTGTATGGACGCACTGGAATCTGCTTTGCAAGAGAGAGGCCAGTGTATCCAAGCCTTTGGTACTCAACCTTGAACTGGAAAACTCCATAAACATCTGGAACTTTGAAGGATGCTGAATATACAGCCGATTTGTCAGTTGACATATTTTTCAGAACGTAAGGGCTCATCATGAAAAACTGAATCTGAACATCATCAGCAACATATGGCTTCCAGCTTGTACCAGACCATTCATATATCTCAACTGAGTATTCCAAGTCATCATTGATGCGGTACATGCTAGGCTCATTTGTCTCCCCAACCTTATGGTGCATCACATTCACTGCCTTCAGATGACCCCTCTCATGGAAGACCCATTTGCTCGTCTCTGTCACAAATTGTTCATTTCCAGCTTTGTCATGGCTCATTTTGCTGCCAGCCTTCTGCACACCAGACTTTAGGAACCTGTTGCTAAACAAATCCAGTGACCCAGATATCAACACACGAGCATTATTCCTAGCCTGCATAACAGAAACCAGTGATATGGCCGACCCTGTGAGAGATGGGACGGATGCCAACTTAGCCTCCGGGTTTGCTGAATACGCTGATGGCGAGGCAGATAGAACCTTTAAAACCAAGCTGTTGGATGGATTGGCCGCATGCCCAATCCCTCGAAACAGAACAGGAGCCTCAATCTTTTTGGACCCCAATATCACATCTGACTGAATCAGGTCATCGCCAGCAATCAAGGTGTGGTCACCTTCAACCTCACTGGAGGCATAATTGATGTGGTCAATAACCATTGCTTCCGGGTCCTCATCAAAGTCAACCCCACACTCCGTCGCGATGCCGCGGATCAGATCTGAAGCCGAATGATCTGCTGCCAGAATCATATCGTGCCCGGCATCGATAAACTCCAGAACAGCACTCTGGTCCACCGATCCGCCGAAGCGCGGGGTCGATGGGGCGAAGAGCACGAGGCCGTCGTAGAGGTACTGACCGTAGCGGTGGAGCGAGAGCTTGGGGTCGTCGGCGAGGCGGAACTCCAGATCTAGCCCGCGGGCCTGAAGCGAGCTGAAGAAGGCCGAGTGGGATGAGCGGACGGCCAGATCGTCGACGAGCACCAGCAGCTTGCGCCCGCGGGGGCCCTCGCCCGAAGCGTCCCCGAGGGAGGCGACGGCGAGGAGGGCCGCGGCGGCGAGGAGGAGGAGGACGCGCGGCGCCGCCATGGCCGTCGTGGTGGTGGTGTGGCGAGATGCGCAGATCTCGCGGCGGGGTTTTTGTTTGGGCTTTAACGGGGCTACTCTAGATCTAGCAGTTGGAGAGGAGAAGGGGAAGGCAGGATAAGGAGGCCGAGAGCATGAAGAAAAGCTTCGCCCAACAACTCACACACCACGGGTCCCATCTCGCAGTGGCAGTCATACACTATAGACACTTTAGAGCAACTCCAACCCGCCGTTTAGGCCGGCCACCGCCGTGGCGTCCGTCCTGTTTATGATTTGTGTCGATAGTGCGTCCAACGTCTCAACTCATATTTATCGGCGTGGCCGGCTAGCCGCTGTTTTTCTGCAAATGTACACACATTTTGTATAGTTCCGGAACTAAATAAATCTACCATGGTTTTACAAGCCGAATAAAAATTAAATTGTCTCAAATACATTTGAAAAAAAAAGATACATCTACTGGTGCCAACATGATCCTACATATGCTCAACCAAATCATTCTGCAACTGCATGTGAGTTTTCCAATCACGCATTTCATGATGAAAATGGGTGAATTGTGCAAACGCTGCCGCTCCTCCTCCATGCTCAGGCACAACATTCTCACCCTGAAACTGAAACCCTTGATCATAGATATGTTCTGGGCGCTCATCCTCTACGATCATATTCTGAATGATCACACAAGCAGTCATCACCTCCCACAACTTCTTGGTGCTCCAAGTTCTAGCAGGATACCGAACGATGCTCCATCGAGATTGCAGAACACCAAAAGCACGCTCGACATCCTTCTTAGCACTCTCTTGCTCTTGAGCAAATATTTTCCTCTTCTCTCCGAAAGGGTTGGGGATTTGCTTCACAATAGTGGTCCACTGAGGATAGATACAGTCACCTAGGTAGTATCCTTTGTTGTAGTTGTGGCCGTTGATGGTAACATTCACTGGCGGGTCGTTGCCTCCGGCAAGCCTTGCAAACACCGGCGAGTGTTGAAGGACATTGATATCATTGTGTGATCCGGCCATGCCAAAGAAAGAGTGCATGTGAGGCCACGGCCTCAAGTATGATAGTCAAGCCCTGACATGGCCCTTATACTGCCCTTGCCAAACAGAAGGGCAGTTCTTCCATTCCCAGTGCATGCAGTCTATGATGCCAAGCATGCCTGGGAGCCCCTGCTGGCATTCATCGCCAACAAGCAGGTTGTATCTTGAGCAGTCAACTCTCTCAAGTACTCAGGGCCAAACACAACAATCACAACCTTGCAGAACCTGTACATGGACTCTAGGCATGTAGACTCGCTCATACGGATGTACTCATCAATGAGATCATCAGGCACTCCGTATGCAAGCATCCAGATCCGGATGGCTGCAGTGCATTTCTGATAAGATGAGAAGCCAATCTTTACAAGGGCATCTTCTTTGCACTCGAAATAGTTATCATATCCAACAACCCCTCTCTAATACGGTTAAAAAGATGCCTAGCCATACGAAAACGCTGCCGAAATTTCTGATGTTTGAATAACAGGTTCGTTGTGTCAAAGTAGTCCTTCCAAAGAAGCAAATGGCCGCTCTCTCGGTTGTGATTCAACGTCGGAATGTGCCCTGGGAGCCCCGGAACAACTGTCGTTGCCTATTAAAGTGGTCATGGACCAACACGGCAGCCAACATCTCATCATCATCGGACGAGGAATCGTCGGAGTCGCACAGGAAATTGTGGAAAAATGACTCGTCGGCGGAGTCCATTTTTTTACCTTGGAAAACTATCGAACAGCTTGCGGGCATCGACGAAGAAGCTGGCTGGCGAAGAGAAGAGACACACGCCTCCCTTGGACTAGGTGGCTAGCCTGGCGGCAGCCATCGAGCGTGTCGGCGTCAGGCATTGGGCGATATCGGACAAAGGAGCTGGCCAGAACGGGGGAGACGGCTTCTTGCTCGTGGTGACGTCGGAGTGTGGGACGAGAAGCTTTCAGTGCCCCGACGGAGAGGCGGTGGTGCCGACGACATGGGAGGTGGCAGTGATGGGGGGAGGTGTATCGACACTGGCTGCTGGCAGAGGCACGGAAAAATTGGCGGTGATGATGACTGGACAGGACAGGCGAGGGTTTGTTGTCGATATGAATGGAAGAGGATGGCCAAAGTGCCACCAAATAGCGGCCCAGGGGAGGAGTAGGCGCGCGTCGCGTGCGTCCGCTCCGTGTCCACGCTGACGCAAATCAGGCTCAAAATTGGGCCAGGAATGGGTCGGTAGGCGGACGTTGGGCCGACTTTTTTGTCCGCGCCAACCCAAACGGACGCGCGCGGACGAAATGGGTTAGCGTGTTGGAGTTGCTCTTACTCACATCATGTTGTTGGGGCCACCCGAACTTCTCGACGGGCGGGGTCGCAGTCGTGGCATTCTTCCCCTCTTGTATGCCGACTTGACATAAAGGCGGGGAAGTACATTCAAAAGGTTCTCACCAATGTGATTGCCTCCTAATCTAGCCGCTGCCGCCACAACTACCACCACAGTTTTGGTCCCCCTCCTCTTTTCTGTCTGGTGGCCTCATCAGCGGAAAGATGAGTGGGGTCCCGCCCGTTTCGTTTTTGTTAGGCTTTTACTTCTCTGGCGACATCGACGAGGTGTTTGCGACAATGGCGTGTTGGAATAAGGTCTCTCCGGTCTTTCCCTACCTTGACGACGTCCAATCTGGCATCGCCAAAGAACCTGTGAGTTTGTGTCCCCAGATCTGTTGGTTCCCTTCAGATCTACAGTTCATGTGTCTTCCAAGGAGAGACTATGACAACCTATTGGTGTGCTACTTAGGTGTTATTCTGTGACTTGGTCCGGTTTCTCCAACTCTCTATGCTAATGGTGATGGATTGCAAGCATGTTTTGCGTGAGGTGATGCTCCAGTCAATGTTGCTTCAACGATTTTTAGATCTCGTCTCAAGGGGCGAGTGGCTATTGTGGTCTTCAAAGTCGGGTATGGCAAGGCCATTCACAAGTGTCGTCTTTCTTTGCTATTGGTTCAGTGCAATTTTGAATCTACGACCAACGACGTACACTCGGAGAAAGAAGAAGATGAGTATGCTTTTTAGTGTAATTTTATTTTGTACTGGTCGTTCTACGCCCAGTTGTTTACCCTTTATACTAGCCTTTATTTTTCCTCGATATTAATCAGATCTAAGATGCCCTTTGGGTGTGTCTATTAAAAAAAGTAGTGAAGTAGGGAGACATTGTCACAGCTTCACTGGTGATACATCCATATTGCATCATGTTTTCCTACTGTTATTTATAGTGTATTTAATCAATATAACACTTTGTGGAGCAATTCTAATGCCTTTTCTCTCTTGATATGCAGGATTTACATGAAGAGGGAGATTGCTGACAGCTGGAATTCTGGACCTGAAAAAGCTATGATAGGGATATCTCTTTTGCACATCTCCAAATGAGCTGAAATTTCACGGAGATTTATTTTGGAATAAATAAAAAATATTGAAAAAATAAGTACCAGAGGGGGCCACCCATGTGCCCACAACGCACCAGGGCGCGTGATACGTCTCCAACGTATTTATAATTTGTTGTTTCATGTTGTTATATTATCAATCTTGGATGTTTTATATACATTTACTAGCAACTTTATATCATTTTTTGGGACTAATCAATTAGCTTAGTGCCCAGTGCCAGTTGCTATTTTTTGCTTGTTTTTTACTTCGTAGAATATCAATACCAAAGGAAGTCCAAATGACACAAAACTTTTTGGAGATTTTTTCTGATGATAAGAGACCCTAGAAGCTTCTGGAGCACGCGAGAGGAGGCCCGTGGGGCCCATTGGACACCAGGGCGCGCCAGGAGCCTCTGGCACGCCCTGATGGGTAGTGGGGCCCACAGGAACCGCCTTGACCTACTTCCGCCTCTATAAATACTCTAGAATCCCATAAACCCTAGGGGAATCGACAAAACACTTTTTCCACCGCCGCATGTTCCAGAACCATGAGATCCAATCTAGAGGCCTTTTCCGGCACTCGGCCGGAGGGGGCAACGATCACGGAGGGGTTCTTCATCATCCTTGCAGCCCCTCCGATGGTGCATGAGTAGTTTACCACAGACGTACGGGTCCGTAGTTAGTAGCTAGATGGCTTATTCTCTCTTTTTGATCTTCAATACAATGTTCTCCTCATTGTTCTTAGAGATATATTTGATGTAATTCTTTTTTGCGGTGTGTTTGTTGGGATCCGATGAATTGTGAGTTTATGATCAGTTCTATCCATGCATATTAATTGAGTCTTTGTTGAACCGTTTTATGCATGATTGTTATACCCTCGTATTTCTTCTCTGATTTATTGGTCTGGTTTGGCCAACTAGATTGATTTATCTTTCCATGGGAAGAGGTGCTTTTGTGATGGGTTTTGATCTTGCGGTGCTCAATCTCAGTGACAGAAAGAGACATGACACGCATGTATGGTGCTATTAAGGGTACAAGATGGGGTTTATTCATACGTGGGTTTATCTTGTCTACATCATGTCATCATTCTTATTACATTACTCCATTTTTCCACGAACTTAATACACTAGATGCATGCTGGATAGCGGTCGATGTGTGGAGTAATAGTAGTAGATGCAAAATCTTTTCGGTCTACTAATCTTGGATGTGATGCCTATATACATGGTCATTGCCTTGGATATCGTCATAATTATTTGCTTTTCTGCCAATTGCCCAACAGTAATTTGTTTACCCACCATATGCTATTTTCTTAAGAGAATACTGTAACGCCCCGGATTTGATGCGCCAGGTGTCCGCCAGTTATTCGCCGCCGTTGCCATGTCATTTGCTTGCGTGTTGCATTTCATATCATGTCATCATGTGCATCTCATTTTGCATTCGTGTTCGTCTCATGCATCCGAGCATTTTCCCCGTTGTCCGTTTTGCATTCCGGCACTCCTATGTCCTCTCGCGTTCCCCTTTTGTCTCCTTTCATGTGCGGGTGTTAAACGTTCTCGGAATGGACCGAGGTTTGCCAAGCGGCCTGGGTATAGCACCGGTAGACCGCCTGTCAAGTTTCGTGCCATTTGGAGTCCGTTTGATACTCCAACGGTTAACCGGGTAACCGTAAAAGCCTCTTTGAGTTGCAGCCCAATACCCCTTCCAAAGTGGCCCAAAACCTAGCAAACTCCCCTCCATGCTCTCGGTCGTTCGATCACGATCGCGTGGCCGAAAACCGCTCCTCATTTGGACTCTCCTAGCTCCCTCTACCTATATATTAGCCCTCCCCCGTCCAAATCGCTCTCCAAACCCTAGCCCCTTCTTCCTCCGCACGCCGGACACGTCCGCCCGGCGCCGGACACGTCTGCCGCCGCCCCCACGTCCAACCACAGTGTGCCACGTGGCCCGCCGCCGCCATCGCCGCTGCGCGGCTCATGGAGCCCATCGGGGCCAGCGGGCCGATCCGCCGCCGACAGCGCCCGCGCTGACCGCGCGCGCCGCGCTTCCACCGCCCGGCGTGCCTCGCGGTGGCCTCGCCCTTCGCCCGGCCCGCCGCCCACGCCGCCGCGCCAGGCAGCTGCCCGTCGCCCGCGCCGCCGCCGGATCTGGCACTCCCTCGCCGGATCCGCCCCACCGCCCAAGGCCGTCCCCTGGCTGGAGCTCCACGCCGGACCCCGCGCGCGCCGCCTCAGCGCGAGCCGCCCGCCGACCTTCGCCCGAGTCGCCGTGGCGTCGCCTCCGCCCGCGCCCGCCTCCGCCGTCGCCGCGCGCCGCCGCCGGCCGGATCCGGCCGGATCTGGTCCGGCCGCCCGCCGTCGCCTCCCGGCCTCCTCCGACCTCGCGGGGCCGCCGCCGCCGCCGGGTCCCGCCCGGCCCGATCGCGCCCGGACCCGACCCGCTCTGCCTCCTCGCCCGATCCGCTTCGTTTTTTTCGCGGGGTACCACTAAGTCCCAGATTTCTGTCATTATCATGCCATGTTCATCTTGCCGTATCTCTGCATCCATAGCTCCGTTTCGTGCGTGTAATATGTCAAATTGTTCGCCTCGACGAGTACTTAATTTCATTCCATTGCATCATTTTCATTTGAGCTCATCTTGACGCCCGAAATGCTGTTGGAAGAGTGCATGTTGATGTTAATCTGCTGAAACTGTTATAACTTGCTCATTTGTCATTTTTGCCATGTTTGATGTGTGCATCCTATGAGGTTGATGTCTACATGTGTTTTGATCTATGCCATGTCATCTTTCCAGAGGTGCAAACCATGTATTTTTGTGAGTTGTGTACGGAGTGCATCAAGCTTGTTAACTAGGGTACTTGCTGTTGCTGTTTTGCTAGGCAGATTCTGTTATATTTTGTTGCTATGTTAACATGCTTCTACTAATCATTCTATGCATAATCTGGAGATGTTATATAAACATGTTTTGATCTACATGTTATGCCCTATCCATCCATGCCCCTGGTTGCATTTATAGCTTGCTGTAGATTGTTCATATCTTGCTCCAAAGTTGCTTGATAATGTTGCTGTCAACCTGTTAACATGAAGTTCAGTTTTGGCCATATGCTTTTCTAGTGATCCATGCACCCTATGAACTTGTTCTTGCCATGCTTAGCTTCATAAACATGTCTTCTTACTGTTGGTTGCCTTGCCATGCTATGTATTGCTCTGTGGTGAGTGGTTCAAGCTCACGAACATGCCTACTTATTGTTGTTTCTGCCATGTTTGAATCTGTAATATAACTTGCCATGTTTACATGGGTGCCATCTTATCTTCTGATCCTTTTTGGCTCATGGTCAGTAAGGGACTTTTGATCTATGCATTTAGTAGTATCATGCCATGCCTTTGTTTGCCATGATATGTTCCTGTAACATGTTGTTTGATAGCTCTAAACATTGCAACTTTGATGTTATTTACGCTAAAGTCAAAGCTGTTATTATTTGCAATTTTCCCATGTCCTTTTGAGCATGTTCTAGTTGTTTCTAGAGATAGCTCAGTGTTCATGTTTTGTTATGCTTTACCTGTACTTCAAGCTCATGCCTTTTGTTCTTATGTTGGGGTGCTGTAGCATATTGTTTTGATGCTTGCAATATGCCTAGTTGCTGTTATGGACAGATTGTTGCTATGACTTGTATAGAGTGTATGTGTTGCACCGTTGCTCCGTTTTGAGTGTGCTCTATATGAAACTTGCTTGTTTTTGCATATAGCTTCATATTACCATGTTGCATCCTTGTTTTGGTGTGTTTGCTTGATGTTTGGGTGCATTTTGCATCAATGCCATGTTTAACTTGTTTTGCTCATATCTTCTAGGCCGTAGCTCCGAATCTAATGAACTTTATATGTAACTTGACTAGAATCTCATGTAGATCATTTTGGTGCGTCTTAACTTGCTGTTTAACAACTTGAACATAAGGTTTATTCAGTTCTAGACCAATTTCGAAATTTGCATATGAGGACTTACCGGAATTGTTATATGTTGTTCCCGGCCTCATTTAAACTTTCCTTGATGTGTTGTTCTTGTTTGCATCATCTCTTGCCATGAGTAGCTTCATGTAGCTTTGTCATGCATCATGCTTGTTGTGCATCATGTCTTGTCTATGTGTGGTGTGTTTACTATGTTGTGTGCTTCTTCTCGATAGTTCCCGTTTCGTTGCGATCGTGAGGATGCGTTCGTCTACGTGTGGTTCGTCTTCGTGGCTTCATCTTCTTCATGGACTCATTCTTCTTCCTTGCGGGATTTTAGGCAAGATGACCGCTACCCTGGATCTCACTACTATCATTGCTATGCTAGTTGCTTCGTTCTATCGCTATGCTGCGCTTCCTATCACTTGTTCCTTAAGCCTCCCAAATTGCCATGAACCTCTAACCTTTGACACCCTTCCTAGCAAACCGTTGTTTGGCTCTGTTACCGCTTTGCTCAGCCCCTCTTATAGCGTTGCTAGTTGCAGGTGAAGTTGAAGATTTCTCCATGGTGGACAGGGTTTATGTTGGGATATCACAATATCTCTTATATTATTAATGCATCTATATATTTGGTAAAGGGTGGAAGGCTCAGCCTTATGCCTAGTGTTTTGTTCCACTCTTGCCGCCCTAGTTTCCGTCATACCGGTGTTATGTTCCCGGATTTTGCGTTCCTAACGCGGTCGGGTGATTTATGGGACCCCTGACGGTTCGCTTTGAATAAAACTTGCCAAAGAAGGCCCAACCTTGGTTTTACCATGTGCCTCACCACCACCTATACCCTTCCTTGGGTCGGCCAACCCGAGGGTCATCTTTATTTTAGCCCCGGGCGGTGCTTGTCTAAGTGTTGGTTCGAACCGAGCGCTTCTTGGGCCACCTCGGGAAACTCAAGTCTGGTTTTACTCGTAGCTTTGTCTCATCTGGTGTTGCCCTGAGAACGAGATATGTGCAGCTCCTATCGGGATTGTCTGCGCATCGGGCGGTCTTGCTGGTCTTGTTTTACCATTGTCGAAATGTCTTGTAAACCGGGATTCCGAGACTGATCGGGTCTTCCTGGGAGAAGGTCTATTCCTTCGTTGATCGCGAGAGCTTGTCATGGGCTAAGTTGGGACACCCCTGCAAGGTATAAACTTTCGAGAGCCGTGCCCACGGTTATGTGGCAGATGGGAATTTGTTAATGTTCGGTTGTAGATAACTTGACACCAGACCCGAATTAAAACGCATCAACCGCGTGTGTAGCCGTGATGGTCTCTTCTCGACGGAGTCCGGGAAGTGAACACGGTCTTTGGGTTATGTTTGACGTAAGTAGGAGTTCAGGATCACCTCTTGATCATTACTAGCTTCACGACCGTTCCGCTTGCTCTCTTCTCGCTCTTATTTGCGTATGTTAGCCACCATATTATGCTTAGTCGCTGCTGCAATCTCACCACTTTACCCCTTCCTTTCCCATTAAGCTTTGCTAGTCTTGATACCCATGGTAATGGGATTCTTTGAGTCCTCGTGGCTCCTGATTACTACAACAACGATTGCAGTACAGTTATGCGATGATCATGACGCGAGAGCGATGTTTGCTTGTTTTGGAGTTCTTCTTACGCTTCTTCTTGATCGGGGATAGGTTCGGTCGGCAGCTGGGCTAGCAGGGTGGATGTCGTTTGAGTTTCTGTTTATGATTCATTCGTAGTCGTAAGTTGTTCTTGTATGTTGTATTGTTGTATTCATGTGACATTGTATGAATTGGATGTATCCCCACTATTATATAATGTTGATGTAATGATATCCACCTTGCAAAAGCGTCTTCAAGATGCGCTTCTATCCTTGGTGGGACCTTCGAGTTCCTTTAGGATAGGGTCGCATCTTGGGCGTGACAAGTTGGTATCAGAGCCTCGACCGACCCTAGGAGCCCCCCTTGATTGATCGTGCAGTTTGGCCGTTGTTGAGTCTAGAAGAAAACTGTTTTCTGAGTCTAGTTATATCGTAGAGTAGGAATTCTTTTTACTCCTCTGCCCCCTTCATCGCTCTGGTGAGGAATCTTGACGTAGGTGTTTTGAACTACCCCTCTTCCACTTCAAATTTTTTTCTTTAGGTTCACGCAGTTGGTTTTCCAATCGTTGTTCCCCAGCTCTTTTATCCGGTGCATTTCTCGTCAAGTTGACTCAAGTCTCTTCATCTTTGCCAAGTTCAATCCTCAGTTGTTTTCTTTTCCCACCCGCCCTCCCCTTTTTCTTCTTGGAACCGGAGTCCGTAATCGAGTATCCTTCCTACTCGTGCGAAGTCTTTGCTTTCTCTCCTCAATGATTTTAACCGGTGTTTTCTCTTCAAGATATTCGTCGGTTCCCCCTTCCAGTTGCCTGTGTTTTTTCCCGTCCTCCCACCCTCTTCTTCCCGGAGTTTGAGTCTCTTTCGACCATCAATTTCATTCGTGCGGAGCCTCTTCAGTATTCCCTCAATTATTTCAACCGGTGAATTCTCGTCTCGTTCGATATTCTTCATCTATTTTTCTTTTCCGGTGCACTCAATTCAAGTTTTTCGGGTTGATCATATTCTTTCTCTCGGCTCAAGTGTTCTCCTTGCTCGTTCACCTCTCGCCAGTTTATCCTTCCGGAGTTCGGAAGACATCTCAGGAGATTCGTCCGTGTTCCAATTAATTCGAGGTGGTCACCTCATTCAAATATTTCAATTGCTCCGGTGCATCATCTATCTGTTCAACATCCCTTCCCAACGGTGTTATCTCTTCAGTGGGCCCTAACCCACAGGTCTTTTCCCAGGATCTTACCTGACTCTTCTAATTCCCCCGGAGTCATTCATAATACTTTTCAAGTGTGACGTAAGAATGAATTTCATCAGTCACATGCCTTCTCCAAGATCGATTTCAAATTCTTTTCATTGTTGGCTCAACCTCTTCGCTTTTCATTCTCCCGGAGTACCTCAGTAATTTTGGTGATGTTTCTCGTCGTCGTTTGAAGACCGAAGAAGAGTTTTTTTCCTCTAAATCTTGTCCGTTCCTCGGAGATTTGCGGTGCTAGCTCGATGTTATCCTATCAAATTGTTTCAAGTCATGCAAATTCTTTCCATCCATCCGGAGCATTTCAGGAGTTGCTTTCTCTCTCGATCATCCGGAGGCCATCTTTTCGGAAGATTTCTTCGTTCTAAGTTTTCAGTTTCGTTCTCCAATTATTCTATATCCGTGCCCTTTCGTTCGTCACAATATTCTTCCAGTGCTTCGCTCAAGTGTTCTTTAATCAGCTCATGATCTCTTTGTTCTTTTGCATCTAAATCCCCTCAAGCATATTTGTTCTTCTAATTCTTCCCGGTGATTCAGTCTCTTTCATCAGTCATTTTCGAATTCTCACGGTGGTTCTTTCAGATTCTTTTTCCTTGTTTATCATATTAATCCATTCGTTCTTTTCAATCCTACCGGTGGTTCATGAAGACCTTCTCAAGTTTGTGATATGTCACTTCTCAATCCTTTTTCAAGAAGAATAAGTAATATGTAAATCCATTGCTTGTCATCAATTTAATTTGATGAAGGATAAGCATACAATAAATCTTATTCTTATTTCATCCAAGTGATTAATCCCTTTCTTCGGAGTTTGTTCTTGATGAATAAATTCTAGTTCCAAATGTCTTCATCTTTTCTTTTCCGGAGTTCAAATTTCCTCGGCCATCTCGTCGGAACCTCCATCTATATCACCGCAAGGCTCATCTTATTCTTTCTTCCTTAATTCTATATCATCATCCTTTTGTCACCGGAGTACTTCATGGCGATTCTTCATGATTTAATTCATTCTTCAAGAGTTCATCAAGTACCATTCCATCCTCTCAGGTTCGTTCTAATCCTCCCACTTTCAGCCGGAGTGCTGCCTAAATCCTTTCAATCTTATCCGTTTCTTTTCTCATTCTAACCACTCCGGTTAGAACGAGTGGTTTCATAGTCTATCTGATTCCGTGAGCTTTCGATTCTCGTCATTCTCGTCGTTCCTCTCTTCTTCTCGAGTGCTCTCGATTCTTTGCTTCTTCTCTTGAGTTCTTGTTTCACCTCATCCCTTTTCACTTCCGTCTCGGTCCTAAGATCTCGGGACGAGATCTCTTGTTAGTGGAGGAGTGTTGTAACTCCCCGGATTCGATGCGCTAGGTGTCCGCCAGTTATTCGCCGCCGTTGCCATGTCATTTGCTTGCGTGTTGCATTTCATATCATGTCATCATGTGCATCTCATTTTGCATTCGTGTTCGTCTCATGCATCCGAGCATTTTCCCCGTTGTCCGTTTTGCATTCCGGCACTCCTATGTCCTCTCGCGTTCCCCTTTTGTCTCCTTTCGTGTGCGGGTGTTAAACGTTCTCGGAATGGACCGAGGTTTGCCAAGCGGCCTGGGTATAGCACCGGTAGACCGCCTGTCAAGTTTCGTGCCATTTGGAGTCCGTTTGATACTCCAACGGTTAACCGGGTAACCGTAAAAGCCTCTTTGAGTTGTAGCCCAATACCCCTTCCAAAGTGGCCCAAAACCTAGCAAACTCCCCTCCATGCTCTCGGTCGTTCGATCACGATCGCGTGGCCGAAAACCGCTCCTCATTTGGACTCTCCTAGCTCCCTCTACCTATATATTAGCCCTCCCCCGTCCAAATCGCAGTCCAAACCCTAGCCCCTTCTTCCTCCGCGCGCCAGAAACGTCCGCCCGGCGCCGGACACGTCCGCCGCCGCCCCCACGTCCAACCACAGTGTGCCACGTGGCCTGCCGCCGTCCCTCGCCGCGCCGCTGCCTCATGGAGCCCATCCGAGGCCAGCAGGCCCGATCCGCCGCCCGCCGCCGCAGCATGCAAGCGCGCCATTGGCGGCTGCGCTCGCCGCTTCGCCGCCCGCCCCCCTCACCGCCGACCGCCGTGCGCGGCCCGTCGCTTCGCGCCGCCGCCGGATCGCACCTCCCTCGTTAGATCCGCCCCCGCCCGCCGCGCCGTCCCACAGGCGAGCTCCACGCCGAGCCCAGCGTCGCCGCCGCCTCCGAGTCCCGAGCCGCCCGCCGACCTTCGCCGGAGTCGCCGTGGCGCGCCGCCGCCGGCGCCCGCCTCAGCCGTCGCCGCGCCGCCGCGGCCGGATTCGCCGGATCCGGTCCGGCCGCCCGGCCGTCGCCTCCCGGCCTCCTCCGACCTCGCCGGAGCCGCCGCCGCCGCCCGGTCCCGCCCGGCCCGATCCGCGCCGGACCCGACCGCTCTGCCTCCTCGCCCGATCCGCCTTTTTTTTCACGGGTAAAATCCATTAAGTCCCATTTTTGTCATTATCATGCCATGTTCATCTTCTTTGTATCTCTGCATCCGTAGCTCCGTTTCGTGCGTGTAATATGTCAAATTGTTCGCCTCGGCAGTACTTAATTTCATTCCATTGCATCATTTTCATTTGAGCTCATCTTGACGCTTGAAATCTTTGTTGGAAGAGTGCATGTTGATGTTAATCTCTGGCTGTTATAACTTGCTCATTTGTCATTTTGCCATGTTTGATGTGTGCATCCTATGAGGTTGATGTCTACATGTGTTTTGATCTATGCCATGTCATCTTTCAGAGGTGCAAACCATGTATTTTTGTGAGTTGTGTTTGAGTGCATCAAGCTTGTTAACTAGGGTACTTGCTGTTTGTTTTGCTAGGCAGATTCTGTTATATTTTGTTGCTATGTTAACATGCTTCTACTAATCATTCTATGCATAATCTGGAGATGTTATATAAACATGTTTTGATCTACATGTTATGCCCTATCCATCCATGCCCCTGGTTGCATTTATAGCTTGCTGTAGATTGTTCATATCTTGCTCCAAAGTTGCTTGATAATGTTGCTGTCAACCTGTTAACATGAAGTTCAGTTTTGGCCATATGCTTTTCTAGTGATCCATGCACCCTATGAACTTGTTCTTGCCATGCTTAGCTTCATAAACCTGTCTTCTTACTGTTGGTTGCCTTGCCATGCTATGTATTGCTCTGTGGTGAGTGGTTCAAGCTCACGAACATGCCTACTTATTGTTGTTTCTGCCATGTTTGAATCTGTAATATAACTTGCCATGTTTACATGGGTGCCATCTTATCTTCTGATCCTTTTTGGCTCATGGTCAGTAAGGGACTTTTGATTTATGCATTTAGTAGTATCATGCCATGCCTTTGTTTACCATGATATGTTCCTGTAGCATGTTGTTTGATAACTCTAAACATTGCAACCTGATGTTATTTCTGCTAAAGTCTGAAACTGTTATTATTTGCAATTTTCCCATGTCCTTTTGAGCATGTTCTAGTTGTTTCTAGAGATAGCTCAGTATTCATGTTTTGTTATGCTTTACCTGTACTTCATGCTCATGCCTTTTGTTCTTATGTTGGGGTGCTGTAGCATATTGTTTTGATGCTTGCAATATGCCTAGTTGTTGTTATGGACAGATTGTTGCTATGACTTGTATAGAGTGTATGTGTTGCACCGTTGCTCCATTTTGAGTGTGCTCTAGATGAAACTTGCTTGTTTTTGCATATAGCTTCATATTACCATGTTGCATCCTTGTTTTGGTGTGTTTGCTTGATGTTTGGGTGCATTTTGCATCAATGCCATGTTTAACTTGTTTTGCTCATATCTTCTAGGCCGTAGCTCCGAATCTAATGAACTTTATATGTAACTTGACTAGAATCTCGTGTAGATCATTTTGGTGCGTCTTAACTTGCTGTTTAACAACTTGAGCATAAGGTTTATTCAGTTCTGGACCAATTTCGAAATTTGCATATGAGGGCTTACCGGAATTGTTATATGTTGTTCCCGGCCTCATTTAAACTTGCCTTGATGTGTTGTTCTTGTTTGCATCATCTCTTGCCATGAGTAGCTTCATGTAGCTTTGTCATGCATCATGCTTGTTGTGCATCATGTCTTGTCTATGTGTGGTGTGTTTACTATGTTGTGTGCTTCTTCTCGATAGTTCCCGTTTCGTTGCGATCGTGAGGATGCGTTCGTCTACGTGTGGTTCGTCTTCGTGGCTTCATCTTCTTCATGGACTCGTTCTTCTTCCTTGCGGGATTTCAGGCAAGATGACCGCTACCTTGGATCTCACTACTATCATTGCTATGCTAGTTGCTTCGTTCTATCGCTATGCTGCGCTTCCTATCACTTGTTCCTTAAGCCTCCCAAATTGCCATGAACCTCTAACCTTTGACACCCTTCCTAGCAAACCGTTGTTTGGCTATGTTACCGCTTTTGCTCAGCCCCTCTTATAGCGTTGCTAGTTGCAGGTGAAGTTGAAGATTTCTCCATGGTGGACAGGGTTTATGTTGGGATATCACAATATCTCTTATATTATTAATGCATCTATATATTTGGTAAAGGGTGGAAGGCTCGGCCTTATGCACAGTGTTTTGTTCCCTCTTGCCGCCCTAGTTTCCGTCATACCGGTGTTATGTTCCCGGATTTTGCATTCCTAACGCGGTCGGGTGATTTATGGGACCCCCGACGGTTCGCTTTGAATAAAACTTGCTCAGCAAGGCCCAACCTTGGTTTTACCATTTGCCTCACCACCACCTATACCCTTCCCTTGGGTCGGCCAACCCGAGGGTCATCTTTATTTTAGCCCCCGGGCGGTGCTTGTCT
The DNA here is from genome assembly GCA_021437245.1 of Aegilops speltoides. Lineage (NCBI taxonomy): Eukaryota > Viridiplantae > Streptophyta > Magnoliopsida > Poales > Poaceae > Aegilops > Aegilops speltoides. The sequence goes on along the minus strand of CM038147.1, from coordinate 472,762,504 downwards.
AAGTGTTGGTCCGAACCGAGCCCTTCTTGGGGCCACCTCGGGAAACTTCAAGTCTGGTTTTACTCGTAGCTTTGTCTCATCCGGTGTTGCCACGAGCGAGATATGTGCAGCTCCTATCGGGATTGTCGGTGCATCGGGCGGTCTTGCTGGTCTTGTTTTACCATTGTCGAAATGTCTTGTAAACCGGGATTCCGAGACTGATCGGGTCTTCCTGGGAGAAGGTCTATTCCTTCGTTGATCGCGAGAGCTTGTCATGGGCTAAGTTGGGACACCCCTGCAGGGTATAAACTTTCGAGAGCCGTGCCCGCGGTTATGTGGCAGATGGGAATTTGTTAATGTCCGGTTGTAGATAACTTAACACCAGATCCGAATTAAAACGCATCAACCGCGTGTGTAGCTGTGATGGTCTCTTCTTGGCGGAGTCCGGGAAGTGAACACGGTCTTTGGGTTATGTTTGACGTAAGTAGGAGTTCAGGATCACCTCTTGATCATTACTAGCTTCACGACTGTTCCGCTTGCTCTCTTCTCGCTCTTATTTGCGTATGTTAGCCACCATATTATGCTTAGTCGCTGCTCAACCTCACCACTTTACCCCTTCCTTTCCCATTAAGCTTTGCTAGTCTTGATACCCATGGTAATGGGATTCTTTGAGTCCTCGTGGCTCTGATTACTACAACAACAGATTCTAGGTACAGGTTATCACGATGATCGTGACGCGAGAGCGATGTTTGCTTGTTTTGGAGTTCTTCTTCTGCTTCTTCTTCGATCAGGGGATAGGTTCCAGGTCGGCAGCCTGGGCTAGCAGGGTGGATGTCGTTTGAGTTTCTGTTTATGATTCATCCGTAGTCGGAAGTTGTTCTTGTATGTTGTATTGTTGTATTCATGTGACATTGTATGAATTGGATGTATCCCCACTATTATGTAATGTTGATGTAATGATATCCACCTTGCAAAAGCGTCTTCAAGATGCGCTTCTATCCTTGGTGGGACCTTCGATTTCCTTTAGGATAGGGTCGCATCTTGGGCGTGACAAATACTCTAGTGAAAACTATGGCCCCGGGTCTATTTCCTATCATATTAAAACCAAAAATATCTTTCTGCAATTCTTCTTTCTTTATTTTATTTTGAGTTTCAAAACCAAAAATATCTTTCATCGTAGGCCTCCAGAAACTCCAATGCATAGCGGACGGCTAAAGCACGCCGAGAATGTCAAGAGAGGGTGGGGTAGACCGAATTCGACATGGGAGGAGTCCGTTAAGATAGACCTGAAGGATTGGAGTATCACCAAAGAGCTAGCTATGGACAGGGGTGCGTGGAAGCTTGCTATCCATGTGCCAGAGCCATGAGTTGGTTGCGAGATCTTATGGGTTTTACCTCTAGTCTACCCCAACTTGTTTGGAACTAAAGGCTTTGTTGTTGTTGTTGTTGTTGTTATTGTTGTTGTTGTATTTTATTTTGAGTTTTAGTTAGATCTATTTATCAAAACATATACAGTTTAATCTATCTCAATACCCTTGAGGGTTTGACAACCCCTCTTACGCTTTGGGTTGCAAGTATTTGTTTGTTTGTGTGCAGGTGCTGTTTACATAGTGTTGCTTGGTTCTCCTACTAGATTGATAACCTTGGTTTCATAACTGAGGGAAATACTTACCTTTGCTATGCTTCATCATCCCTTCCTCTTCGGGGAAATACCAACGCAGATACAAGCAACCAGGAAGAATTTCTGGCGCCGTTGCCGGGGAGACATCATCAACATCTATCAAGTACTTACGCATAAACTCTCATCTCCTTGCAGTTTACTTTATTTGCCATTTGCCTCTCATTTTCATCTCCCCAACTTCTAAAAAGTTTTTACAAAAGTACAAAAATACTTTTTGTTTGCCTTTTTGCTCGTTTGCTTGCTTTTTTTGCCTTCATGTGTGAAACGCAAGAAAATGGGAAGTGAAAGCAAAAATTTACGATGACTATGGATCCACTTAAAGTTTTCTACTTGGATCATGTTCGATCCATTTGTGCTCGTGCTGAAATCTCAACTAGTTTAGTCGAGGGAAGATCTTTAGATGAGCGTGCTCATTTTATGCGTCACCGTTTGTCTCAAAAGGGAGACTCTTATGGAGTCAAATATTGTTTGATATGCTACACTTGGAATCTTTTGTGAAATTTATGATTTTTCTTGTTTCTTTAAGAACCCTAAAAAGCACCTTCCCTACCTATGTGAGTTCAATGATAATGAAATCTTATCTTCTTATGAAAAGGTGTTTATAATTACTATGATATCGAATAAATTGAAGAATTTGTTGCTTTTAAGGGTGCTTATGCAGTTGCTTATTTGATTGAAAAGTATGATATTACTCTCTACAAATCTGAAAATTTTGCCACACTTAAGTACTGCTATGAAAATTATGCATCTAATGCCTATGTTAAAAAATTATTGAGAAAATGTCTGCTGCTTTGGAAGAGAATAATGATATGCATGAATCTATAAATGATTATGATTCCGTTGATTTGATTGAAATATCCCCTCTTGATGAATGTGATGCTTGGCATGCTTGTGGCCATGATGCAATATTTATGATGCTTATGGAGATGAACTTGATATAGTTACTTATGTTAAAAATGAAATTATTGCTATTGCGCCCACACTTGATAGCTACTTGAATGAAAAGCATGATTGCAATAATGTTATTATAAATTCTATGAACTAGGTGATTTCCCCGTGCGTTGCTGCGGGATTTAAAGATTAAATTTGGATAAATTTTGTATCAGTGAAATAATATAAATCAAAAACTATTATTTTCGGAAGTAATTGTGTTTGAACAAAGAGTGTGCATGTATGCTAGACCATTGGAGATGGACAATTAAATTGGAGAATGCATGTGCTACAAAATTAAATTGGAGATGGAACAATTAAATAGCATGTGCTCAAAACAATTAAATTGGAGAGTACATTAAGAGACATGGTTACAATCATACATATGCATGTAGCTTCTCCCTATTGCTTCCTACATTGAAAGAAGGAGGATGTCCTTTGGATAAAAGTGTCATTTCAAGTTTAGTCCGCTGCAGGGTTATGCAGAAGTCTTAAAATCAAGGCAAGTATCAGTGAAACATAAAGGCATAAATCATCAACAGTAATTACCCTAGCAAGAACAACCATGCCAAACCAGTTTGTTTTCTCAAGACATAATGGATTGAACCAATCAGGGGTATCTAGCAAAATCATCTAGAAAATTGTAGGGCTATTTCAAAAAAAATTGTATAGGGGAAGAACTTAATGCTCCACTTGAATATACTGTTTATGCTCACTGATTTGGGTTCCTGTTCATTGAAACTGTGAGTTCACATCAAGAAGCACACCAAATAAAAATTCTTTCTTTAGGAAAAGAGTAAATAAATTACTCATTGATCGGGGTTACATGAAGATCTAGTATGTCTCTCTCTAGCAACCATGAACAAATCCTCCTTCAATCTGGTAAGAGCAGCAAGTTCATGCACCATCTTGTTCTTGTTCCTTTTAACATGATTGAACTAGACCGAAGCAAAAGAACTCATCACCTCTTTAATATCATGAATCAACGGGAAACTGACAGAGATTAACAACCTCATGTTGGAGTTCCTTTGATAGGAAAAGGCAATCAATCTCAGCAATCAATGCCCCCCATGTACATCGAAGCCAGGGTCATCAGCCCAGCAAGTAATGTTGTAGCCTCAGCAACCTCGACACAAGACCTCTACCATCTCTTGCAATCGCCCCGATGCAGCACTGGCCACTCGCGGCAATATACGACACGTCAGTGTTTTAGTTTAATCGCCCTTGTCACAGGAGATAACCATTGATTGGCCTCTAATACACCTGGTCCTGAACACCACAGATCGGTCCCTAAACCAATAGTTTGCCTGGGGATCCTTCCTGTCTGATCCCTGCTAGATTGACACTGGATAAGAAACATATACGAAATCAAAGTACTTGTGAGTTCACATCTGACATAAGTAGTATAGAAAATACTTTGGGCATTTCTAAGAGGAAGACTAACCGGGGTGGTAACAGCAAATCGGCAATCAAGCGTATCACATGCGGGCAGTAGGCAAGAGGCACCGAGATTTGGATGTGATTAGCGGGGGCGACCTGGAGGGCAGGGACAATGTATGGGGTATAGGGCGATCGATGATTCAACTTATCCAATCCATTCAGGGATAGTTGGAGAAGTCCATGGCGACCATCCTCCCTCGTTGACCAACCACAACTATGGCCAGTTCATGTTGTGCAGGTCGGATGCAGGGATGTGCCGCTACAACCGATATACGACAACTTTGATCGCCAGCGGTGATCGCGATCTGCTGCGCACCCAAAAGCAGCCCTTTGGGAAAGCCAAATGTCAGAGCTGCTAGAGCTAGAGGAGGGCACTGGTCCGTCTGCAATCAAGCAGGGCAGCGCATTCCCGTACCTTCTGCCCATCTTTCATGTGGTGGGGACAGGGAGATGAGGATAAAACCATGCGTCTCCAGTGACTCTTCGGAACTCCTCGGTTATTAGAAGGAAGATGAACCAATGCCTAGCAGTTAAAAATGGTGTGGCAATATTGATTGAAACTTAGCACTACACCTTTTTTGGGGCGAAACTCAACGATACATAGGGAAGAAGGTCCAGGTGAGAGAAGGTGGGCCTCATTGTTTCATCTTCCACCTAGAGTACGTGGCTACGTGCCATGCAACATAGTAGTAGAAATAGTTATAGGAAGATTATTTAGAGGAGGAAAATATTTTGTATGTGGACCTACTTGATGATGTGGATATGTTGCATGTCAAGAGAAATAGGTTAGTGGGGATGAACTATTTAGGAATTATAGATGACAATTGTGCTAATGATATGCAATGCTACAAGCTTGGGGATGATGAAAGTGCAACTAATCCCTGGGTGGTTTTGGTAATTCATAACAACATATAGCTCGTTGAGCTAATATCCATTCATGATAAATATTTTAGGATGTTCAGTGATTGACATGGCATGAAATAGAGACGTGGGACCTTCAAAATGCTAAGGACAATGGTTGGCAAAAGCTCAAGACTCTTCATTTATATTTTAATGATCCAAGATCACATTGAGTCCATAGGAAAGCCAATACTATTAAAAGGGGATGAGGTGTTGCTTAATGGTCTACTTGCTCAAGTGCTTAGTGATATTGCTCCAAAATCCTCATCAACTTTCTCTATCCAAATATGTCCAAACCCTAATTCCAAACTCGACCCGACCGTTACTTCTCATCCGGAGCCATCGAGTTCATGTTGACATAGATACTGTGCTAACAGTTCGGTCACACCGATATGGATCTCGGTCTCACCGAGATGGCCTTGCCAGTGCTCTGTGACTTGTTGCATTCTGTCACACCCAGGGTTTTGTAACATGTTATTTGAATTAATAAAGCATGAAAATTTGGACCAGCAAAACTTTCGCATTTTATTTGGCTTTTATTTGAATTGGATTTTGTCTGTGGTTTCAAGTGCTCATGAAAGCCATATTCTAGATCCACCTTCTATACTTCATCTCTTTGCTCCAAGCTTTTTCCCCAATGATCATGCCATGTGTATAGTACATTATAGAATTTTCTTACAAAAAAATTTGGCCAAAAAGTATTTTCTAAATTTAGTTTTCCAAAAAACCCTGAATTGAGGTTTGCACTACAAGTACTTGATTTGGGATATGAAAAATCTTTCAAAGAGTATGTTTGACTCCCATTAGGTATAGGACTCCCATAAACCACAAAAATATAATTTAAAAGTTATTTTGCTATTTTATTTAAAGGCTTTTTCTTTAGGCTAGAAATGGTCTTTAATAGGTTAAATTTTTTTAATGCTTTAAAAATATTTGTGAAAATTTAGGGAAACTTAGTGGACATATATTGTCCATATATAAGAGTTTCAACACATGGTCATGTTCAAAATATCGGTCAAACCCCTCAAAAACCCTTTCTGGATATTCCAAGCTTTTGAAATATTTACAGAGGAAATATTATCTAAAAATTCCAAGAAAATTCTAGCAAGTCACACATGCCTAATGTGATGATCTTGCAAAGTTTCATCCCAATCCAAATAGTTTTGGTTCACAAAAGTGCCCCAAAACCCTCTCTGTCCAGATCCAAGTTTGAACAACTTTACATTGCCAACTTTTTCCAATTGACCTCAAACTTTGTGGACAAGCTCAAATACCCTAATGATGACAATACACCAAGTGGTGCATAAAGGGGAATAGTTTTGCATGACTAGATCTTGGAAAACTCATTTCTATTGATTTCTAGGGTTTACAAAAGTTGCATTGGCAACTTTACCCAAATGGACTCAAACTTGGTGAAACACCATAATTATATGTGCCATTTCATCATATTAAGTCTCTTGCCTAATGGAATTCTTTTTCTTGCCCAAACCAGCAATCAAACACCTTTTGACATTTTTCTAAAATCACCACTTTGACCTCTTCCAGTATTCTCCATGAGTTCAACTTTTTACCACAACCCCTCCTAGTCCTCTTCTATCTCCAGTAATTCTCCCCTGACCTCTGCTCAATGATTGAGGGGGTAAAACACCCCATTACCTCCCTGGTCAGCAACTTTCTCTCTCTTTCTTACCTCCCTCCTCACTCCAGTGGCCATCCATGGCATCCAAAGCTTCCCCCACATTCTTTACTCCCCCTAGAGCTACCAGACACATTTGGCCGCGCCCACTTTGCCAAAAAATGCCCATGCCGGCCATACACGCGCTCTGGAGCGCGCTAGTGCACTCCCGCACTGTAGCCACCCCCTGCCAACCGCCTCCAACCACCTCGGGCCTCCCCAGCGCACCGGCGGTGCGCCTCGACATCCGCAGCACGACAGCTGGTCGACCCCCTCCTCCTTCTCCCTCCTCCTACCCCTGCTCGCACGCGCATCGGCCACTCGAGAGCCCCAATGGGCACGCTCACACGCGCGACGCCCTGGCACTTCCCTGCTCTCTCTCTCTTCCTTCCCGTGGTCGTATACCTCCTCCACAAACACCCCGGACACGCCCAAGTGAGCCCCCGTGACCCACAGCGACGGCAACAGTCTTGCCGGCACACTGTTCCACGGTGAGCCATGAGCAAGCTATTTATAGGCCTCCCCGTGCCATTCTCCCCTCACCGCTCGCTCTCTGCACCACCCAATTGTTGGGGAACATAGTAATTTCAAAAAATTTCCTACGCACACGCAAGATCATGGTGATGGCATAGCAACAAGAGGGGAGAGTGTTCATCCACGTACCCTCGTAGACCGTAAGCGGAAGCGTTAGCACAACACGGTTGATGTAGTCGTACGTCTTCACGATCCGACCGATCCAAGCACCGAGCGTCACGGAGCCTCGAGTTCAGCACACGTTCAGCTCGATGGCGATCTCCGGCCTCCGATCCAGCAAAGCTCCGGAGATGAGTTCCGTCGAGACGACGGCGTGGTGGCGATGATGATGTTCTACGGTAGCGAGGCTTCGCCTAAACTCATGACGATATGACCGAGGTGGAATATGGTGGAGGGGGCACCGACACGGCTAAGGAACGATCCGTAGATCAACTTGTGTGTCATGGGGTGCCCCTGCCCGTATATAAAGGAGCAAGGGAGGAGGGCGGCCAGGAGGAGGAGGCGCCAAGGGGCAATCCTACTCAAGTAGGATTCCCCCTCTTTCAAGTCCTACTAGGAGAAGGGAAGGAAGAGGAGGAGAAGGAGAAGGAAGGAGAGGAGGAGAAGAAGGAAAGGGGGGCCGACCCCCTAGTCCAATTCGGTTTGGGCTAGGGGGCCTGCCCTACCTCCTCTCTTCCACCACTTGGCCCATGAGGCCCAATGCTTCTTTCTCGTATTTCCGTAACTCCCCGGTACCCCCCGAAAATACCGAATCACTCGGAACCTTTCCGAACTCGAATATAGTCGTCCAATATATCGATCTTTACGTCTCGACCATTTGAGACTCCTCGTCATGTCCCGATCTCATCCGGGACTCAGAACTCCTTCGGTACATCAAAACTCATAAACTCATAATATAAGCATCGCCGAAACCTTAAGCGTGCGGACCCTACGGGTTCGAGAACTATGTAGACATGACCTAGAACTATTCTCGGTCAATAACCAATAGCGGAACCTGGATGCCCATATTGGCTCCTACATATTCTCGAAGATCTTTATCGGTCAAACCGCATAACAACATCGTTGTTCCTTTGTCATCGGTATGTTACTTGCGAGATTCGATCGTGCGTATCAATACCTAGTTCAATCTCGTTACGGCAAGTCTCTTTACTCGTTCGTAATGCATCATCCGTAACCAACTCATTGGTTACATTGCTTGCAAGGCTTATAGTGATGTGCATTACCGAGAGGGCCAGAGATACCTCTCCGACAATCGGAGTGACAAAACCTAATCTCGAAATCGCCAACTCAACATGTACCTTCGGAGACACCTGTAGTACTCCTTTATAATCACCCGATTCGTTGTGGCGTTTGGTAGTACCAAAGTGTTCCTCCGGTAAGCAGGAGTTGCATAATCTCATAGTTACGAGGAACATGTATAAGTCATGAAGAAAGCAATAGCAACATACTAAACGATCAAGTGCTAGGCTAACGGAATGGATCAAGTCAATCACATTATTCTCCTAATGATGTGATCCCATTAATCAAATGACAACTCTTTTGTCCATGGCTAGGAAACATAACCATCTTTGATAAACGAGCTAGTCAAGTAGAGGCATACTAGTGACACTATGTTTGTCTATGTATTCACACATGCATTATGTTTCCGGTTAATACAATTCTAGCATGAATAATAAACATTTATCATGAAATAAGGAAATAAATAATAACTTTATTATTGCCTCTAGGGCATATTTCCTTCAGTCTCCCACTTACACTAGAGTCAATAATCTAGTTCACATCGCCATGTGATTTAACACCAATATTCATATCTGTATATGATTAACACCCATAGTTCACATCGTCATGTGACCAACACCCAAAAGATTTACTAGAGTCAATAATCTAGTTCACATCGCTATGTGATTAACACCCAAAGAGTACTAAGGTGTGATCATGTTTTGCTCGTGAGAGAAGCTTAGTCAACGAGTCTGTCACATTGAGAGCCGTATGTATTTTGCAAATATTCTATGTCTACAATGCTTTGCACAGAGCTACTCTAGCTAATTGCTCCCACTTTCAATATGTATCCAGATTGAGACTTAGAGTCATCTGGATCGGTGTAAAAGCTTGTATCGTTGTAACTTTTACAATGAGTTCTTTTATCACTTCCATTATCGAGAAATATTTCCTTAGTTCTCACTAAGGGTATTCTTGACCATTGTCGATGATCTACTCTTAGATCAAAATTGTATTCCTTTGTCAAACTCGAGCAAGGTATACAATAGGTGCAGTTTCTGACATAGCATACTTTATAGAACCTATGGTGAGGCATAGGGAATGACTTTTCATTCTCTTTCTATTTTACGCCATGGTCGGGTCTTGAGTCTTACTCAACTCCACACCTTTGCATCACAGGCAAGAACTCCTTCTTTGACTGTTCCATTTTGAACTATTCAAAAATTTATCAAGGAATGTACTCATTGAGAAATCTTATCAAGCGTCTTGATCTATCTATATAGATCTTGATGCTCAATGTGTAAGCAGCTTCACCGAGGTCTTGCTTTGAAAGAACTCCTTTCAAACACTCCTTTATGCTTTGTAGAATAATTCTACATTATTTCCGATCAACTATATGTCATTCACATATACTTATCAGAAATGATGTAGTGCTCCCACTCACTTTCTTGTAAATACATGCCTTTCCAAAAGTCTGTATAAAACCATATGCTTTGATCAACTCATCAAAGTGTATATTCCAACTCTGAGATGCTTGCACCAGTCCATTGATGGATCCTTTGGAGCTTGCACATTTTGTTAGCACCTTTAGGATTGACAAAACCTTCGGTTGTATCATATACAACTCTTTTTAAGAAAACCATTAAGGAATGCAGTTTTGACATCCATTTGCGATTTCATAAAATGTGGCAATTGCTAACATGATTCGGACAGACTTAAGCATCGCTACAGTTGAGAAAATCTCATTGTAGTCAACACCTTGAACTTGTCAAAAACCTTTTTGCGACAAGTCGAGCTTTGTAGATAGTAACAATACTATCAACGTCCGTCTTCCTCTTGAAGATCCATTTATTTTCTATGGTTTGCCGATCATCGGGCAAGTCCACCAAAGTCCACACTTTGTTCTCATACATGGATCCTATCTCAGATTTCACGGCCTCCAGCCATTTCGCGGAATCTGGGCTCATCATCGCTTCCTCATAGTTCGTAGGTTTATCATGGTCTAGTAACATGACTTTCAGAACAGGATTACCATACCACTCTGGTGTGGACCGTACTCTGGAAGACCTACGAGGTTCTGTAGTAACTTGATCTGAAGTTTCATGATCATCATCATTAGCTTCCTCACTAATTGGTGTATGAATCACTGGAACCGATTTCAGTGATGAACTATTTTCCAATTCGGGAGAAGGTACAATTACCTTATCAAGCTCTACTTTCCTCCCACTCACTTCTTTCGAGAGAAACTCCTTCTCTAGAAAGGATCCATTCTTAGCAACAAATGTTTTGCCTTGGATCTGTGATAGAAGGTGTACCCATGATTTCCTTTGGGTATTCTATGAAGACACACTTCTCGATTTGGGTTTGAGCTTATCGGGTTGAAAGCCTTTTTCATATAAGCATCACAACTCCAAACTTTAAGAAAGCGACGACTTAGGTTTCTTGCTAAACCATAGTTCATACGGTGTCGTCTCAGCAGTTTAGATGGTGCCCTTTTAGCGTGAATGCAGTTGTCTCTAATGCATAACCCCAAAACAATAGTGGTAAATCAGTAAGAGACATCATAGATCGCACCATATCCAATAAAGTCTGATTCTGACGTTCGGACACACCATAATGTTGTGGTGTTCGGTGGTGTGAGTGTGAAACTATTCCACATTGTTTTAATTGAAGACCAAACTCGTAACTTAAATATTCGTCTCTGCGATCGGATCGTAGAAACTTTATTTTCTTGTTACGATGATTTTTCCACTTCACTCTAAAATTCTTTGAACCTTTCAACTATTTCAGACTTATGTTTCATCAAGTAGATATACCCATATCTGCTCAAAACAACTTGTGAAGGTCAGAAAATAACGATACTTGCCACGAGCATCAACAGTCATTGGATCGCATACATCGGTATGTATTATTTCCAATAAGTCAGTAGCTTGTTCCATTGTTCCGGAGAACGGAGTTTTAGTCATCTTGCCCAAAAGGCACGGTTCGCAAGCATCAAATGATTCATAACCAAGTGATTACGAAAATCCATCTTTATGGAGTTTCTTCATCGCTTTACCGATATGACCCAAAGCTGCGATTGCCACAAATAAGTTGCACTATCATTATTAACTTTGCATCTTTTGGCATCAATATTATGAATATGTGTATCACTACGATCGAGATCCAACAAACTATGTTCATTGGGTGTATGACCATCGAAGGTCTTATTCATATAAGCAGAACAACAATTATTTTCTGACTTTAAATGAATAACCGTATTGCAATAAACATGATCAAATCATATTCATGCTCAACGCAAACGCCAAATAACATTTATTTAGGTTTAACACTAATACCGAAAGTATAGGGAGTGTGCGATGATGATCATATTAATCTTGGAACTACTTCCAACACTCATCGTCACTTCCCCTTCAACTAGTCTCTGTTTATTCTGTAACTCATGTTTCGAGTTACTAATCTTAGCAACTCAACAAGTATCAAATACTCAGGGGCTACTATAAACACTAGTAAGGCACACATCAATAACATGTATATCAAATATACCCTTGTTCACTTTGCCATCCTTCTTATCCACCAAATATTCAGGGCATTTCCGCTTCCAGTGACCATTTTCTTTGCGATTGTAAGCACTTTCGGTTTCAGGCTTTGGTCAGCTTTGGTCTTCTTCACGGGAGTGACAACTTGTTTGCCATTCTACTTGAAGTTTCCCTTTCTTTCCCTTTGCCCTTTTCTTGAAACTAGTGGTCTTGTCAATCATCAACACTTGATGCTCTTTCTTGATTTCTACCTTCGTTGATTTCAACATCACGAAGAGCTTGGGAATCGTTTTCTTCATCCCTTGCATTATAGTTCATCACGAAGTTCCACTAACTTGGTGATGGTGACTAGAGAACTCTGCCAATCACTATCTTATCTGGAAGATTAACTCCCACTTGATTCAAGCGATTGTAGTACTCAGACAATCTAAGCACTTGCTCACTAGTTGAGCGATTCTCCTCCATCTTTTAGCTGTAGAACTTGTTGAAGACTTCATAACTCTCAACTCGGGTATTTGCTTGAAATATTAACTTCAACTCCTGGAACATCTCATATGGTCCATGACGTTCAAAACATCTTTGAAGTCCCGATTCTAAGCCGTTTAAGCATGGTGCACTAAACTATCAAGTAGTCATCATATTGAGCTAGCCAAACGCGTTCTAGCGTCGCATATGCTCTGCAATAGGTCCGTCACCTAGCGGTGTATCAAGGACATAATTTTTCTGTGCAGCAATGAGGATAAACCTCAGATCACGGATCCAATCCGCATCATTGCTACTAACATTTTTCAACACAATTTTCTCTAGGAACATATCAAAATAAACATATGAAAGCAACAACGCAAGATATTGATCTTACAACATAATTTGTTAAATACTACCAGGACTAAGTTCATGATAAATTAAAGTTCAATTAATCATATTACTTAAGAACTCCCACTTAGACTGACATCTCTCTAGTCATCTAAGTGATCACGTGATCCAAATCAACTAAACCATGTCCGATCATCACGTGAGATGGAGTAGTTTTCAATGGTGAACATCACTATGTTGATCATATCTACTATATGATTCACACTCGACCTTTCGGTCTCCGTGTTCCGAGGCCGTATCTGTATATGCTAGGCTCGTCAAGTTTAACCTGAGTATTCTGCGTGTGCAAAACTGGCTTGCACCCGTTGTAGATGGACGTAGAGCTTATCACACCCGATCATCATGTGGTGTCTGGGCACGACAAACTTTGGCAATGGTGCATACTCAGGGACAACAATTACAGGAACATGTATAAGTCATGAAGAAAGAAATAGCAACATACTAAACGATCAAGTGCTAGGCTAACGGAATGGGTCAAGTCAATCACATCATTCTCCTAATGATGTGATCCCATTAATCAAATGACAACTCTTTTGTCCATGGCTAGGAAACATAACCATCTTTGATAAATGAGCCAGTCAAGTAGAGGCATACTAGTGACACTATGTTTGTCTATGTATTCACACATGTATTATGTTTCCGGTTAATACAATTCTAGCATGAATAATAAACATTTATTATGAAATAAGAAATAAATAATAACTTTATTATTGCCTCTAGGGCATATTTCCTTCACCAAGATGGAAATATGCCTAGATAGACATGTGTTAAATTTGATTAATGGGATCATAAATCATTAGGAGAATGATGTGATTGACATGACCCATCCTGTTAGCATGCACTTGATCGCTTAGTATTCTGCTATTGCTTTCTTCATGACTTATACATGTTCCTATAACTATGAGAATTATGCAACTCCGTTTACGAAGGAACACTTTGGGTACTACCAAAGCGTCACAACGTAACTGGGTGATTATAAAGGAGTACTACAGGTGTATCCAAAAGTAAATGTTGAGTTGGCATATTTCGAGATTAAGTTTTGTCACTCCGATTGTCGGAGAGGTATCTCTGGGCCCTCTCGGTAATACTCATCACTTAAGCCTTGCAAGCATTATAACTAATGAGTTAGTTATGAGATGACATATTACAGAACGAGTAAAGAGACTTGCCGGTAACGAGATTGAACTAGGTATTGGATACCGACGATCAAATCTCGGGCAAGTAACATACCGATGACAAAGGGAACAACGTATGTTGTTATGCGGTTTGACCGATAAAGATCTTCGTAGAATATGTAGGAACCAATATGGGCATCAGGTCCGCTATTGGTTATTGACCGAGAATGGTTTTAGGTCATGTCTACATAGTTCTCGAACCCGTAGAAGTCCATGCGCTTAACGTTTGATGGCAGTTTTATTATGAGTTTATAAGTTTTGATGTACGAAGTTTGTTTGGAGTCCGGATGTGATCACGAACATGACGAGGAGTCTTGGAATAGTCGAGACATAAAGATTGATATATTGGAAGCCTATGTTTGGACATCGGAATGGTTCGGGTGAAATCGGCATTTCTGAGATGTCGGAGGTTACGGAACCCCGGGGATTAATGGGCCTACATGGGCCAAGAGGAGAAGAGGGAAGGAGCGAGGAGGGGCCGCGCCTCCCCTCCTAGTCCGAATAGGACAAGGGAAGGGGGGCGGCGCCCCCCCTTTCCTTCCCCTCTTCCTCCTCTTTCCCCCCTTCTCCTAATCCTACTAGGAAAGAGGGAGTCCTAGCGCGCCCTCTAGGCCGGCCGCATCCTCCCCCTGGCTCCTTTATATACGGGGGCGGGGGCACCCCAAAGACACACAAGTTGATCTACGGATCGTTCCTTAGCCGTGTGCGGTGCCCCCTTCCACCATATTCCACCTCGGTCATATCGTCGCGGAGTTTAGGCGAAGCCTGCGCGATAGAACATCATCATCATCACTGCGCCATCGTCTTGTGGAACTCATCTCCGGGCCTTTCTTTGGATCGGAGGGCGGAGATCGTCATCGAGCTAAACATGTGCTGAACTTCGGAGGCCCGTGCGTTCGGTGCTTGGATCGGTCGGATCATGAAGGCGTCGACTACATCAACGCGTTGTGCTAGCGCTTCGCTTCACGGTCTCGACGGTACATGGGCGAACACTCTCCCTCTCATTGCTATAATATCACCATGATCTTGCGTGTGCATAGGAAATTTTTGAGATTACTCGTTCCCCAGCAGTGGTATCCGAGCCTAGGTTTTATCGTTGATGTTATATGCACGAGTAGAACACAAGTGAGTTGTGGGCGATACAAGTCATCTTGCTTACCGGCATGTCATACTTTGGTTGGCGGTATTGTGAGATGAAGCGGCCGGACCGACATTACGCCAGACGCTTACGCGAGACTGGTTTCACCGTTCACGAGCACTCGTGCTTAAAGGTGGTGGCGGGTGTCTGTCTCTCTCACTTTAGCTGAATCGAGTGTGGCTCGCTTTGGTCCTTGCGAAGGTTAAAACAACACCAACTTGCGAGCTATCGTTGTGGTTTTTGATCGTAGGTAAACGGTTCTTGCTAAGCCCGTAGCAGCCACGTAAAATTTGCAACAACAAAGTAGAGGGCGTCTAACTTGTTTTTGCGGGGCATGTTGTGATGTGATATGGTCAAAGCGTGATGCTATATTGTATGAGATGATCATGTTTTGTAACGAAGTTATCGACAATGGCGAGGAGCCATATGGTTGTCGCTTTATTGTATGAAATGCAAGCATACTGTAATTGCTTTACTTTATCACTAAGCGGTAGCGATAGTCGTAGAAGCAATTTATGGCGTAAACAACAACGATGCTACGATGGAGATCAAGGTGTCGCGCGCGGTGGCGATGGTGATCACGGCGGTGCCGGAGATGGAATCACAAGCACAAGATGATGATGACCATATCATATCACTTATATTGATTGCATGTGATGTTTATCCTTTATGCATCTTATCTTGCTTTGATTGGCGGTAGCATTTTAAGATGATCTATCACTAATTATCAAGAAGTGTTCTCCACGAGTATGCACCGTTGCGAAAGTTCTTCGTCTTTGAGACACCGCGTGATGATCGGGTGTGATAGGCTCTACGTTCAAATACAGCGGGTGCAAAACAGTTGCACAGCGTAATACTCGAGTTATACTTGGCGAGCCTAGCATATCTGAGATATGGCCTCGGAACACGGAGATCGAAGGTCGGCGTGAATCATATAGTAGATATGATCAACATAGATATGTTCACCATTGAAACTACTCTATCTCACGTGATGATCGGACATGATTTAGTTGATTTGGATCACGTGATCACTTAGATGACTAGAGAGATGTCTGTCTAAGTGGGAGTTCTTAAGTAATATGATTAATTGAACTTAAATTTATCATGAACTTTGTACTGATAGTATTTTGCTTGTCTATGTTTGTTTGTAGATAGATGGCTTGTCTTTGTTGTTAGTTGAATTTTAATCGTTCCTTGAGAAAGCAAAGTTGAAAGATGATGGTAGCAATTACGGATTGGGTCCGTAACACGAGATTATCCTCATTGCTGCCTGAGAAAAGTTCGTCTGGAAGCACCGCTGGGTGCCGAACTGCTTCTTGATACTGGCGGCGGCGTTAGAGCGTCTGGCGAGCAAAGCTCATGACTACTCTATAGTTCGGTGTGGCATGCTACGGCTTAGAACCGGGCCTTCAAAGATGTTTTGAGCGTCATGGAGCATATGAGATGTTCGAGGAGTTGAAGTTAATATTTCAAGCAAATGCCGGATTGAGAGATATGAAGTCTCCAATAAGTTCTATAGCTGCAAGATGGAGGAGAATAGTTACGTCGGTGAACACATACTCAAAATGTGCAGGTATAATAATCACTTGATTCAAGCTGGGAGTTAATCTTCTTGATGATAGTGTCATTGACAAAATTCTCCAATCACGCCACCAAGCTACAAGAGCTTCGTGATGAACTATAATATGCAAGGGATGAACAAGACTATTCTCGAGCTCTTGGCGATGCTAAAAGCAGCGGAGGTAGAAATCAGAAGGAGCATCAAGTGTTGATGGTCGACAAGACCACTAGTTTCAAGAAGAGCGGCAAAGGGAAGAAGAGGGAACTTCAAAAGAACAGCAAGCAAGTTCTTTGCTCAAGAGAAGAAACCCAAGTGCGGGCGTAAGCTGGCGAGAGTGCTTCTCTGCAAGCGGATGGACCTTTGGAGCGGAACTGCCCCAAATATTTGGCGGATAAGAAGGATGGCAAAGTGAACAAAGGTATATGTGATATACATGTTATTGATGTGTACCTTACTAATGCTCGCGATAGCTTTGGGTATTTGATCTTGGTTCTATTGCTAATATTTGCAACTCAAAGCAGGGACTACGGATTAAGTGAAGATTAGCTAAGGGCGAGGTGACGATCTTGGCGTGGGAAATGGTTCCAAAGTCGATGAGATTGCGATTGGCATGCTACCTCTACATCTACCATCGGGATTAGTTTTAGACCTAAATAATTGTTATTTGGTGCGGCGTTGAGCATGAACATTATATCTGGATCTTGTTTGATGTGAGGCGATTATTCATTTAAATCGAGAATAATGGTTGTTCTATTTATATGAGTAATATCTTTTATGGTCATGCACCCTTGAAGAGTGGTCTATTTTATTGAATCTCGATAGTAGTGATACACATATTCATAGTGTTGAAAACAAAAGATCGAGTTGATAATGATAGTGCAACTTATTTGTGCCTTTGCCGTTTAGGTCATATCGATTGTAAAGCGCATGAAGAAACTCCATCTTGATGGACTTTTGGAATCACTTGATTATGAATCACTTGGTACTTGCGAACCGTGCCTTATGGGCAAGATGACTAAAGCGCCATTCTCGGTACTATGGAGAGAGCAACAGATTTGTTGGAAATCATACATACAGATGTATGTGGTCCAATGAATGTTGAGGCTCGTGGCGGATATCGTTATTTTCGACCTTCACAGATGATTTAAGTAGATATGGGTATAGCTACTTAATGAAACACAAATCGAAACATTTGAAAAGTTCAAAGAATTTCAGAGTGAAGTGGAAAATCATCGTAACAAGAAAATAAAGTTTCTGATGCGATCGTGGAGGAGAATATTTGAGTTCTGAGTTTGGTCTACACTTGAAACAATGCGGGATAGTCTCACAACTCCGCCACAGGAACACCATAATGAAATGGTGTGTCGAGCGTCATGTCGTACTTTACTTGATATGGTGCGATCTATGATGTCTCTTCTTGATTTACCGCTATCGTTTTGGGGTTATGCTTTAGAGGCGGCCGCATTCACGTTAAATAGGGCACCATCAAAATCCGTTGAGGCGGCGCCTTATGAGCGTGGTTTGGCAAGAAACCAAAGTTGCCGTTTCTTAAAGTTTGGGGCTGCGATGCTTATGTGAAGAAACTTCAACGGATAAGCTCAAACCCAAATCGAATGTGTCTTCATAGGATACCCAAAGGAGACTATTGGGTACACCTTCTATCACAAATCGAGGCAAGATTTTCGTTGCTAAATTCGGATCCTTTCTAGAAGGAGTTTCTCTCGAAAGAAGTGAGTGGGAGGAAAGTAGAACTTGATGAGATAAGCGTATCTACTCCCTTATTGGAAAGTGGTTCATCACAAGAACCGGTTCTGTGACAACTACACCAATCGGTGAGGAAGCTAATGATATTGATCATGAAACTTGAGAAAAAGTTTCTCTGAACCTCGTGGGTCTACGAGTAAGATCCGCACAGTGGTATGGTAATCCTATTACGGAAGTCATGTTACTTGACCATGATGAACCTACGAACTATGAGAAGCGATGATGAGCCAGATTCATAAAATGGCTAGAGGCCATGAAATCTAAGGCGGGATCCATGTATGAAAACAAAGTATGGACTTTGGTTGACTTGCCGATGATCGGCAAGCTATTGAGAATAAATGGATCTTTAAGAAGAAGATGACGTGATGGTAATGTAGCTGTCTATAAAGCTCGACTTTTGCGAAAGGTTTTGACAAGTTCAAGGGTTGACTACGATCGGACTTTCTCACCCGTGGCGATGCTTAAGTCTGTCGAATCATGTTAGCTATTGCTGCATTTCATGATTATGAAATTTGGCAAATGGATGTCAAGACGCATTCTTGAATGGATTTCTAGAAGAAGAGTTGTATATGATGCAGCGGAAGGTTTTGTTGATCAAAAGGTGCTAACAAAGTGTGCAAGCTCGGCGTTCCATTTATGGACTGGTGCAAGCATCTCGGAGTTGGAATAAACACTTTGATAGTGTGACCAAAGCATATGGTTTTTCTGAGACTTTTGGAGAAGCTTTGTATTTACAAGAAAGTGAGTGGGAGCTCTGTAGCATTTCTAGTTTTATATGTAGATGACATATTGTTAATTGGAAATGATATAGAATTTCTGGATAGCATAAAGGGATACTTGAATAAAAGTTTTTCAATGAAAGACCTTGGTGAAGCTGCTTATATATTGGGCATCAAGATCTATAGAGATAGATCAAGGCGCTTAATAGGACTTTCACAAAGCACATACCTTGACAAAATTTTGAAAAAGTTCAAAATGGATCGAGCAAAGAAAGGATTCTTGCACGTGCTACAAGGTGTGAAGTTGAGTCAAACTCAATGCCGACCACAGCAGAAGATAGAGAGAAAATGAAAGATGTTCCTATGCTTGACCATAGGCTCTATCATGTATGCAATCTTTGTACCGGACTGGCGTATGCTTAGCAATAAGCTTAGCGGGAAGGTACCAAAGTAATCGAGTGGATCAGCTGGGCGGTGGTCAAGAACATCTGAAATACGAAAAGGACTAAGGATATGTTTCTCGTATATGGAGGTGACAAAGAGCTAGTCGTAGAGGTTACGTCGATGCAAGCTTTGACAGCGATCCGGACGATTCTAAATCGCAAACCGGATCGTGTTTATATTAAGCGGTGGAGCTGTAAGTTGGTGCGTTCTAAACAAAGCGTCGTGGCGGGATCTACATTTGAGCGGAGTACATAGCTGTACGAAGCGGCGAATGAAGAGTGCGGATAAAGGAGTTCATTTCGATCTAGGTGTCATACCTAGTGCATCGGGACCAATGAAGATCTTCGTGACAATCTTGGTGCAATTGCCTTGGCAAAGGAACCCAGATTTCACAAGAGGACCAAGCACATCAAGAGGCGCTTCAATTCCATTGGGACCAAGTCCAAGTGGGAGACATAGAGATTTGCAAGATACATACGGATCTGAATGTTGCGAGATCCGTTGACTAAACCTCTCTCACGAGCAAAGCATGATCAGCACCAAGACTCCATGGGTGTTAGAATCATTACTATGTAATTTAGATTATTGACTCTAGTGCAAGTGGGAGACTGAAGGAAATATGCCCTAGAGGCAATAATAAAGTTATTATTTATTTCCTCATATCATGATAAATGTTTATTATTCATGCTAGAATTGTATTAAGGAAACATGATACATGTGTGAATACATAGACAAACATATAGTCACTAGTATGCCTCTACTTGACTAGCTCGTTAATCAAAGATGGTTGTGTTTCGACCATAGACATGTGTTGTCATTTGATTAATGGGATCACATCATTAGGAGAATGATGTGATTGACATGACCCATCCGTTAGCTTAGCACTTGATCGTTTAGTATTACGCTATTGCTTTCTTCATGACTTATACATGTTCTGTAACTATGAGAATTATGCAACTCCGTTCTTGGAGGAACACTTTGGGTACTACCAAATGTCTAGCATAATGGGTGATTATAAAGGAGTACTACAGGTGTATCCAAAAGTAAATGTTGAGTTGGCATATTTGAGATTAGGTTTTGTCACTCCGATTGTGGGAGAGGTGTCTCTGGGCCCTCTCGGTAATACTCATCACTTAAGCCTTGCAAGCATTATAACTAATGAGTTAGTTATGAGATGACATATTACGAGCGAGTAAAGAGACTTGCCGTGCGAGATTGAACTAGGTATTGGATACCGGCGATCAAATCTCGGGCAAGTAACATACCGATGACAAAGGAACAACGTATGTTGTTATGCGGTTTGACCGATAAAGATCTTCGTAGAATATGTAGGAACCAATATGGGCATCGAGGTCCGCTATTGGTTATTGACGAGAATGGTTTTAGGTCATGTCTACATAGTTCTCGAACCCGTAGAATCCTTGCAACAACGTTTGATGGCGGTTTTATTATGAGTTTATAAGTTTTGATGTCTTGAAGTTTGTTTGGAGTCCGGATGTGATCACGGACATGACGAGGAGTCTCGGAATGGTCGAGACATAAAGATTGATATATTGGAAGCCTATGTTTGGACATCGGAATGGTTAGGGTGAAATCGGCATTTCTGGAGATGCAGGGAGGTTCTGGAACCCGGGGGTTAATGGGCCTACATGGGCCAAGAGGAGAAGAGGAAGGAGCGAGGAGGGGGCGCGCCTCCCCTCCTAGTCCGAATAGGACAAGGGAAGAGGCGGCGCCCCCTTTCCTTCCCTCTTCCTCCTCTTTCCCCTTCTCCTAATCCTACTAGGAAGAGAGTCCTACTCGGTGGGAGTAGGACTCCCCCTTGGCGCGCCCTCTGGGCGGCCGCCTCCTCCCCTGGCTCCTTTATATATGGGGCGGGGGCACCCAAAGACACACAAATTGATCTACGATCGTTCCTTAGCCGTGTGCGGTGCCCCCTTCCACCATATTCCACCTCGGTCGCGGAGTTTAGGCGAAGCCTGCGCCGATAGAACATCACCATCGTGACCACGCCGTCGTCTTGTGGAACTCATCTCGGAGCCTTTCTGGATCGGAGGGCGGAGATCGTCATCGAGCTGAGCGTGTCTTTGAACTCGGAGGCCCGTCGTTCGGTGTTTGGATCGGTCGGATCGTGAAGGCGTCTGCGTACATGTGCTACGCGCTTCGCTTACGGTCTCACAGTGCGTGGACGAACACTCTCCCCTCTCGTTGCTATATCATCACCATGATCTTGCGTGTGCGTAGGAACTTTTTGAAATTACTATGTTCCCCAACACAATCCACCCCAGTTCATCTGCAGAGGGGCCCGAGCTCGAGCTCGAGCTCGAGCTCCGCCGCTTCGGCTCGCTGGAGTTCGCGAGGTACAGACCTCCTCCGCCACTCCTTTGCCTCGATCTGGAACCACCACAGTCCACTGACCATTTCCCCACTCTTTCCCGCTTCGTTTGCAGCCAGAAACGGCCGAAGCCATCGACGCCTGAAGCTCCTCCGCCGCGTGACCTTGTCATCGGCAAACCAGGCCACTTCAGCGACCGCGACCACCACCACTCAAATGGTGACTCGACACTAAGCCCAGCCGTGCCCTCGCCTAACCTCGCTGTGCCCTGTAGCATCGCCGGTGAGCTCGACAGCCCTCTGGTTGCGAGGTTAGAGATGACAGGCGGGCCCCGCCTGTCATCCTGACCTCTCCCTCGCCCCCCTCTCTCTCACTAACGCCAGGCCCTCCCGTCAGGTTTAAACCTGGCCCAGTCGCACAGCACCCCTTCTCTTTTTCTTTTTTCGTCAAACTTTCAAAAATTCCATAGGATTAAATAAGTTTCCAAATGCCATAATTCCAACTCCTATATTCTTATAAAAATCCCACTTATTTAATGATGTAACTGTCATACGTATCCATCGAACTTTTCTGCATTGTTCAAATTTAAATTCAAATTTGGGCATTTAAATCCTTCTTTGAAAATCCTTTACTCTGTCCCTTTAGCCCCATATCCAAAACTAAGAATTTCCCCTTCTTAGTTTTCATCCTAGTATTTAACAAAAATAAGTTGACATTTTTCTGTGCACTTTAGTTTCTCTGTTTTACTATTGCCTTATTTTTCTGTTGTTTCATTTGCAACGGATAGATCCCGTATTTGAGGAAGTAGTTGGAGAAGAAGAAGGAGGAGGACTTGAAGACCAAGCCAACCAAGGCAAGCAGCCCTTTGACCATGATACACCTCTCTTGTTCATTGATAAATTATTTCCGTATGCATGATGATGTTATTGATTATGAGATTGATATGATCGTGATGCATGCTCGTTGGTACTTGAATGTTCATATCTCTACCATGTGCTAGAGATGCAATGAAAAACACATGACATTGACGCACAATGTTGCATGTGTGCCATGATCCCCTCGAGGTTGCATTCTTTCGAAAACCTCACCAGGTGCCCCTAATGCCCATGGGTGATGAACTAGGTCACCACTTGAGGAAGAAGTTGTGTACCAGAGAAGCTTTTTTGTGTGTAAAATGATGGATTAGATTTAAGGTATAATTACCGTCCCAACCAAACATGTGCAACCACTCTACCCCTTATGGGACGGGGCATTGTTAATTACCTAGTCCGATACTAGCATGGTGCCCACATTACTAGTGACAGGGGTGACATGAGGCCACTCTCGGGACAGGTTCGTGCTTGGATGGGCGGCCATGACTGTTTTCACAGGGCACCAGACACACCGTTGGTCCCTTCGTGTATGCGTGATAATGAAAAGGGTAGCATCCCAAAATCTTATGATTATACACGAGGGCCGTGTACCAACGAGTGGACCCTATGTTATTGTTGCCTAGGGAAAGATAGTGATCGGGTGCTTCCCCCGAGTACTTGAGGTACTGCGGGATCGTGGATGACATGAAAGCTTCCCGATTCTTGTGGGTAAAGTGCACAACCTCTGCAGAGTGTCAAACTATTCGAATAGCCATGTCCGCAGTCAAGGACAGTTGGGTGGTGCTACTTAAACTATGTCCAGAACTTTACAAACTTCGTATATGTAAGATGCATGGGTCAAGTAAAGACTTGACGTGTTGATTAAGGTAGAGTTGTTCTAAACTCTATTTATGTTGATATTTGTAACTTTGTTCACATAGTTGCGAGTCCGATGATGCATGTTTCACAAGTTGAAAGGACATGTCGTTAAATTTCCAACTAGCTTGATGCTAGGTTGCCTACTTGTTGTTACATCATGCATTGTTACCTTGATCCAAAAACATGGGTTGCTTGTGAGTACATTCAAAGTACTCATTGGCTTGCCACTAGTTATTTAATTGGCCAGGCATGGAAGAGCAGGAGTTCGACGAAGAGTTCTTTGGTGACGAACATGCGAACTAGGACGCTTCCTAGTCAGAATGCCTATAGGGTTAATGCAGATGGCATGGGTTCTACTTATCGACGAAGATTTCCGCTGCTTGTGTTTCATTTGATGTTCAGCCCTTGAAGCTTTATCTATGTAAGACTTGACCATAATGGTCTTAATTTGTGTAAGACGGTATGTATGGATGTAAGACTCTTGTTATTCAGCTTCTGTGTGTTTAGTGAGCATTGATCTCTGGGATCACTGTACATGTGCATTCGGTGATCATGACTTATGAGTCGGGGTCCCCACACATTCTCTTCGGTCTCACCGAGATGTTGCAATCAGTCCCACTGAGTTGGCTTGACTAATGCTCTATTGCTTATTGCTACACTTTGGTCCCACCGAATTGATGCAATCGGCGCCACCGAGTTGAAGTTTGCCCTAAGCCCTAGCACATCAGTCCCACAGAGTTGTTCCCGTCGGTCCCATTGAGATTCATAACGTTCATATTTTTGTGCTGATCGGTGCCACCGAGTTTACCAATCGATGCCACCGAGATGGACCAAATATGTGTAACAGTTGGATTTTGTCTGGAGGCTATATATACCCCTCCACCCCTCTACATAAGAGAGGAGAGCCGTCAGAACATGCCTACACGTCCACCATCCATTTTCTGAGAGAGAACCACCTACTCATGTGTTGATATCAAGAGATTCCATTCCTACCATTTGAACCTTAATTTCCAGCCTTCCCCAAGTTGCTTTCCACTCAAATCCTTCTTCCACCATAGTTAAATATGTGAGAGGGAGTTGAGTGTTGGGAGACTATCATTTGAAGCACAATAGCAAGGAGTTCATCATCAACACACCATCTATTACCTTTTGGAGAGTGGTGTCTCCTAGATTGGTTAGGTGTCGCTTGGGAGCCTCCGACAAGATTTGGAGTTGAACCAAGAAGTTCGCAAGGGCTAGGAGATCGCCTACTTCGTGAAGGTCTACCCGAGTGAGGCAAGTCCTTTATGGGCGATGGCCATGGTGGGCTAGACAAGGTTGCTTCTTCGTGGACCCTTCCTGGGTGGAGCTCTCCGTGGACTTGTGTAGCCGTTACCCTTCGTGGGTTGAAGTCTCCATCAACGTGGACGTATGGTAGCACCACCTATCAAAACCACACCAAAAATCTTCATGTCTCCATTGCGTTTGCCTTCTCCAAACCTTCCCTTTACCTTCATGTGCATTCTTTTACTTTCCGTTGCTATACTCATAGAATTGCATGTGTAGGTCGATTGCTTAACTTGTCATAATTGCTAAAATCTGCCCACAACTAAAATTGGGAAAATGATAGATTTTTATTTGGTCAAGTAGTCTAATCACCTCCCCTCTAGACATACTTTTGATCTTACAAGTGGTATCAGAGCTTTGGTCTCACTACAAAAAAATACACTTCCGTGATGATACATGTTTGTCACAGTAGGTCACGTTTTTTGTCATGCATGTACATCCATGACGATTTTATGACAGAATCAAGATAGTCATACTGTCTTTGTCGTAGAAGTGTTCCATGACATTACCAAAATTATCATCATGGAAGTGTCACTTCCATGACAATAAATCATGGCGTCACAAAAGTGCTTTCGTCAATGGTGACCGACCGTGGCATCCAGTAGCGGAACACCGTTAAGCTATCGGGTCGATTTTGGATCCGATAACCCGTTAACGGCCGGACCAATGGGGATTTTCCGTCTAAAATCATCATTGGCCACGAAACACGTGTTGCCTCACCGTTGGGGCGGATGTCATCCACTCATTGGACGGAGGCGCCTATGATAGGTCGACACATGGCACGACCATGATGGCCCATTCCGGTGAAAAAGGCGGCCCGATAAAAATTAGCGAGCCGGCCAATATAAAACCTACATGTGTCGAGGTCCATTTAAGCCCACGGCCCATACGAGATGTGCCAATTCGGCCCGTCGGCGACCGTTAAAGATTTGACACCATTGCGGCCCATCGTCGATTCGAGCCGTTAACGACTGCTATATATTTGGGCTTAATATCGGCTGATGAGATTTTGGCCTAATAACGGCCCATTTAATGGATGGGCCAATTTTGAGATGTACATCTTTGGCCTTTTAGCGACCCATTTAAATGTTGGGCTAATTTCGGCCGGTGTGTCTTCGGACTATTATTGACCCATAAATCGATGGGCCATTTGTTGTCGGACTGAGTTTGACCTTTTAGCGGCCCATTTAAGTCTTTGGGTCAATTTACGGCTGGTGTCACTTTCGACTGTTGTTGACCCATAAATTAGTTGGGCCATTTGTAGTCGGACTGAGTTTTGGCCTTTTAGCGACCCATTTAAGTGTTGGGCCAATTCCGGCCTGTGTGCCTTCGGCTGTTAACGGACCATAAATGAGTTGGGCCATTTGTAGTCGGACTGAGTTTTGGCCTTTTAACGGCCCATGCCCTTCATGGTCCAATACCAGCCGGTTTCTCTTTTGGCTGCTAAAGGCCCACAACCTGATTCGCCATTTACAATCTGACGACTTTCGGCCTCTTAGCGGCCCATGGTCTTCATGGTCGATACAAACCCATTGTCTCTTCGGCCCGCTAAAGGCCTCTGAGTATAGTTGGGCCATATGTAGCCCAAACTTAGTAACGACATTAATGGCCGTGAAATAAATTGGGGCCACTGTTGCCCGCCGATGTCGGCTGTTAAGGACCGGGAGGTAAGAGGCCGACCATTAACTTCGGCCTAATAACGGCCCATTAACTAATGGGCCCACTAAAGTTCATTACATGTCTTTAGGCCAAATTAGATAATTTGAGCCCATTATGATGACAATTATGCACAAGACCAAAACCGATCAAGCAAAGGTGCGACATACGAGGGAATAACGTTGCACATCCGGCATATATTACGAAATTACATCCTTTGGGCAATCAAAGATTGATGCGGTGCAAATAAATAATGAGAACCTAACCATCTACAGCGTCTGTCTGCAACCTCGGCCGAGATGGCGCCCATAAGCATGTGGGCAAGTTCTTGCTGCTTTGCTACTTGTATCTGAAAACATTGATCGGTTGTTGTGTGCATACGATCTGCACCTCTGATTCATCCACC
The DNA here is from genome assembly GCA_021437245.1 of Aegilops speltoides. Lineage (NCBI taxonomy): Eukaryota > Viridiplantae > Streptophyta > Magnoliopsida > Poales > Poaceae > Aegilops > Aegilops speltoides. The sequence goes on along the minus strand of CM038147.1, from coordinate 472,735,484 downwards.
ATTTCCATCATTGCTTGACCATTAATTGGTTCACAAACATACATTTATTCCATTGCATTTGAGGCGAGAGGATCTTGAGCAGATTTAGATGGCGATTTTGGCGGCTTGTATTATTGATAGTGGAGAGTGTCTCGACCCTTTGCATCATAACATAAATTAGGGGCGGGAACCAAGCAGTTAATCATGAGTTATTGCCATATTACGGCCTAGATTTCTTTGGAAAGAAACAATGGGGTTGCCTTGTTGTTTTCGAGTTTGTCTTCTTATCTTGACGCACTGCACAAAATTAACACACTAGCATTGCTATCATTGGCCAAGTGAGATAATAGGAAAGCAACATTGACACAATGAGCGTTTGGGCAACTAGCCTACACCAAATTAACACAATATGGCACAACTATCATCAGCCGGTAAGGTAGTATGAAAGCAACATTGACACAATGAATGAATGGGCAACGGAGAAGCACTACAATTGATAATGTGCGTGATATGAGATAGTACATTCATGCAACTCGATATGCAAAACTACCGGGCAGTTTTCCTTACAAAAATCAACATTGGCGCCTTTAACATTTTCTACAACTAATTTTAGATCGAGATAAAGGTTAGATTCACGCCGATTAACAAAATACATGTTGTTGTTAAAATATAGTGATATACAACATGTACTTACATCGACATTGGACACGAGAGAATTCCATAAGATATTTTCCTCGAATCTGATCCCAATGGAGAAGTCTTCTATTGTTTAACCTTATTTTCTAAAAGAGATGGGTAGGAAACATGTAGAAAATATGATCGAGAATGCTATAAAATTTCATGATCGAGGATCGCTGCGCTTCTTAGAATGGAGTTGACATTCTTTTCTTTGGTGGAGGCGGACTAGTTCTTTGTACTTTGGAATCTGCTTATTATCGATTGGGAGTTGGGTTTCTCTGTCTTTGGAGCGGTATCTATGAAAAATGGAGTTGGTTTGTTATCTCTGGCATTTGGATCTTTTGCAAAGACCTGATTTATAACCCTTGATTCTAACATAGCCGTCTTCCCTTGCATGCCTTATATAGAAGAATGGTGATTCGGTTATAAAACATGCTACAACGAGAGATGGAATAGAGTCTTGAAGAATAGAAAGGCATGACATATTGACATGTATTCCTCCATCCGGAAATAAATGGATGGGTCTAGGCGTATTCAGTTCTAGATACATCGGTTTTATCCATTCTGCGACATTTAATCGAGACGGAGGGAGTATGATGTAAGAGCTACGGATCTGACAGGACAACACAGTAAAAAACATTGAAAAACCCACTCTGAGAACCAAAGTATTCAAACCAAGCGATATGAGATAGTACACTCATGCGCTCGGGATGCAAAACTACCGAGCAGTTTTCCTTACAAAAATCAACATTGTGGCCTTTAATCATACATTTTCTACAACTAAATTTGGATCAGATAAAGGTTGGATTCATCTGATTAATAAAATACATGCTGATGTAAAAATATAGTGATATACAACAGGTACTTACATCTACATTGGAGCATAGAGAATTCTGCAGAATCTTTCCTCATAAACAATACCATTGCAGAAATTCTTCTATCTGTTAAGCTTATTTTCTAAAAGAGATGGGTAAGAAACATGTAGAAAATATGATCAGCATGCTATAAAATTTCATGATGCAAGGATACGCTGCGCTTCTTAGAATTGAGTTGACATATTTTTCTTGGATTTGGGCGGACTAGTTCTTTATACTTGAATCTGCTTATTATCAGTAGGAATTGGGTTTCTCTGTGCTGGAGCAGTATCTATAAAAACTGGAGTTGGTTTATTATCTCCTAGTGTTTGGATCTTTTGCAAAGGCCTTGTTTGTAACCCTTCAGATTCTAACATAGTCGTCTTCCTCTTGCATGCCTTGTATAGAAGAATGGTGCTTTAATTATAAAACATGTGACAGCAGAGAGATGGAATAGGTACTGAAGAATAGAATTGCATGACATATTGACATGTATTCCCTCCATCCAGAAAAAAATGGATGGGTCTAGGCGTATTTCAGTTCTAGATACATCCTTTTTTATCCATTTCGGCAACATGTAATCCGGACGGAGGGAGTATGGTGTAAGAGCTAGGGATCTGACGAGACAACACTGACAAAAAACACACTAGTTGATTTGTAAAACTATATGCTAGCGGAATACATACGAAATAACTAAGGCAACATACGTGTATGATTGGGAAAATAAGATGGCATTACAGCGAGCACTAGAACAACACTTCAATGTAAAAAACATGGTATGGCGGACGGATGAAGTACATCTTGATGAATAACAATGCATAAGATATTCAAAAGCATGATGTACAAATTAAGCTTATGGCATTGCGATAGAGTAGAATAGCGATGCTTGAATTTGAAAACATGTTATCATGAATGGAATAGAGTCTTGAAAAGCAGGAAGGCATGACATATTTACATGCATGATCGGCATGCTAAGCACATGGCATTACAGCGGAGTAGATACACTCCGAGGACATTATATGCATGTTGTACCCATACCACAGGCCAAGTTAGAGCAAGGACCTTGTGGGGTGAAGAGGATTAATCATCTTTACGCAAGTCTTACGAAGAACCGCCTTTACATGTTCCATCATATTGGGTATCATTGATATCAAGTTTATTGGCCTTTACATTGCTCCGTGAGGTTCTTGTGGATATATCGGTGTGTGCAATTATATCGACATGCATGGAAGACAACTAGTAGTTAGATTTATGTAATGAGTGCTGTGAGGAGCGACATAAATAGTAGGATTGGGGTTAACTAGCGCAACAGGTCTCATAAACTAAAGGGAGAACATAGATGAAAGCTACAGAATATGTATCGTTTGTACTCGAGATTAACTAGATGGCACACAAAAGTATTAAAGAACACCATAGGTAATACTAGAAGTGGTATAATACTATATTCACCAGCGTGTGGGATAGCATCGGCTGATGGATGATAACTATGGAACAACGTTACCTAAAGAACAAGTAT